>PKRV01000151.1:0-23331 GCA_003709505.1 Hyphantria cunea
CAAAGCTTAGTTGGAGGCCATCGGGCGGCTAGAAAATATCCAACAGCAAGATTACGTAGCCACAACGTTGTCTTGCCAGTCTTCAACCCGCACTTGCCCAACGCCCCTTCTCCTGAGAGGAGACCCTAGCCCAGCAATGGGACTTTATGGGTTGTTTATGTGATTGATGATGAAAAACTTTTGTACTTAAACAAGGGACATCATGTGTTTAATATCTTACTTTTAGATTACGTTTTCTGACTATATTTATTACAAAATTTACAATAAGGTAATGTCAAAATTTCATTTCTATCTATCCCTTGAGCAGAATATACTATAACAGTACTACTTATTTTCCTCATTATCATCAACAACAGCCTTTTAAGTTTTATAGTCCACTGTCGGCTAGACTAGACAGAAGTTAGACATAAGTCTCTCCTTAGAAAGTGGATTTTGGCCTACTTACACCCTATATAAAGTAATAGCTTTTCACCGATTTTCTGCGAGGCTTTAATACTACTCCGGTATAACCAGTCCATTTATGTACGGTTATTCTATGCAGTTCTTAATGAAAAAAACTAAATTTTACTATGTAAGCGTTTTCTATATGTGTATATTTGAAGTACTAGTTACAAACTTCGTCTGTGTATCCCTGAACATAAAGTTTTGGCACCATAAAATATTTAGAATTTGGTAGGCTTACAAAACACTGCATTTGTCAGTGAAATGTCATATAGATATTGTGATATATATTGTTATACGGTGGCCAAACCTGGATCTTTAACAAAAACACCTTGTCTAAAATACGTACCTGCCGACGGGCTATGGAGATGTGGCATCAAGACCATTCACAAAGTCAATTGTAAAAAAAACTGACACAAAATCAAAGTGAGAGACGCATTACAGAACGCACAGCGTGGAAATGGGCAGAACACATCGCCCGCCCGCCATCTGACAAAATGGAGAGGTCCGAGAGGCAAAAGAGAAAGGGGCAGATCAAAAGCTCGCTGGATAGACGACATACTTCAATTGGCAGGAAGAGACTGGATGAAAACAGCCAACGATAGGAATAAATGGGGGCAATTGGAGGAGGTCCATACCCGAAAGGGGCCTAATAACGATCAGTAATACCTACTTGCTAAACAAAGTTTTATATATATATTTTTGTTTAATGTCATGGAAACTAAAAAGGCTTCTTATTATTTAGTTTTTTTATTCCCTTTTTAAAGGAGTGATATATTTGTGTCATGCGGGTCTAAACCAAGCATAGATATATAATATAAAGTAGAAGATATTTCGACAGCTATAAAATTGGTCAACATCGACCTGGAAACAATAAATACATGGACTCAAAGGTTTGGTTTATCCGCAAACCCTGCAAAATGTCATGCCGTAGTGGTGGGAAGTCACCGATCGATGAGCAGAGTAGACACTGAGACTCTTCCGACTAATACTTTCAATGGAACTAGTATACCTGTTTCAAGATCGGTGAAAGATCTAGGTTTACTCCTCAACTGTTCACTAAATTGGCGCGAACAAGTAACGAACCAGTGCCAGAGGGTAACCGGAACGCTTCAGACTCTGAACCTTCTGCGAAATTTCCTACCCGTAAAAACCAAGACTATGCTTGTGCAAACCCTTATTTTCCCCTTAATCGACTATGGTGATGTGTGCTGTTACGACCTGAATGCAGATCTTCTCGATAAACTAGACCGTCTTCTTAATAACTGCATTCGATTTGTTCATAATCTCCGTAAATACGACCATGTATCCTCTTTCCGTTTGCAGCTCAATTGGCTACCAATTCGCCTACGCCGTTAACATCGCGCGCTTACTGTCCTATACACTATCTTGAACAGCCCATCTTCGCCAACTTATTTAAAATCGTACTTTCAACTCTTATGTAGTAATCATAACAGAAACCTTCGGTCCTCTAATAACCTTCTTCTTCGTTGTCCCTCCCATACGTCTGAGTTCGTCGGCTCATCCTTTTTTGTGCAGTCCGTTCTTCTTTGGAATGAGTTTCCACTCGAGGTCAGTCAAAAGTAAAGCGGTATTTATTAAATTAGCTCGCAGAATCAACCAATTCATAAATTACATCTCATTCTAGTTATGGTATTTATTTGAGTATGTATGTATTTATTTTTATTTTATTTTAGTAAGAGTATGTATATGGATCTATGTATCATGTGTAGTTTATTGTAAGTTTATATATGTATGTGTATTTAATACTTTACAAAGAAACCTAATTGCCTAATAACCTACTTCCTATTTTCTCTGCATCACCAAAAGGTTGACTGGTAGAGAATGCCTTAGGCATTAAGTCCGCCAAAGTACGTTAGAGTATGAAGGCATGTGAAGGAAGTCAAGATTTCGAGTGAAGGTTTAGGTGCTATTAATATTGTGATACTAGTTTTCTCTTTTCAGTTCATTACTTTTAAGCATCGAGTTTTTTGTTTTAATAATAATGGAATATCGTTATTTCTTAAAGACTTAAAGCTGTATTAACATTGATAAATTTATGCATTACGTATAAAATAATTTATCAAAATTTGATTTAAGACAGAAGAATAGGACAGTACATCTTTTATACACTATACATCTTCTTCATAATCAAACAAGCAGAGTAGGCGATTACCGCCGCCCATGGAGACCCGAAACACCAGAGGCACCACAAGTGCGATGCCGGCCTTTGGAAGATGGAGAGGAGAATCGGGGGAGGAGTTGGGGTGTGGGCCTAAGGTATTCTGACTCACTCGGTGAAACACAGCGCAGGCGATGTTTTACACCGGTTTTCGCTCTGGTCGACCCGGCCCACTCGTGCCGAAGCATGCCTCTCCCACAGTAAAGTAATTTAAACCTTTTATATTCTTTAAATAACATTTTTATACAATGCTCGACTTCTAACATTGCGTAGTTCCGTCGCCTGAAAGCGTCGTCTAAGTCATTATAGCTGGGTCATTTGTTGAAACAGATGAAGTTTTGAATCCCAATGGATAATTTGACAGTCTTTCTAGTTGTGTATTTCTATGTATTTGTATTTATTCTTTATTGTATACATAGAACATATAAGTACAAAGGAAATTGTGCCTTAAACTGTTTGTATAAAAGTTACATTTGTACATTGCGGCGTGATCAATGTTTTTAATTATTTCACTCCTTTAGCTTTTAACTTATGTAATACTAAGATAATACCTTTAAGGTTCAATAATCACATTGAATTTAGGTGCAGTTAGTTTATATGATAGTCAATGTAAGAAAAAGAATAAAAAAGTTATTTTCTCGTCATCGATCGAGTCGAGATTGAGTGATTGAAAAATAGAAGAATAAAGTGAAAGAAATCATCGGGAAGGAAAATATAACTACACTTCTTTTCATTTTCAATAAAGGTTGGTGAATTTTTTGAATTTTATGGTGTCTCATGCAAACTACGACTAAGAGATTATAATCGTGTTTATCCGTGAAAGTGGTATCAGTGAGTAATCTATGTACTCCTACATACGTCCTAATCAATGTATTGATGTAATACAATGGATTACACAAAGGTTTCACATGATTTCATCATTGAAGAATTTTGAATCACATCCAGTGTGTGCGATGCGAATAAGATAAACGCTTAATATAAATCACAAATTTACTAAAAATTCGTTGTATTCATTTACAATTCGGGTCTTTTATCATACTTATAATAATAATAATATCATTTGTTGCGAATAATTTTTAAGCATCAACATTTAATAACTTAAATATTTAGGTAAAGCGGTTTATTCTTGAAACAATTCTTCCATATTTCAAAGAGACAGATTGTGGAATGAAATCTGTAGAAGATGGCAAGTGGCATTGATACGTGAGTGATGATAGTCCACGCCCAGGGCCCGTAGAATGCCAGGTGTTCGGGTCGGAATTCGGCACGATTCTGAAAATTTGAGTACCGTTGAAATTCATAATGAGATTAATATGTTTCTGTTCATATTAAAAGAACTATTACATGACACAGATATAGCTAGTTGGAATACACAACAGTTTTAAAATAGGTAGACGAGCAACGTTTCTAGCTATAGTCAACAGTTTCACAATGATTCGATACTTGTGGTAATATGAAATAGGGAACCTGTGCTCATCACAAACATTTATCTTGCGTAGTAATCAAACCAACCAATTGGCCAATCTGTACAAGTAATAGAACTTTAATGTAAAGGTGCAAAGCCTCAAAAGTGATACCTAGAGTGAAATTTGATATTAGAAGTCACGCAAAGAAAAAAAAATACTATGGATATTCAGTTATTACAATTTTACGCGAATTAAAGTATTAAATGATTACCAAATTACCTTTTCGAGTGTATTTATAGCCCACATCGCCATATTAGCCACCAGAAGGAAGGTAACTAATTGTCGACCTGGTTTATTTCTTCTCTGTTCTGAAGTACTACTGCGACGCCACCACGCGTCCACGATAAACAATGTTTGGATTATAGTCTGAAGAGAAATATTTAGTTGAAGTTAGATTTTCCATTGTATGATTGTTTCTTATGATTTAAAAAAAGAATGGAAATAAATGATTACCTGATTAAGGGATAAAAATTCCGAAAAGAATAAGGTAAGACCACCGCTATTTTTAAAGTGTTGAGTGTGATGACTTCCTATCATACTAAACATGCAATACACGAACATTCCTGATTGGGCCAATACAAGCAGGAACGGATCCAGACCCAAAATACCTGGCAAAATAAAATAATATTGTAATATAACTCTGACGATTTATACCGAATAAGATAAAATTAGTCAAGTCGCCTTAAAAATTGAGAATTTCATCAATTTTAGTAAAATCAACCCCTACATAAAGTCATTTTGCACAAATTCGATATAAAATAGTAGTATGCAATATGATGCAATGAAAACCACGTACTTTGGGACTTCCTTTTATAAGTTAATGATCTCATTTGTATCAACGCTGTTATTGAAGCCGCTATAGACAGCGAATAGAGAATCAGTTCACAAACGTTAACTTCAAATATGGCGTCCTGAAACAAAAAGTTTATTGAGTATTTGATTCATTCACTAATTAATTAAACCATGATTATGTGTATACTTTACAGGCATTGTGGTTGGATTGTTGGCCAAAACGAAGAACATTATGAGGGATATGATGGTGAAGACGATAACCAGGATACCAGCGAATAAACCCCTGTGAGCATGCGAGCAATCTACTGAGAAATGGTGAAGCGCCATAGTACTGCCTTGCCGAGAACTGACTCCAAGTAGACCAGCTGGAAAATAAAAAATAAAAGTAGATAAAATTTCTTTTTTTTTACATAATGTGGGTACTCCCTCAATATGAAAATGTCTTACCAAATTGTTGGAGAATTTTCTCAGGAGTAACAGAATTGCTACGTGATTTATTTTTAGTGTTGAATTTCTTATCAAAATCTTCTGGAGTGCATTTTACCTAAAATGTATAAATGTTTAAACATAACAGATTATACGTTATTCATAATGCCTAAATCTAGAGAGCTAATCAACCGGCATTTAAGGAAGGCGAGGCAATCTCATGGAAATGAGATTGCCTTACTGAGGTATAAAATATTTTTTTAATTCATACATGCTAGTGACAAGTGGCCGAGTGTATCATAGGAGGATAGCACCATCATCATGGTTGCCATCCTCAAAATAAAGTTTGGAGGTCAGCAGACGGTATCTCTCGCGATCATGAGCGCCCTCTTGTAGTAGGCTATACATATATTATATTTTTGATGAGCACTATGTACTAATAATTTCCCTATATGTGACATGAAATAGGTATAAGTGTGATAAAAATATAATATGAAAGTATTAAATTTCCAATATTTACGAACCATGTATGTACCATTTATATACCAAGACATTTGGACTGAAACACTATTTCAACAAACTTTAACTGTACTTTGAAAATGTTCTTGACAAGAAATATGTTATCTTTACTCAAATTGTAATAATTTTATTACCTCCTTCCACATTTCGAAAAAGATGACGGCGCAGATCAGAGAGTATTCTATGGTGCACGGAAACAAGAAAGGAGCAGCATTTTGTAATAGTGCACCCATAATGTTGGCTCTTCTGCACGGAATATCCTCAGCTTCGTGGAGCGTACTGTTGCCCGTTACTAATATATTATGCTCGAGATGATGTATCTCGTGTTTCGTCTCCTCAACTAGCACATACAGCCATTCACATAAATTAGTAGCTACCATGTGCATGAAACCAAAACGTTGCAACAGTTTAAAACTTCCAGATTCTATATCTTTGTTAGTGAGGAACATGAACTGCATTTGTGCTAATGTGAGGGTCATTCGTAAAGCTGGTGTGATTACCGATACAACGTTGCGACATTTGTTTGTCATTTCGAAGTATTCACCTAGTTCTAGGCCACTATATACCATTGAACCGATACCAAATGCTGTAAAATAAGAAAAATTTAGGGAGAAAAAATATAGCAAAACTTATACAATTACTACTTTTTAGCCTCGCTTAGGTCCGTAATAGCTTAAATCAGTAAAATGAATAAAATTGTGATTCTAAATGAAAAGATTGGAAGAAATATCACAATAATATCATCTAACACAGTAATTAGAAGACCTATACCTTAACAATACGTTTATAGGCACGACAAAAATATCCTTTAAAAAAGTTGTGCCCTGACCATATTTGAAAGAGCATAGAAAATAACTAAACAATAATTACCGATTCCACCCAATCTTAAGTAAAAACTTCCGTAGCGTGAAACACTTTGTTCCATCTTTTGTTTATTAGTTGGTGTAGTTTTGCCATTCTTATCCACTTTAAGTGTGCCCTCTGTAAAATTAATCGTTAACATAAAAACACACGTGGACCGAATATAACCGTTACATATAAATGAATGTCTGAAAACGTTTTAAGAATGCAAATGAAAGAAGTTAGTTCTTTTCTGCAGTAATTATGCAAACAAATGTGATTTTAATGTCTCATTTTGTTAAGCAAATGCGGTTAATTACCTAAGCGTATACGTAGTACTTATTGTATAGAGAAATATTGTGTTGTTTCAAAGAAATCATGGTTTACCATAGTCTTGAATGATGACATTCACGGCCTTTTGACGCATTATGTTTACATATTGAAAGACCACGAAGATAAGTGAAACTGAATATAGATACAAATAGAATCCCTGAAACAAATTATGTTAACATAAGAGCTCATTAAATTTTTCTTTGAATAAGACACTCAGCCAAAACTAGAAGAGGAATATATTTTTGTTTTCAGAAATAACTTGATTATAGAGCATGTGATGTTTTTTTTAGATTTAATATAAATTTTATAAAATGAAATGGGAGTTTGTTAGCTTACACTCCTTTACGAGTAAAATACTTAACCAGCTGTTGTGAAATTTCATAAAAGGTTGTATATAGAACAGTTTATAAAATACCTGAGTATGTTCTAACTATGATAGTAGATGCGAACATTCAAAATAACCATTGGTAAAGATAATACAACTAATATTAATATATTTATACCTGGTAATAACCGTCGGGCACACCACCAGCGATAACTTCAGTAATAGGAAATGCCAGCCCCAACACTACCAGTAACTTGCAGTAAAGAGCAGATAGCGCCTTGCTCAGGGCTTCACTATGGGAATGAAAGCAAAGTTTAATTTTGTAATCTATTTTAAACATCATATATATCTTAACCTTCCTAACCATCTTAACTATCCTAACTATGAAAGTGAATTTATTTGTTTGAAACAAGTTCATAATTATCTTCTTCACGGATAATCGCAAAATGTAAAATTATGATCAGGGGCACAGAAAAAGATCCTTTCGTCTAGAAAATTGTGTTCCCGAGGAATATGCGAACTGACTGCTGCCATTTAATTCAAATTCTTTTTGTTTTAATTCTCGAACACCAGGGTTATAACCTTCATTTATTAAATTATTTAGCATGGCAGTCAGCGAGTAAATAATCATTGGGTCGTCTAGTTTCATAAAATATAAGTTAGTAGGTAAGTGGTTACAATATTGAGCTTTTTTTTAGAATTTGAACATTTTTGAGATAAAGGCATGGCTTTTTTGATAATGTGAAGTCGATGACTTACAAAAAATTAATCATCTTCGTAATGCTCCTTGTTATCATTTTGAATAATACAATTAGGCGTATGAAACAGATATTACATATGATAGAGAATTAGTAGAAATATTTTCTCCGTTAGTCAAAGACGTTCCGAAAAAAGAAATGGATGAAAGAGTAAATATTTTGTAGATTTACGAAAAAATACTATTTTGGCACTGCTGAACTATGTACGGGTATCTAAGATTGGAATCGTCATTTAATTCAAATTTTCGAATTAGTTAAACTGTTATACGCTAGGTGTCTTGAAAGGAACTGCTCATATCCAGATCATGTTATCTGGCCTGAGTTTGAGCAAATATTTTATCAATGATATGCTAAATATCGGGCTGACAATTTGCTATTTTATTATCTTAAGACTGCGGTAGCAATATATTGCTTATTAAGAGATAAGTTTGCACGTTTGTTATTTCAATGACATTTTATATATTTTTATACAGAACTAAACTGAGACTGCACATCGCAGTGCGAGTGGCTCAGCAAGCACAGGTCGTCGGCGTAGTTAAAGTCTTCTAAGACATTGGTCAGTCCCCATTCTATACTGTGTCGCTTATTGTGGTGTGTGCGATGCATAATCCCGGCGAGAACGATCAAGAACAGGAGAGGCGAGAGTATGCAGCTTTGCCGAACACCCGCATGTACCTCGATATCTTGAGAGGCTATGCCATTGTGCGTCACTTTACAAGAATACTTTCTGTAGATGGCTTTTATAAAGTTGGTCTTCTTCGGCGGGACGCTAATGTCGGTAAGTCTTAATCATATACTATTCCATTTCAGCGTATCGAAAGCTTTTTCGAAATCCACAAAGGTAAGATAGACTTCCTTTTGCTGTTCTGATGCCTCTTAAAAATGATGCGCAGAATGTTGATTTGGTTGATACACGAACAATTCAGGCCTGCCTGCTCATTGCACAGTTGGGGTTTTAGTAGCCCTCGATAATCTGTCCAAAATGGTCTTACACAAAACCTTGGAAGGTACCGAGAGCAAAGTAAAACTGATGCCTCTCCAGTTGCTGCAAAGGCTCAGGTCACCTTTCAATTGTGACATGCATTCCAAATTGGATGAACTATGTCAAGAGGCGAGCTTAACTGGGCTTAAATTAATACACGAAAGACCCAAGAGATGCGATCTGGAGTGGAAAATAACACACCATTTTGGTGCAGAGGATGTGGATCGAGTTTATGAATTAATCTATCTCGGGAGCGTCGTGTTAGAGTCTGGGGGAACTGATGTGGAAATCAATTCGTGCATTGCTAAGGCCCAAGCAACCTTTGCACGGAAATTAAAGCGCAGAGTGAAGCTTAAGATAACTTTAATTCCATACTGTTATATGGGTGTGAAACGTAGAAGGTCACCAAGTACATCTTCTACCGGCTTTAGGTCTTTGTAAACTATTGTCTTCGCCTAATTCTCGGTATTTACTGGCCTGAGAGAATCTCCAATAAAGATCTCATTGAACACTGCCGTGAAACGCCGATCGACCAGTAAAAGGCTTGGAATCCTCGAGGAATACAAAAACGTGGCCGTCCCAAACAGACCCGTTGACGTACAGTTGAAGACGAGGCGAAGACGGTCGGAAAGACGTGGAGTGAGTTAAAATGTGAAGTTCAGGACCGAACACGATGGTGGATTGCCGCGGACGCCCTCTGTACCATCTAGGAGACTATGAGTCAAGTAAGTCAATCTAAGACTAAGGGCATGACAGTAACGACAGTAAAAATCTTTGTAAAAAATAATTCTTGAGTGGTATTTATATATATATAAATGCTAATAGGGACCCTTATTAAGGGGTATAACAGCTTGTCGCATTGGTGTAGTACATCGCCTGATACCGAGGCGTATGGGCCTTGTTATTGTTGTATGAAATACGGACATTACTAAACATTTTTTTATTTTAAAAATGCACAGTACTACGTTTTATACTTATTTATCTACTTTACACCTTATAAAAATATATATTTTAGTAACACTACCAATTTTATAACTTTTTAAAATTAAAATTACTACTCATAGCTGCTTTTTAAAACAAAAATTTTAAAGGAAACGATAAATACGAAATATATTAAAAAAGGGATCCCTCATTGGGTATAGACTTGGAGATAATAATTAAAATTCTGGTAAAATATTGAACAGACATTTGTAGAGGTGATTCAAATAGAACTGCCTTAGCGTTTGGTTTTCATAAAGTGTTTGGTTATCTAGATTAAGTCTATAACATTTTAAAGGTTCATGAAAAAAATTGTAGTAATGATAGAAACTTCCATCAACCATAACGTCTGAAGTTCATAAGAAAATATATGTATTAATACATAAATAAATTTATTAGAAGTATTTATTACCAATAGTAGTTTGAATTAATATTTTGTCACCGTATAATCAAGATTCGGCGGCTCGCATTTTGTCATATATTATTCTTTAAAATAAATATGAAATAGTACAATGTGAGTTTAAAAATGCAGGAATATTCGTATGGTGTATTTGAACTATGTATTTGTGAAAGGTACAATAATTCAGCATAAGCGGGTTGGTCACATGTCGGAGAAGGCATGTGTTCTACACACGCGTTTGCCTTACCGCAATATCTACGATGACAATGGTTGACGGCGACCAGAGCTTATAGCGTTCCAATATTTCCGCTATTTCCTGGTCTTTACAATTGAGACTATAAATAAATAAACATTGCGTTGATAGAAAAATAAAAAGTATTTATATGAAATGTCATTTTTGCAGCGCAACCGCTGTAATATAGTTTAATAACATTATTCTATTTTGATTGTTTGGTTAATTTTTACCACTACTTTTATATATATAAAGCAATAAGGAACTAGGATAATATTATTTTTTATGTAATTTTATACATATGTAAGTATAAATTCACAAAAATTAATGTTAATTATTAACCGGTCTTAAATTTGAGAGCGATTCCTAAAAAATATTTATAGAATGTCTTTTGAATACGTAACAATAAAATTAAAAGGTTAACATTTTAAAATTATTTTTCTCAAATTCTTTGTCTTTTTAAGAGACACGACAGTTTAATCCTGATGTTTAAATTGCAATTACGTTAACGTTTGTTATCCGTCAACGGGCTACATGTCAAGTTGGCACTAGTCATCAAAATATAATGACTCATGATAATTATCTACTTTTTATCTTTAATACAACAACTTGAGAAACATTGCCATATATGTACATGTCAACGCGAAGCCCGTGTCATAAAACATGATTTAATGTAAGCAGCCTCTTAGCTATGAACAAGCACGCTTATTTAGAGATGAATATCAGGGAAGTATAGTGTTCAAAGGTGAATAGCAGTCAGTTGGATAACGTCATGTAGTGAACAGGCAGTGAACAGTCTACGTCGCGTCGACACTATTCAAAGCACCACCCTTTATTTGTTAATAAATAGATAGGGCGACAATAGCGTTGGGAACATTTAACGCAAACATCGCTCAATGAATCTAATGAGATTCTGGTCACTATTTTCACATAAAATCTGTGTCACTATTGTTTTTAAAACCTACTACTAGGCCATTGAGACAATTCTCAGTTTAGATACAAGTCTAACCATGGCTAATGCCTATAGATAATAAAAGTGTTGGTTAGGTCTTTGGCCTGTCTCGCACTTTAAATATGTACCTCATTATAGGAATTTAAAAATAATTATAAATATAATTAATAATAATAATTCCAAACTTTTTTACTGGTTTACCAATATTTTATTACGCGTGTGGGCGGGATTGGTCTTATAAAAAGAAGACTGTTTTACTGCTGTGTTTTGTAAAATCTTTTAAAGGTTTGTAAAATACTGATAAAAAGCCGTGAGAGAGCCATGTAAGGGATGGCTCGACCGGAGTAATTCCGCGATCTCACAGGAGGCCCATACCCAAAACCCTTCCCCCATCCCCCACCCATCCCTAAGAGGCCAGCCGGCTTGTGATGCCTCTGGTATTGCGAGTGTACATGGGCGGGTACCATCCATACCATCAGGCGATACGTCTGCTCGTATACACCCTATCCATAAAAAAATTATCCTGAGTGCCAATCCTCCTTGTCGGTCTTTTTTTTGTATCTAAACACTTTAGAAAATCCTCTTGACTTCGTACAAATTAATGCGAATTCAATATCATAAATAATATCGCAATAAAAAGAAAAGTATATTTCAATGGTATTCCATCATTTCAGAATATACTTTAATATTAAAATTGTACCTAAATATTACTGAATATGTATTTCACAAATAATTTAAGGTTATTCTCAAGAGAAAGAAGGGAAAATGAAGGCTGTTCCTAAATAATTGTAATTAGTATCTCTGACCAGGAAATTGTTTGTTACTTTGGAAACTTTTATGACTTTTTGTTAGTTAATATTTACTATTGAGCTTAAGCAACATAACAAATAACATAGTTATTAAACAAAAAACAAGTGGTTTAAACTAAATCACTTGTAGCTTCTATAAATCTTGTCGGTTAATTTAATTAGAAATTGCGATTAATTGTTATTCCTAGTGGTATAACATAGCTCATAAAAACTGCTATAAACGTGAGTGTGGTACTTGAAGAATTTGTACCCAGTTTCGTTGATTTCGTCTGCCTTAATGCTCAGAATTCAATACTATATGAAGATATGGTATAAGAATTGTAACGACCTACATACATTTGTACCTTCTCCTGGGTAACTTACACAATATGCACGAACTGTACTACTATTCTATATATGGGAGATATCTAATATCACAAAAAAATGTGACGATTCAAACCAATTTTTAATTTGCATATCACAACGTTTGTTTATCTCGGTTAATTTTCGGACATCTAACACACAATACCATCCAGTCCCAAGCTAAGCAGAGCTTGTGATATGGGTACTAGACTACTGATATAAATACATATATACTTAGTTTTTTTGTAAATACATACATATTATAATATGTATGTATTTACAAAAAACAAAAAACATAGAAAACACCCAAATCGGTAACAAACATTTACAGATCATACAAATATTTAGTCCGAACCGAGAATCGAACCCAAGACCTCAAGTACGACAGTCCTAAACGCTACCATTTGCGCCATAAAATTTATTTCAAACCATCACATTTGCAAAATAAAAATATTGCTTGAAAGATATTTATGTAAATGAGATGCTAACCTCAGCTCAATCATCATCATCATCATCAGCCTATCGCAGTCCACTGCTGGACATAGGCCTCTCCAATTTCTCTCCAACCTCAGCTCAAACTACACGGATATTGTACTATTTTTAGATTTATGTTAATTTTAATAGGTATTGCCTATAATATAATAAGTAGGTATAACAATTCGAATACTCACTGTCCTAATATTTCAGCGGTTGAAGTTGGAGTTTCATGGGACGTGGATGCGACTGAGGTCCGCGAGTGAGGGATTAACTCCGAGAGGAACCTTCGTTGAGTAGCTGCGCACAGTGCCAACGCCTGCGACGGTCGACGAAATGCTGCAATTATTGCTGATGGCCGTCTGCAACAAGATATTAGATAAGAAATGTTTAAAAGCAATGCGTTTAAAAATATGTTGATGAACAGGAAGGACGTTATACTTTTTACGTTAAACCTGAGGTGAAATTTTAATTAAACTTGTTATGAATACGATATCTTATGTTATGTTTACACGCCTGCGAGGACTTGGCAGTTGCTCACAAACTACACCCCTTTACAAGCGTTTGGGCTATGTTTACACGCCTGGGAGGACTTGGCAGACGCTCATAAACAAGAAACGCTCGCGCACGTTTCCTTTGATCTGTGTTCAAAAACCAATACCGACTCAGGTCGGCAACAAGCTATCACGACCTCATGCAACCCAAGCCAAACAGTCCGTTTACACGTTTGTATATGTGGAGGGTTGTCGAGGCGTGCCACGTGTCTAAACGCACAATTTAAATTGAAATATTGATACATTGGTTCATTCATTTCTTGTAAATAACTCATTCATTTCATTCAACGTTCAATTCATACATATGGACAGAATTGCGAATCCAAGATTAATTGATAATGGCTGAATGAATGCAAAGAAAAATTTTACTGTATGAATTTTTCATGAATTAAGCGCATTGAAATTGGCGATATTATTTAAGTTAATCATATATTATATTATTTTCAACAACTACTTCAGCAGGTTGTGGCCTGCTATGCTTCGCCAGTTGGGTTGGTATAAGGTTTGTATGTTTGTTTGATTTTATTTGCAGTGCAGTTGCCGTACGTAGTTTACTCCCTTAATTGGCTCTTACAATACCAACATGATTAATAGGGGCGGTGACACTATATTTTTAGTCAGTCATCTCCCAGAACTAGTAATTATATCTTTTATATATACATCTATCATTCTATGAACTTATTGTGTAATTTTAAGGCATAAAGTAAGTTTTATATAAGAGTATGTAATAAATTCGACACAAATTTTTCACATATATATTTAAACGTACCTGGTATTCAAATTTGCAGCGAGTTTAGCTTCGATATCAGAGGACATTCTTCGGCTGTTTGGCTGAGAGTGCGATTGCTGTATGAGCGGGTCTGCTGGGGTTCCAAGCATCGCTCGTGTCCTCTCCCGGAGTTGACCCAAGTCCGAGTAAGAGTCATCACTGTGGTACAAGTTTTATTAGATTTTAATACATTTGAAAAAATAATACTAACACAAGTATGTATTATTATTAGTATATATAATAAACGATAATATATGATAAACGTATTGATATATTCTTAGAGTTGATTTTAGAGTTTATCCTTGAATTTAGTCGATGATAATATGTTTTTTACTTCTAAAATATTGTGCGAATTCAATAAAAAGCTTACTGGATGTTATTATTTTAACATTAAACACTCGCAATGAGGCAGAGGTGTATAGTCAACCCACACGTCTATCGTTATTTTTAGTCGATGTATTTGTGAGCACAGAAAGGTCACAGAAAAAGGTTCGCATTTCCTTAAAATTTAGAATGCGTCACCATGTTTACAGACATTATATAATATTTAAGAACATTTATTATATAGAAAGAACCAAGCCTTTTTCATTGGCCTTTTCCAAGCTTGACGTCGAAATTTCTCAGTCAATATAAAATTTATCCAAACAGTCTATTTTTCACCATTTTTCCAAATAATTTATTTGAATGCATTTATTTGTTGTTATTAGCAACGTTGTTAGATTTTCTTTGTTAACTTGGAAGACTTCTAACAACTACAATTGTAAGCCAATTTGATCCTTTACTCTAAATAATGCCTTTGTCAATCATTTTTTAGAAGATCTGCCCATTATTATCTCGGCGGAAAGACAACCACTGCTGGACTGGCTGGACACATTTCCCCCCTTAGGCTCTCTACAACTAACTTCTTAAACTTAAAAAAACTACGGGCCTTTTTCAGAGGATTAAAATCTTGTTTTTTTAAAGTCAGCTCCTGCTTTATGAATATACGTTCTGTGTCGCGGTGGACTTTACAAACATACATGAAACGGACACAAACAACACCCAGACTCAGAAAAATAATTTGTGTATCACACAAAGTGTTGTTTCATGTGGGATTTGGACCCACAACACTTGGCGCAGTAGAAAGTGGTGAGGCGATCGCTTAAACCATTTGGCCAACCGTATAGTCAAATTATCTATTCATTGTATCTTGTATTGTATCTATTTTTTATTGTAAAATTCGAGAAAAACGGTGTTTTCAGGAATGTTATGCGATACTGTAGAGCAGACGGCAGGTGTATCGGCGACACAAAGCGGTCTATCAAACGTCATAAATATTTTCGAAGCTGTTTACGACTGCATCGAAATCCCTATATATATGCGTTTCATACTATGAAAAACTACAGCGTGTTTACATTCGTGATTTTGATTTAATAACAATTAAAAGTAGAGCGCTCCTAGTCCAGTTTATACCGTGTTAGTCAGGTTCATACCGTGGGAGAGCCACGCTTCGGCATGAATGGGCCGGCTCGACCGGAGTGATATCACGGCCTCACAGTAAACCGGTGCGAAACAGCGCTTACGCTGTGTTTTATCGAGTGAGCGAGGATACCGGAGGCCCATACCCCAATCCAACGCCCCCTATCCCCCTCACCATCCCCCTTCCCCCCAGGCCGCCATAGTGTGGGTCACCATGCTGCATTGTTCTTTTTCGCATGGAGGATGGTGACCACCACTCTTGGATTCTGCTCATGCTTTCCATCAGGTAAGGCAGTCATTTTGGCAGCTTAAAAAAAAAAAAAAAAGTTGCACTCGGTGATTAGAAACAATCACCGAGGGTAAGCAGTCGGTCCCTGTTGTTATAACAGGATAACAGTCGTGAAGCTTAGTTGGAGGCCTTCGGGCGGCTTAAAAACATCCAACGGCAAGACACGTAGCCACAACGTCGTCTTGCCAGTCCCTAAACCGCACTTGGCCAGCATGGGGACGTATGACCTTAACCCTCTCCTGAGAGGAGACCCGAGCCCAGCAGTGGGACTTTATGGGTTGTTGATTTGTTGATGAAAACAATTAAGTGGACGCTGAAAAAGTATGTTAATTTATATCTTATATATTGAACAGGATATTCCTATAACACAATTTTGTTAAGGCCAACACTGCATATTTTTACATTAACGAATTAGCCTCTTAAGCGATAACGACAACATTAATGGGTAAAAGAACATGAAAATTGTTATTTCCCGACTGCGAAAGAAAGAGGGTTATGTATGTATGTATGTATATTTGTTTGGCACGCCCTAGAGCCTTGAAAAATTTTTTTTTCAAAATACGTGAAGTTATATATAAAGAATTTTTAACGGTAATTACGAATTTAAATATAACTTATATATTTTATTTAAAAAAAACTGAATTCAATTATGATGACAGGTACTGACGCAGTCGGTGTTTTAAAAAGTTTACTTGTTTTTATAACGTAATGTATGTCATGGAAGTTATTCCAAATCCTAGTGTAAAAAGATGACTAAAAAATAAATGTACTTAGCTTAATCAGCATGGGATTTTTCACACTTTTCTTAACCAAAAAAAATATGTAAATTTACTATAATTTCTGGTAAGCTATTGTTTCTCTTTTAACTGTTAACATTATAAATAGAACACCCTGTAAGACGAATGTTTAAAGAACTGTCTGAAGCTGTATTGGACTGTTTCGAAAGAGAGTTTCTAAGCGCAAAATCTCCAAAATGTGCATCCGTTCGCCGGAAATGTCTTCGTAAGCTTCGTTGTATCCTTACTGAACCTATTTTGAATATAGTCTTCACTCTCAATATATTGATATACGAAAAGAATTTATTTTTCACGCCCTCATAGAATGTGGTTGTGCAGCACGCTGAATATGGCTTTGGGAGCTCGTTGCACAATATATACAAATACACACACTGTTAGTATCATATCATTTTTATTATATTGGCCACTCCTCTAGTTATCTCCTGATTAATTTAGTTACTGGGAACCCAAAACAGTTTAATTTTTCCTGGGACTTTCCAATTATCATAACTCGGTGGGTTCGTGGGTCACTGCTGTTGATCCTGGTATACAGGAGTTGCAGTAATGAGCGTGTGGGTAGGATTAGGCACATAAAAAACTTATCAATTTACGTATAAAACTGTTTCTGATATACCGAAATTATGCGGATTATTAGCACAAGCTTTGTCTAATATTAAATCACTAACTGTACTTAATGAATCTAACACTAAAATCGTATTCATTAAAGTGTATAAAATGATTTTTTCACCTATCTATACATATGTATTTTATGTTTCAATATGCATTTATGTATTATTTGTACATTTAACTAGTCGGCTATTTACACGATTGGTTCATTTAAATTACAAAATTTAAATAAATGTATACAAATAAATAAAATTGGATTGTCCGTTTCTAATATTAAAATAATAGCTTTTTACGAAATGCTTATGTATGAACAGACAGGATATATAATATTATATTTTTTTTTACAATTTTTGTCTGACTGATTTAGACGGGACTTTCACTGACAGATAGGCGATGATATAAGGCTACTTTTTTAGACTAGCTTTGCCCTGTAGCGTTACCCGCAATTGTTGTGGTACCGCAGATAGCACCGTGGGGCTCAGTAAGTATTTAACGATAAAGCTGGCGATATATATAACAAAGTGTAATTAAGATTAAGTTTGAGAATAAAAAATAGGCACTTACACATACACTTAAAAATTCCAATTATATTATAAACTTATGTGTGAGTTGATATATCAGTATCTATATTATATATATATATATATATATGTTAAATAATAAACGCTAAACACAGATTAATACTTATTATTATCGATCAGTCTTTTATTTTTTTAAAACGTTCATTTAAATTTTAAATTTTTCATTATTTAGGTAGGTTAGTCATGCTAAAAGCTCTACAAAGCGAAAATTTCATATATTTTCTAGAAAAATAAGAAAAGAAATTAATATCTTAAAGAACGTCTCGTTTGAACATGTTTAAAAAGCCGGTGATGATAGAAAATATGATAAAATACGATAACAGCTTATCAAGATATGCCGGAATTAACTACATTATCTCGTGAACTGGTGTAAGGCCGTGTAGGATTACCTGTGAAGATAAGAGTAATGGTGTGGAAAAGTGAAAAAAATCTCGATGATTTACTAAAATAGTGAAACACAATCTGTGAATAATTTGTGAGTTTAAACTTACTGGCTAAGGCCAATTCGCATTACAGGTACGCAATATTAATCAATTTGAGCGCTATTTGTAATTTAAATTGCTCAGCTGCTGCATTTCCAAGTATGCTACGAGTTGCTTTTATATATATTAAAATAATTTAAAAGACACTAAAATAATACGTGGCAAAACATGGATGTTTCATCTAATTCAGCCTAAATAGAATTATGAGTTAAGTCATAAATTTAGAAAATATATTATCAATAATATGTTATTTTAACGGGTAAACAATCTATAGTCATGTAAGCAGTCTTTAATTGTCCACTGCTGAACATAGACCTCTCCTTAAAAATACAATACTTATTGAAAAAAAACTTGGTTATCTAAAATAAGTTAGCCAAAAATTAGCTTTAGTTGAAAGTAAAAAATCTTTATTTTCTTCTCTTAGAGATACGAGTACATCACTTCCAGGTTCTAAGTCTACGGCATAAAGCGTTAAGATAACAGATAAAACTGAATCATTAGACAAAGAAAAATTGTGTAAAAGAAACTTTAATTAAATGGTTAGTATCTCTTTGTTTATGATGAGCTTGCAGTATCCGGCGGGCCGTCGACGTATCCGTTTCCCTAGCGGCTTCAAAAAGGAACGGCTTTCGCGCTCAACTCTACACAACGGGACATTGGTTATGGAAGCGTTGCTTTGAATAGAATGGAATACACTTTTAAATTTCTAAGCCAACTAGACGTCGTTAAATAAAAAATCGCTTCTTTTGAAACTAGCTTATGCCGTGTTCTTATTTGAAATAATTTTGTCCACTTCAATATTTTTAGTTTTAGTATTTAAAAATTGACATGCACCTAATTCTCTCCAATAATTACTTTATTAAAGAGAATTAGGTGCATGGCAAACTTTAAATACTCAAATATATCTCATTAGATTTATTTCTATTGTAAGTAACAAATAGATGTGTTGAAGGCGGCATTAGATATATTTTCTTATTTAAAGATAATCTAAAGGCAATGTTATCTTACAAATATACTGAATATAATATTTCACGAACAACATAGCAGGTAAAAGAAAAGAATAATAAGTATTTCATACCTGTCGTCATTTTCTTCATGCACAGTGTCCATGTCAGTGATGGTGACACCCGGATGCAAGTCCGTTGCCTCGCATACCGGGGCTCTGTTTACTGGACTCATCTACAAAACGCCACGGTAAACGTAAGATTATTGCGTACAATCTATCTCATGGACGTTTGCCGACATTGTTCAGCTAAATGTTACAATCGTGAAACGTACGACAGACATTATCTAAATTTTTTATTTACTAAATTTACAAATATTGATCTAATGATAGTATTTGTTTCATTATATATTAAATTTAATAAATTAATACATAGGGTTTATTAATATATTAATTAATTAATACATATTAATATTTTAATTAATACTTATTTTACTGTCCTTAATTCTGAATTAATGTGTTACTCTTTAAATTTCAAAGTTTTTGAAGTTTTAGGTGTGTCCTGCTTGAAGAAGTGTTTACTTTTTCAAAATATAATCTCTAAGAACCTATTAAGGAATTGAAATACTATTTTTGTTTCTCTTGATATAAAACTTGTCGATATAATGGAATAATTGAGGATAAAGATTTTATTCAAATCAATAAATACCTTGGATGTAGGCATTACATTAAAATAGAAAACTTATAGTGGCATATTACATATCTTTATGAAATATTTCACAAACATAATGCACTACGTATTACTCATAGAACATAGAAAGGATAATATGCGATGATATAGTCCAAATTACAAAACAAATACGCACCTATATATTTTGTATTTATTATTGTGTTTACTAATTTTGTTTCTTCTATATTTTCTCATTTCCTTTACCATTAACGCGGCACTAAATCCGGCGTCAAAATTTTTGAATACAGTAATTGCAAATGTCTTTTAGGGAATATGCTTTTCATTAATACTTTTTGTTTGTATTTAAACTGTATAGTTTAATGGAGGACATTCGGTCCTCTCTCGATATCAGTACATACTGAGCTCTGATAAGCAGGCTTTGTTTACAGATGTAAATGGAATGTCTTCAGTAATTCTAGATATAATATTTGTTTGCTCTATGTTAGGGTTGTCCAAGTACTCATTTATGTTAGAACACATTTAAATAAATAAATAAATAAATATTTCGGACATCTAACACACAACGCCATCTAGTCCCAAACTAAGCAGAGCTTGTATTATGGGTACTAGATAACTGATATTATTACATAAATACTTTTTTTTTGTAAATATATACATATTATACATAGAAAACACCCAAACTCCGAAACAAATATTTGCAGATCATACAAACATTTGGTCCGACCCAGGATTCGAACCCGAGACCTCTAGCACAGCAGTCGCGTACGCTGCCACTGCGCCACCGAGGCAGTCAAGTCAATTTCTACGAATTATACAAAGTCTTGAGGTGAATTCTTGTAAACTTTGTTTTATAACTGTATTTTCTTGTATATTTATATAGGAGCAAAAAGGAAGGTACAAATATTTGACCCCTTATAACCGTTACAAATAATGAACGAATTTTAGGCCCATATATCAGGATATCATACCATATATAGGAACTCCATCATCTGATGGAGTTCCTATATATGGTATGATATCCTGATATATGGGCCTGATATATGGCCTGATATATGGGCGCTCATAGCCCAGTTGCACTCGGTGATTAGAAACAATCATCGAGGGCAAGCAACGATGACCCGGTCGGTACCTGGATGGGTGACCGCTGGTGGCATGTTACCATGAGCGTCTCCGTGATTCGGAGGTCACGTTAAGCAGTCGGTCCCGGTTGTTATCATACGATAACAGTCGTGAAGCTTAGTTGGAGGCCTTCGGGCGGCTTAAAAACATCCAACGGCAAGATTTACGTAGCCACAACGTTGTCTTGCCAGTCCCCAACCCGCACTTGACCACCGTGGGGATGTATGGCCTTAACCCTCTCCTGAGAGGAGACCCGAGCCCAGCAGTGGGACATTATGGGTTGTTGTTTGTTTTTTTGTTTGAGTTCCTATAACTAATTTTTTAGTGTTCCGTACCCAATGGAAAAAACAGGACCCTGTTATTAAGACTTCGCTATCCGTCTGCCTGTCCGTCCGCCTATCACCATGCTATTTCTCATGAACCGTGATAGTTAGACAGTTGAAATTTTCAGAGATGATGTATTTCTATTGCCGCTATAACAACATGAAAACATTAATACTAACCAAAAATATATATATATTTAGGAGTCCCATACAAAAATATGATTTTTTTGCAGTTTTTGCTCGAAATTGGTAATGGCAACAGCTAGACGCTTAAATTTTTAGATAACCATTTAAATTTTAGATTTTTAGGTAACCCGTAATCCTTTCCGCGCAACTCCGACTCACGCTTGGCCTATTTTTTGAATATGTGTTTTGTGGGTGTGCTTAAGATAAAATAGTTAATATCACGCTTAGAATTATAAGGAGCCGAGCAGGTTTGAAAAAAGACGCATTTGAAGTTGCGTACGTAAGAATATAAAGATATATGTCACTTACATGTGCATATTCGTACAAATGCATGACAACCCTACTTTCATTTGATACAATTTAAAAAAAAATATTATATAGCATTGTCAGTTAGTTGATTATATTGACATGGTATCTGATATCGGAGTGATCAGAAGACTCAACTAAATCTCCACAAGCTTATTATCTGCAGATATTCAGTATTATTACTCTTTTGTCAAGTATTGTATGAGAGAAATGATGGTCAATCTGCCATCGAAAGCGGCATTACTTCTATTATCATGCTTTCATCATTTTTAAATTATTTGACTACTTACACAAAAGTCTTAGTTTCTCTCAGACGCATGCTATTTAACCATCTTTACATATTTTTCAACAGTTGTATAATGATTATCATTTCTTGTAACATTTATTGTATGGAGTTTAAGTAGTGTAAAAGTATATTAAGTATAAGTGGCTTACTGAGAAGGACCGAACATAACATGTCATAGCCCCGTAGGACGTGATTTTATGGAATTAAAAATATATCTTTTCAGCTTTTGAAAAGCAGCTGATTTTGGCCAGCGATTTTGAAAAGTGAAAATCAGTTCTTGACGCCCAGAAAGTGTCATGACGCTGTGATACTATTGTGACTTACGAAGTTCATCTGAATATACCCTCGTATTTCAAGATAACACTTAAGCAGGTAAGAAGCCTGCAGGGGGGTTTAGACAAGGCTAGACTAGACCATCTCTGTAAATAATGTTCTATCTGCGGAGTTTTATCTCATGGAAGGTTCTTTTATATAGTAACTATCATATTGTGTGGATCTTTTCCCATTAGTAAAAAAGTTAGGTAGTTCGTTATATGCATTATTATCATTAGGAATATTACGAACTAAGGCCTAACTACTCTATTGAGTAAACTCTAATGAAAAATTAATGTACTAAAATCTTTTAAGACATCAACAAACGACAAATATTTGTACCTTGTGTGTAGTCTTATAATCAAGCTTATATATATA
>PKRV01000151.1:24166-195659 GCA_003709505.1 Hyphantria cunea
ATATATATATTGATATGGCAACCAGCCGGATCAGCTATTTCTGCCAATGTCAAGTATTAAATGTCTTCAATTTTAAGTCTTCCAAGTCTTCAAGTCTTCGTCGTGATGGAATTAATGATAAAAAATATATAAAATGTGGATGACATGAAATGGGGACTTCTTTCGCAAAAACAAAAAACGATCTCCCCTTTTTAATAATTGTAATAAGTGTAAAATATTTTGCGGTAATTTGACACATTGATATAATCATGCGCCTGGTGTATTCTCATTTTATTTAAAATATCTTTTTGTATATACTGAAAACTTACTCACATTTTTTGTTAATTGAAGATATAAAGCCGATTTTTATTTTAATGTACTACAAAGTGTAAGATTAAATGTTGAGTTTGTTTGTCTTGCGTCCGAAGGCGGTCCGCTCTAAGGTTGTTAGGTTGTTGAATAAGTTTCTGAATTAAGAGAACTGAAAGTTTTCTCATCTCGAGATTACAGCAAAGTGTTTACCGTTTGGCTGTAGGACGCGGCCGCGACGCCGACACCCCTCCGCGCTTGTCTTAGTCACGAGCTCGCGCTCATTACTCGATATCGATACAATTTATTTTTTTATTATTTCTTCATGACTTTTTGAAATGAGTCAATTATTAATTTGCGTTTTCTTCTCTATACAGCTGTTGATAGGAAAACTTTAGTTAAGATTTCTTAATTAGAAGTTATGTTATTTGTTAAGAACTGATAACAATAATGAACAAATGCATGTACTTGCAATGTGGCAAATACATTATAAACACAATTTTTTTTCAAACTTAATATCTGTATGTAAAATGCACATATATACTAGGCGGTATGTATTGGTGGTAAGTATATTTATTTATTAATGTGTTTTGTCTTATTTACTTTTTGTAATACAAATTAATTATATATTATCATTATAAATGTGCAAGTTTTTCCATCTGTCTCGCTTTCACGGCCATACCTATGTATCGATTTCAACGTAATTTGGTATGGTGATATTTTTATTCCTGAGGAAGCCATAGCCTACTTTTTATCGGCATTACTGAAATATACGCGGGCAGAGTCGCGAACAAAAGCTAGTATTGTCTATATAAAATATTAAAAGAACCGCTTTATACTACATGCATGTGTATGTAAATGTATACACGGCAAATATATCAAAATATCACATATTCATCTATACAAGAGTGTCTGTTTGTAATATTAAAATAACTGGCATAAAACGGTACGTATAACAAAATAACATTTTTAAATACTTTGTCTGTCGATCAGTTTGTTTCTTTTATTCTCTTTAGCGGTTGGACCGAATTTGACGGGATTTTCACTGACAGATAGCTGATGATGTAGGGAGTAACTTAGGCTACTTATTTTTAGACTAGCTTTACTCCGTACATCCACCACGGTCCATTGTTGTACCACGGGTAAAAACGCGTTCGTTTAGTTCGGTTCGGGTTCGATTAGTTCGATTAGGGATTCGGTTAGTTTTAAATAAACCACTGTGAAAGACTTAGTACTGCACAGTATGGTTACCGAAATTAGTTGTTTAGGGTGTTGTTATATTGACACGCAACGTTTACTGTCAAAACGCTAAGTAGAAGAAAGGGGTATTTAAAACAACAAGCGAGTAACGTAGGAAATATGAAGGCACGTGATGTTTCCTAGGTTTTCACTAATAATTTAGATATAAAACCTATTATTCACAAGTTCAATTGAGTAAGATTAGAATATTTAATTACGTTCAGGACAATAATTTTAAGATTTAATTTATTAGCATATGTGAAAAGTTGGTACAGGTACATCACTAGTGTTAATAATCTAGATATTTTCATAAAATATTTGCGTGAGTGTATCGCACCTGATGCCAAACGATGTCGCTGCACTTTAAACTCCCGTGATTTACACACACACTGGCCAGTAACCGCTAACAAATATTGATGTGAAAAACTTATTCAGATATTTGTCTTTTATTTATTGTCTTTGTGTTTAGTTCACTATATTTATTATACTACACTACTACACTATATTATTAGTTTATTATTTTCTTTGTACCCAATGTGGACATTTGATTTAATTAATGAAGACTGAGAAACTGATTAGTATTTTCTTCTTCTTCAGACTATTGCCGTCCACTGCTGAGCGAAGGCCTGCCCCAAAGAGCGCTCGAATCGAAATTTGAAAATTTTAGATCAATATTTTACTTCATTGAAATTATTTTTCTATTATTGGGTATTCATTTTCCTTGAATTTACAGTATATTTTATATGGCTTTAAAAGTAGAATACAAGACTGTCTCAAAATATGTTTTATTATTGTTTAAATTTTTTAGTCGTTTTAAACATCTAGTTCATTTACGCTGATATAAGTAAATGTAAATTTAACTTAAAAAAGTTGTGTGATTTTTTTTTTATTTAAATACAATATTTTAAAAGAAAACTTTTATCAGGTACTAATAATTTACTATATATTTCAGCTAAAGTCTCCTTTCTGAAGAAAGACCAATATTCAACAATAGACTATTGAATGCTGTTAACATCGATAATAATTTCGGGTCATTGTTGTTTTATTGATAATAATGATTACTGTAAACGAAAAAGCTATTTATGTCATAAATAAATGTAAGAAACAACACTATTTGACTGTAAATAGTAGTAATAGTAGTAAATACTCGTTTGAGTATATTTCTTTTGTATGTTTACAGATATAACTACTCGTCTTTTACGGAGTGATTAATAGAATCTCTTTTCGTATTATACTCGTTTTTATTTAAATTGGCCTTCTAAATAACTATATTTAGTGAAGTGGAACTGAACTGTGGATGGAAAGTTTCTTTTTTTCTTTATAAAAGACAATTCTCGCCAATGTGAGAGTTGTTTTTTATAAAGAATTCTCAGAGATTCTCAATAGAAGACTTTACAAAAATAAATGGCACAAAGATAAAGAATATCAAGACTCCAAACAATAATTATTTGTGAACCACACCAGGTGTTGTCACTTGTGGGGTTTGAGCCCATACGTTTAAACAACTAAGCCATTCGTTCAGTCATAGTTTAATAAGTTTATTTTGGACTGCAATTCGATAACTTGAATAAAGTTGCTTTGCAATTTCCGATCACACTACATTAATAGGCTTTAAAACTATTAAGGGCAGGTGATGTGACACTGCTTGACTTTGTCTCTCCTTAGCAAGGAGGTTAAGGCAAGATGGGTTGAAATTTTAGCAGAACACAATGCCCGCTTAAGTGCGGGCTGGCGCTGGGAGGAGTACGGATGTGTTAATATCAGCAGTTCCCGGATCCCTTCTTTTTTAGGCGCAGAGTGGCACACCGTGTGGTTTTAGTCAGTCCGACTCTGACACACGGCCTTACCGGTATGCCCGGTGGGGTGATAGCACGTGGGGGTTTCCACACGTAAAAAAACAAAAAAAAAAAATTGTGTCTAGTTTAACTTTCTATTTGCAGTGATGTTGTATACATATTTTACTCTTTTAGTCGCTTCTTATGACGCCCATGGAATAAATAGGGGCGGTGACACTCTATACATATATGGAGTTACCAAAAAGAGAGCGAAACAAATACTAAGCATAAAAAAATTTAAAGAAATTATCGAGAAAAGTTATCAAAAGTGAAGGAAGTAATGTTTAAATAAAGCCAATTTTTGAATGTTGTGTATTTTATACATAAATTGATGTTAAAACGCCATGCACTGATTAACGCCTAGAGTCGTGATGTGTCTCAATTTGCGTCCCATTGTTGTTATATGCTATTCTAAGTGTAAGTAGCTATTTACATGTGTAAACTGGTCAAATATTTACATGTGTAATAGGACGAAGGTAGACATGTCGACGGGTAAGGATTTTTAATCAATCTTTATCAATATTAACATTATAAATTCGAAAGTAGTTCTGTCTGTCTGCCTCTTATGAAATTTAGCATGGAAATACTTGGATTCTCGGTAATTGCAGTAAAGAGTTGCCTATGTCCTTCACATATGCTAATCTTTATCGCGATAATTAAATTTACGCGAACGGAGCCGCGGACTATTCTAGCAATTGTCATCATATAAAGTTAATATCGCGAATATTATGCATAGTTTTTTCAGTGTTTTTCTTTTTACTCTTTTGTCTCCAATACCAATAAATTTGAATTCATGTACTTTTTTATACTATTTTTCCGTCGCTTGCTTATTTTTAATTTTAATTAATTTAACATAAAAGTATTGATTAATGTAATTTATATAGGTAATAACGTCTTATGTAAAGATGTAATAACGAAACTGCAAATGTAAATAATATAAACTTTTTTCTCCTTATGTAGTTTTGTGTGGGTGTTATTCCTTGATCTATACTAATATTATAAACGCGAAAGTTTGTATGGATGGATGTTTGTAACTCTTTCACGTAAAAACTACTCAACGGATTTGGATGAAACTTTACAGAAATATAGCTGATACATTAGAGTAATACATAGGCTACAATTTGCCGCGAAAACCGGCATTTACGCGGGCGAATTCGCGGGCTGACACTATTATTCTATAAATCTACGATAAAGTAATCTACTTTTTTATGGATGAGCCTGCCACAGTGATTCTACTCTGCCTGATGGAAAGTATGAACAGAATCCAAGCGCGATGGTTACTATACTTATTGCAAATGCTGACAATGCAGTATGGTGACCAACACTATGGTGGCCTATTGACAATCTCTGCTCCATTAGGCCCTTTCCATTCGGTTGTTAATCCTGCTAATCCTGTGGGCTACGTCGATGACCCTGGTTCTTTGTCGGATCACCTCGTTTCGGATGCGATCCCTCAGAGAAACACCGAGCATAGCCCTCTCCATAGCACGCTGAGCGACTTTGAACTTATGGACCAGTCGAACCGTAAGTGTCCACGTTTCGGCTCCGTATGTCATTACGGGTAGGACGCACGCATTGAAGACTTTTGTCTTTAGGCACAGTGGGATCGACGATGAGAAGACCCGATGCAGTTTCCCAAACGCTGCCCAACCTATCTGGACTCTTCTGGTCACCTCGTCCTCAAAGTTGTTTCTACCTAACTGCTTCTACCAAGCTGAAGTGGCAGTGGGCTGTTCACATTTGCCGAAGAACCGATAACCGTTGGGATAAACGAGTTCTTGAGTGGAGACCGCGTCTCGGCAAACGTAGTCCACAGGCCAGGTGGAGCGATGATTTGCGCGGGACGGCTGGCAGGAGCTGGATGCGAGAAGCCATAGATCGAACTAAGTGGCGTGAAATTGGAGAGCCCTATGTCCAGCAGTGGACTGCGATAGGCTGATGATGATGATGATGATTCGGTTGTTACATAATAGAAATATAAGTATATACCTTTTATTATTATAACATTAAGATATTGTACATTTACTAGGGTAAATATGTTTTGAAGTGTTTATTTTTCTGTCTTTTAATAATATTATTTATATAAATATTTAAAGTTATTATCAGTTTTGCCAGTGAATAGTACGCTTATGAAGTTTTGAAGTTTATTAATATGGTAAAATTCACTTATAAACAATTTAAAAAAGGAGAATGTTCTACTATTTATGTTCATTTGTCTTATCAAACAACACGGTATTTATTTTATAAACTGACTTGAAAAAATGTGACTTTATGTACAATTAGGTTTCTTTTCATAACTTATTCAATCAAAGTGATATATTACTTAGTTGAATATGAGAAAAAAAGAGTTTTAACAACGCGAGGTCTCAAGGGTACTTTTGTATTTATTTATTTTCAGATAAATTTTTTACCCGGATTGTTTTTTTTTGAAAATCAAAATCGATTGATTAATTAATATTTACCAAAAAACACACGCTGAACTCTTTAGTTGTAAAATATAAAATAGAAACTCACCTTTAGCTTTGGGTTAACACTTCATAAAAATAATTTGGAAAGTTTTGACTGCCGAACGAGAAATTCAAAACATTATTTGATGTAAACAGTAAATCACGCTAACTTTGTTGGGCACTGGTATTGCTATGAGCTCACAATTTTGGAATAGACTCTACGACGCACTATGACGCTAATTATATAAATTTATAAAACACGATCTCTTTACGTACTGTTTAAAATTATACATAATTTACTTCAAACGGTTCTAATGGTGTTAGGGTCCCATATAGTTCAGTTTTTCCATTGAAGTGTATAAGCCTTGTATTTAACAGAATAAAATTTTAAACACTGGAAAATTAACTTTCATGTGATCTTCATTACTTATCTTCATGTTCCTTTTATGGATCCACTGATGGACGTAGATCTTTGCTTAGAAAAGAGGGTTTAGTATATTACATTACGGTGGCCGGATTGTTATAGAGTTAGTGTAGTTTTCCTTCTTTTTCCAGGACTATTGTTCGGCATGGTGTACTCCAAAGGATTAGACGTGTCTCACGACACCCACGGATTCATAAGAGATTCAAAAAATTTTTAGCCTATCATGACAAGGATGTGTGATCCTAAACTGTATTTATGGCAGTTATTCTGATCTTATGTTGAGTATTAAGTTAATTTTGTTTTCTTTTTAAC
The DNA here is from genome assembly GCA_003709505.1 of Hyphantria cunea. Taxonomy (NCBI): domain Eukaryota; kingdom Metazoa; phylum Arthropoda; class Insecta; order Lepidoptera; family Erebidae; genus Hyphantria; species Hyphantria cunea. The sequence continues at coordinate 30,712 of PKRV01000151.1, forward strand.
GTAACCCCATTGGGATATGACGAAAGTAACTTATAACTATTGGATATGTCTTTGCGTTAAATTATAAACTTACATATTTAATCAAGTATTTAATCAATACTTGCTTTTACAAAATAAATAGTATTTTCCAATACAATTGTTTTAGTGGTTTTATCAAAAATATTTTAAACTATCAGTCCGATTGCCAATAACGGTATAAAACGCTTAGATATGGCGCAATTTATTTTCGAAATTACCTAAAAGATTTTTTTAACTTTTGCCATGTTTTTTCGTCATTGATAAACTAATCTTTCATGGCTTGTATCAATTTTCTAGGCATTTTGCATCCAACTGATGCGAATACATTTAGACTCCGAACAACAATTTGTGTTTCAGATAAAGTCTTGTATTAAATATAAATCGAATCAAAGCAAGGTGACCTCTTAAATCACTATACTATTCGCACAGTTAGTGTTTGCACGTTGAACCCTAGAATCTTCACAGGAAATCCTATTTATCAAGTTAGAGAACAAGTTTTCTTTCAACATTTTACTAAGTACATCAAAAAATATACAGCAGGAGATAAAAATATGCATAAACTATTGTTCTGTCCTTCCTCAACCTATTAAGGAAACAATCGCCTAGTAATTTCCTCTCAGTTCCTGAGCTTCGTCTCATTTCCTACACATCCTTATTAGAATCAGACATATGTAGGAAACTGAAATTAAAGAGTTAAGAAGGAATACGACAATAGTTCTTACAAAGGGAATTAATGATGGTCTAATTCAATGGATAGCCAGTTTTAAAATGCATTTAAGCCTCTTTATTAATATTTTGTATAAAAAGAGTTCAGATTGAAAAGATTTTGTTAGAAACATACTATTATTACAAGTTTGAATGTAATCTATATGACGTTTAAGCTTTTACATCCTCTGCATCGATTTTAAAGAAATTTGATATGGAGATACTTGATTCTTGAGGAAGGACATAGACTACGCTTTACCGACACACATGCGTACAAAAGCTGGTTGTTTAGTGTATCCATACATTCCTGCCTTAGTTTGCATGAACCACATGATTGATTTCATTGTTAATTCCTTTGCATCAAACGGCACCGTCATGGTGTGTAGTTTTTTTTTATTTTAGCCAGGTCTACATAGATTTAGTAGAGATATATATCTAATAGAATCACTACAGATTAGCTGCCAAGTGCTGCTGAATAGTAAACTTTAAAGAAAATTATAGAACGTTTCAGAAAAGTGATTGATGGCAATATTTTTTTGATAATCTGAACACTACAATATAAAATTTTTTGAATGATATGCATATAAATCATTTAAAAAATTGCTGTTTCAAGTAATTTTATCTATTTTGAGTATATCACAAGAAGACCAATTTCTATTGTTTTGAAAGTCTTACCAGAACACGCAGTAGTTAACAATTGGGCCAAGTTAATACCTCACTCATCCTAAACATGTTAAAAAGCAGGTACCGCTGGAAAAGTATGGCCACGGATTGAGCAGCTTCCATAATCCAAGATTTGAACAAAAACATGAGTATAAAGAACATTATTTTTCAAACATTTCATCATTACTTCTATGACTGCACCCATACTCGTCATCGATAGTCTTAAGACTGTCTGTGATAAAAAGATTTATTTGAGTACTTTTTTAACTCAAACATGAAGCGCAAAATCGCGTAAAATCCAACCTTAGCTTCTGTTTGGGATTACCACTTGAGATGGAAAGGGATTTTCTATGATTATCGAAGACATTTGACGCATTTTCAAGCATATTAGTGAAATCAGCAGTTTACTACAGTTTCACCAGACGATAAAGAAAATAATAATAAGTATACGTAGTTGTAGTAGGTATACGTGGAAAAGATAACTGGAGTCTTGTAACATATTTTATTTTATTGCAAACAGATGGTTCAGCTAATGGTGTGCTCAGGAAGGATTCGTCATCCATCGAATATAGGCGTAGACTTAAAGTTTACTTTAAATAGTTAGTGAAAAAAACAAACGAAAATATTGGTGGAAGAACGGTGTCATGTCCTCCAACACCAAGGGAGAATCCTCCGACCAGGCGAGGTGATCATGCCTGGCGGGCTACTGCCCAACGATTGATGTTGGGATGTTGTATATACGCTTATCGGCGCGAGAACTTCTATTGCGCGATATAGGATTGGTAGTTTCTTCATGTAGTACAATACTCCGTAGTTCACTGTATCTGCGGTAGATGGCGCTGTAGTTCTGTTGCGCTTTATGTGGAAGTCGCCACAAATTAATTAACACCGGTCCGACTCCTAGAGTTAACACCGATCCGAGTCCTAGAGTTAACTCCGGTCGAGTTGGGTGAATATATATTGTTGCGCCATCAAGTTAAGTGGGTCTCGTATAGTCTAGAAGTTTCGAGATTGGGAGGACGGCGCTGTCTAGTATCAAGTAGTGCACAACTGTTGAGATTATGATTGGTAGTTCGGATGTTATCAGCGCTAGATGGCACTAGAATACTGATTCTAGACGATTCTATTTTTTCCAGATTGGTTTATCGAATATAGAGACCGTTCCAGATATTTCGATAGCTTTATAAAAGCGGAGCGTGTTAGCCCTTCGGGCGAGTTTTGTTTCACGATACAGCGGATTAACATCGAAGCGATTTTTAGTGCGACTAACGAGTGATTTAGTGAATTATAGTTATAAAAGTGTTGTTATTAATAAATATTCTGTTATTTTGGTAATCAACCGACTACTTTTATTTTAATTAATACCCGGCTCGTAACAATATCATGGTTCTTAGTTTGGTGTCACATCTCACACACGGTATTTTAATCGCAAACCATGTGGAGCCTGTGTTTTACTGTGACTGCTGATATACATACTTATGTATTCCTAAAAACATATATATTACATAAATCACAAATAATAACAGAATAAATTTTCGTGCTCATCACATCAATCAGGGTCACTAACCACTAGTCCAGAAGGCCTGTTATTGAGTGTAAAAATAATCTTAAGAAATTGAATATTCTATACTTTTGGAGTATCTTCTGACCTACCTCTAGAGAATCGTTAGGAGTTAAGCTGTAGTTTAATAGTTATGGCTTTGTGTTGATAAATTTCTCTTAATTTTTCTTAGTGTCTACCGCAAAATCATTGCCTTGATTTATGAACTTTAAAGAAGAAAAGGTTTGTTTTTTACTTTTATATTCTGTCTGTTATCTTACATCGATGTTTTAAGACTACTTCAGAATATATGTATTTTGAAGAGTTCAAAGTCCTATGAAATTATATAGGGAGAAGTCTCCCTATCTTAAGTATGGAAAGATAAATAAAGATCTAACCTTTCACCGACAATCAGTAAAATTTAAATACAATATACTTACCATTGGAGAGTCATGCTTCGGAACCAATGGGCCGGCTCAAACAGAAAGTCGGTGTGAAATGCTGCGCTGTGTTTCACCGAGTGAGTGAGGATAGCGGAGGACCATACCCCAATCCCTTCCCCCACAACTTCCCATCGCCCACAGCGCCGGAAACGCACTTGTGACCCCTATGGTATTGCTGTATTTTTACCATCAGTCGATACTTCTGCTCGATTGCCTCCTATTTAATAAAAAAAATTAGGAAACTTTACCGTAGCCATACCTGAATCCCTGAAGTTAAAGACTCTATCTATAACATCAGGGATGTATACAACGAGGCAATAAGCAACAGGGATAGGTAATTAAAGGATTCATTGTTGCAATAATGATGATGGTATGATGCTGATTCTCAACATCAAGTTGAATTGATTTTCATGTAAAGCTCTCTCAACTTTCACTTTGAATATGTTCAATAGACTAATGTTCCTAACCTTACATTTTTTGAAAAGTATGCTTATGAAATAAATATTGTTGTGCTTTAAGTACCTGGATGAAGGTATTCTTTTCAAAATTTTTAAATAAAAATTCTAGCTAGATCGATTTATCGGCTCCAAAATCCCCTGCTAACTAAATTTCTAGAAAATTTATAGAGCCGTTTCCGAGATTCAGATTATATACAATGTTACCGGCAATCTTTATAATCCGTTATTCTATATAATACCTAGGCAATGTATACAATACGTAAAATATGGATGTAATGTGTGATTTGTTATTTATTTTATACTTTGCTAGGTATTCTATATGATGTCCAATGCGCAGCCGGTAATGTGCTTATCTACGGGAACTGGTATAAAAAAATGCACTCAAACTGCACTGCACGGTTGGCCTAGTGGTTTATTGTAGGAGTGTGGCCGCGGATGGGTGGGACGGGTTTTCCCCCCCATTCGCTTCACAGGCCAGCCGCAAGGGGGCGCCCTTACGCGTGTGCCGTACGTCGCCTAAATTGAGTGGTTTCCATCAGACGACGGAGCCCGCTTCAGTGTGGGCAGGTGCTGGGAGGGGTTCGGATGGCGTAAGAAAGCGGTTCCCGGATCTCTCCCGTCTCAGGCGCAGAGTGGCATACCGTGTGGTTTTACTCGGTTCGATTCTGACACACCGCCCCGCCGCAAACCCCGGTGGGGTGAAGGCCCGAGGGGGTTTCCAAAGGTAAAAAAAAGGGGTTTATTGTATATTCCTAATGCGGGAGTTGTATTTTTTAAAAGAAAAAAAACTCAACTGATGCAAATGATTCAACAACAAAAGAGTGGGTCTCGAATGAGCACTATTCTAACCCAACATAAACCTATGTCATTTTCATTTTCAAGATTTGATTCATTTTCAAAACCGGAAACGTTTCTAGGTAGTAGTACGTAGCTAGGTAGGAACATAAAATTATTAAATACAGACCATAATATATTTATTTTACACATTGCCAGTATGTTAGTAGATATTATACAATCCCTAGGAACTATATAAATTGCCTCGGTAATGTCTGTAATGGGCAATAATATTTAGAATATTTCATACATTGCCTAGACTGCCCAGGTATTTTATACATTTTACAATAGTATAAAAAACCTGAATAATACAGCTTACAGGTAATATATATAGCAAAATTGCTCGTCTTTGGGTATTAGATAGTTTTTAGGGTTCCGTAAACAAAGGGTAAAACGTACCTATTACCAAGACTTCTTTGTCCGTCTGTCACCAGGCTGTAACTCATGAACCGTGATAGTTCGACAGTTGAAATTTTCAGAGATTATGCATTTCTGGTGCCGCTTTAACAACAAATACTAAGTAACAAAATAAATATTTAAAGGGCTCCCACACAACAAACGTGATTTTTTTTGCCCGTGTTGAATTGGCCACTTGGCACTTTGCCGATTTTTTAAAAACCACTTACTCTAATTCCAAACTCGAAAGTAATTATAATTCATCATCTTCAACAACCCATAAGGTCTTACTGCTGGACTCGGGTCACCTCTCAGGAGAGGGTTAAGGCCATACGTTCCCACGCTGGCCAAATATGTGTTGGGGACTGGCAAAAATACGTTGTGGCTGCGTATCTTGCCGTTGGATGTTTTTAAGCCGCCCAAAGGCCTCCAACTTAGCTTCACGACTGTTGTCGTATGATAACAACCGGGACCGACTGTTTAACGTGTCCTCTGAATCACTCCGAATCACATCTATTATAATTTATATTTCCTAATTATAGAAAATTTCAACTACTTTGTAGTTTTATTTTTGTATGTGCAACATTGAGTTTTTGTTATCTGGTTTTAAATAAATAAATTAAAAAATAAATAAATAAATCTAATATAGGAGGTACAAAATACATAGTTGTGTCCGCGTGACATACCCGTGTAACAAAATGTGACGCGTTCACCTAATGACGATTTTATATACGGATAAAAAGTTTGTCATGACATGCGTACCTGCTTCATTAGCTACAGGGTATGTGAGCCTGTTTCTAAAGTTTGTTTATTTCATTTGATTTAAAAATACATTGGAATACATGTGCTCTAATGATTTGTAGTATCAAGTACTGTTCCTTGTAGTGAATTCTTAAGATTACGGAGTGTCATAACCTATATCATATTTCTTTAAATGTCCTAAGAGCCGAAGAGACGTGCACAAATTTTGCAGGACAACATCATTGGAAGGAGAAAATCTTAAAAAAAATTCTATTTTGCCGAACTGCCTCGGTTTCGGGTTCGAATCCTGAGTCGGACCAAATGTTTGTATGATCTACAAATATTTGTTGTGGAGTTTGTATGTTTTCTATGTATAATATGTATGTATTTACAAAAAAAGTATTTATATATTCATATCAGTTGTCTAGTACCGATAACACAAGCTCCACTTAGTTTGGCACTAGATGGCGCTGTGTGTTGGGTGTCTGAAATATTTATTTAATATTTATTTATTAAAACTAGTCACGCTTACGCGTACGTAAAAACCTTTTTTCTAAGGTGCACATAGGTAGACAAATAGATAGAAAACTCTTTATCTGTACACACTCTCTACACCGTATTATAGATTAATATGAGAGACAAAATGACAAAAAGTCAATCCTTTGAAGGCAAACTTAGGATGGACAAAATGTATCGGAGAGACAGTTGCAGTTAACGGTGCAATGAGTTTTGAAGAATTCTAAAGTATTCTACTAAGTACACTGTTATTTAACATTTCTTTTCTACTGCAGAGCAAAAGCTATTTATACTTCCCGTAAAGACATCGTAGGTGGTTAAAGATATAATACGTATTATTATATGTTGTTGTAGAGTTACTAGAACAAAGCTACTAAACGCTTGTATAGCATTTATTGAAGCCACAGTGAATTCTTTAATATCAAAAATTCTTTGATGTTTGAAAAACCTGTTACCCGAGTTTTCAACTAATGACTAAAGTTACTACGAATGAGTCAATTAACGAGTTAAATTATAGGATACTTTTTTGTATAATAACTGCCAAAAAGACTCTAATCTGCCTGGTGAAAGCACGAGTCTTCATTATACCTTAATTTAAGGGACCAAGAGGAGAAGAAAGAGAAGGAGATAATATATTACTCGAATAACAATTTACAGGAATGAATATTCAATTATTCCTCTAACAGGATTCTTCCATCAGAACTAAAATTAGAAAAAACTTAATATTACTATGTTCATAACGGCAATCTATATACCAAAGTCTGTTTGAAATAATTCGAATGACATTGGCAATATTTTTATCGTGTAGATGTGATACAATGGCGACCTTTGAATAAAACCATTGTGCCGCTGCATTGTGAAAACTCAGTCATCAATACCAATATGTTAAGGTCATTCTTTTATATTTATTTTAAATTTATCACTTGCAGAATACTATAGATATAATTACGTTAGAAGTTACAATAAAAACGACGATAAAAAGTATGAAACAAGATTTTCAAGGCACTGGATTAAATAGCGTTATCGAAGAAGCAAGGTAATCAACATATAGACTCTATCGAGATGCCTTTGTTACTAAAGTACACAAAATGGCATACTGAGATACACATATTCAAGTTTAAAAAGCCATAGAAACGTACCTTTGGCGACTTCCACATACAGTACAACACAAATACACTACAGCGCCATCTACCGAAGATACGTTGAACTACGTAGTAACGAAGGAAACGAAGAAACAATGCTGCATCGCGCAATAGAAGTTCTCACGCCGATTAACATACATAGAACTTTCCAACATGACGGGATCATGTTGGAAACCAGGGATGATCACCTCGCCTGTCGTCCTCGTTGTGGTTGGGTATATCTATAGTAATATCTGTCATCATTCATCAATGTAGTCCACCAAAAGCGACATCACCATCATCATGTTAATCCACAGCTTTTTCTGGTTATGATTTATTTTCAGTACTGTACCATAAAAGGCTGTATGCAGAGCCATATAACATAGTTTTTGACGTGATTCACCATGCTGGCCAGACTCGTTACTAGGTATAGGTTTAAGTTTTCTCCTGTACAGTACTGTTGTCCTGTGTAATTCATTCCTTTAGTAAGCTGTTACGGAAGCCACAGGAAAAACAGGGGTGGTGACACTCCGTTACCGTACGGTTCTATTTAAAAGCGATGTAAATACCTTTAATACAATAATAATTATTCAATAAGATATGAGGTAAGCGATGCTTGAAATAGTAATAACTGGTTTTTTTATAGGCATAAATCCTTAAGACTAAATTTCTGACTACTTAAGCTACTTAAATTAAAAAAGTAACTCCATAACGATATTCGCTATACTCAAAAAAGTGCGACTTGTAGTAATCTAAATGGTCACCATTAAAACTGCCCCACTGATGACATTTACTATAGGAAATCATTCCAAATTTCCTTTTTTTATTAACATGAACGGGAGCCTACTCTTAAAACAGAGGTTCATTATGTTGCCATGTACAAATGTTGGATAATTTTTGAAATATGCGACAATACACAGCGGATTAAATATAAAACTATAAGTACCAAACATACTAAAAAACATACTAAGCACGTATATATATTTTTCAAATCAATTTTGATCTAACTTAGCAAAGATATGTTTGTAAAGAGCCTAGGTAAATTCGGGATTTGGCAGTATTTGACGCGTGTGTTGGTTCTGACAGTGAAGGCGCGAAGCCTACAAAGCTACTAGTTTTTCTACCTGCACTGGCAGGTTCAAAGAGCTTTGCTGTCATCCACAGCGTTAGTGCGTCGTGTTCAGAACTGGACTGCACAGTATTTACACGTGGCAAAAATATTGCCAAAGCAAACTGAACAAGATAGAGTCGTGACTCACTGTCGAATGTTATAATCTCATTCTAATAAATTTGTTTATATATTTAATACATCAGGTTATCGGTAATGTAGATTATCGCATCTAAATATATTCAATTTAATTTTGATACGCAAAGACTGATTGTTAGCTTTGATAATCTATACTAATACAATAAAGTGGTAAAGTTCGTGAGGTTATCATTTCTGGTTATATAAAATAAATTTGGTTTTGAAAATTTTAATAATAGAAAGACGCATTGTTTGTGAGTATTATAGGCTATATACATATTAACTCTCAAAATAATTACCACAATATCCGATATACTTGTGGGCGGAGCCACTGGCAAAGCAAGTCCTTATTGACATTAGTCAGTCCTTACTCAATTTTTGTTTTATCTTTTTCTTATTATATTTTATTATTGTTATTTCTTTTTTATATTTTAATTGAAGGTTCTAGGTACTGGACTTATTGGTACTTCTTCTTTGATGAATATTGGGTACGTGTACAAATATTTTGAGTGGTTAAATGTGTTATTTATAACAGGTGTATTATTTATATTCGTTGACAAGTGGGCTTCTTCGTGAGATACGTAAATAGGACTCTAAATATCTAGAAGACCCGATCGACCCACGGTGATCTTGATAACGTCGTTGATTTAGACCTTGGAGAATACTGTTGGCTAGCTCAGGATAATCGTATGTCTATTTTTAGTATGAGTGTTAACATAGACAATGGAATAAGACTATAAATAAATTGTTTACTTATATATTATCTACATAATTCAAACTCTCTGTTTATCTCTCTTTATTAAGTAACCCGCTCTTTTGTTAAATTACTCCTTAGAAACGTCACCGGGACAGCGAAGATTGAAAGTAATGCACATTAAATACCACAGATGTCTTAATTATAATGACATTAATGAATTAATTAGGATTCTCCCTTTTGTGGGTTTACGGCGCACAGCTTTGAGTAAATATTTTCTAAGCGACACAAAGGGAGACACTGATGCCGCGTGAAATTATATTCCGTAAAATTAAGTTGAATTTTTTATTCTCCTTTGACGTTCAAAGTTGGTGAAACTAATTCAATTTATTGTCTCTCTTAAAGCGAGACTCCACCTTAATGTTATTTATAAGGTTCACCTACGGCTTGTTGACATGCCCCAAAAAGCGAGTGCAGGAGCGCACCGGCACGCCTAAGTGATTCGATACACGTTCAATATGTTTCATTAGGGAGCACCGTGTTCGCTTATTCAATCATATCAACGACGCGGCGGCAGCGAGGCGCGCGCGCCGCACAACACGCCAACATTTCCACGCTCCGTTCAATTCCTACATAATCAGTTTTTCCGACTCAGTAATGGTATACACTCAATTTATACAGGCATTTGGCTAGTCAATATTTCCGCAAATGTCTTTTACAGAGGCCTTTTATTTCAGTACCTCTGTTGTCTATAACAGCATCGTATAGCCAGCAATCAAAGTGAGGAGCCACTAATAATTTCAGTTAGCGTCAAACTCCTAGCAAATTGTAGTCGATGTTGAAACGAATGTAACTTTGTTTGTTTGTTAAGCTTCTGTATTTTTGATAAGAAATTGGTTAGAATGAGGTACATACTCCATCAAAAAAAAATTTTTCTTGAAGAATACTCACTGTCACCGTGGCAGAGTCATATTTCCTCACATATGGGCTGGTTGGCCCTAAGTCATGCCATGGCCTCGTAGAATTCCAATTTATTTAGAAATTCTTTTTTGGGTTTTTCACTGACTCAGTGAGGTTACCAAAGAACACTTATATCTGCAACTACCGTCGTAGTCATTTACAATAACAAAACGTATCGCTGTCTGTAAATAACAGATTATATATCTTCCATGAACAAACAGCAAAACTATTATTGGCATTATGAACGCAATAGAACCCGAAACAATAATTATTAGAATGTATGTCTGTCTTATTAGAATGAATGTATGTATGTCTGTACGTTTGTACAAGTTAATCTCTGAAACAGCTTAACCGATTTCAATGCAGTTCTCATTATTGCGTTTTAGTTTGCTCCACTTAACATTTAGTGTGAGTTTCAGTTCAATCGGTTCACAAATTAAAAAGTTATTATATAAGTATATATGCTTAAATTCAACTGATAACTCCTTATTTTATACACTTAGGGGTAAAATTTCCAAAACATCTTTTTTTAGTACATGCTTACAACGTGGAAAGCTTCAGCCAAAATTCAAGTATGTAGCGCCAACGCTTAGGCTATTGGTTGATGAATTAGTTAGCGCTAATAACTTTTTTATGGATAGGTTTAGTTCTTAGAATAACATTAAATATTTTTTATTATAATTCACAAAACTGATGTAAAATCTCACTTACATGCATAGATAATGATGAACATCACATTATCGCTTCAGATTTACATCTACTAGATGTGAATCTAACTATTATGTGAATCTACTAAATAACGTATTTGATAGCTAAATGACGTATTCTATATCTAAAATTAGATTAAATTAAATACATTCCATTATCTTCTCGGGGGTCAACCATTTTGTTTCCGAAATGGCGCGTGAGTCACGAGATTTTGGGAGAACTCTCGTTACATTTCTAAGTCACATTGAAATGCCGATGTCTAGAAAAAAAATGTTTTGGAACCATATGAGTTTTTTATTATGAGAACGATTGTGAAACCTATTTTGACAATAAAGAAAAATTAAGAGTTAAGTAAATTATTTTTTGAAATTAGATTAATAGCTTGTCTTTATGATTAGGGAAAATTTATTTGGTATTTTTTTTTTTATATTTATGCTGCCAAAATGACTCTGCCCTGCCTGATGGAAAGCATGAGCAGAATCCAAGAGTGGTGGTCACCATCCTCGATGCGAAAAAGAACAATGCAGCATGGTGACCCACACTATGGCGGCCTGGGGGGAAGGGGGATGGTGAGNATGGTGACCCACACTATGGCGGCCTGGGGGGAAGGGGGATGGTGAGGGGGATAGGGGGCGTTGGATTGGGGTATGGGCCTCCGGTATCCTCACTCACTCGATGAAACACAGCGTAAGCGCTGTTTCACACCGGTTTTCTGTGAGGCCGTGGTATCACTCCGGTCGAGCCGGCCCATTCATGCCGAAGCGTGGCTCTCCCACGATGAAAGAATGGTTGTCTTTCACGTAGTTTCATCGCTTAAATTGTACTGTTTAGATCGTCACGTGTCACATGGTGAAGACGTACTGCACCCCTAGTTTAAAAAATACGATGTCTGGTTTTAAACGCCTTGATACTGATATGTTTCTGAGAACGAATTCTGGCAACGATGGTCCTCGTTGGTATTACATCTTGTGAAAAGTTTTATGCTAAGAGTGTGTTGCGATAGGAGATGATAATCTTAAGGTCGTCAGTATCGCTGTTTAGCAATTTATATTAATTCACAATTCCTAATAAAACCATTCCATTTCGGCATTTATGGTAAGTAGTAAATGTTGTTGTAAATACGAGAAGAGACAGCTTGTAATTACAAAACCAATAATTTTGGAAATTACTTTCTTTTACCGTTTTTCCTTCCTGAATCGAACACGGAACATTTCCACCGAGAAGCAGTTCTTCTCTAGCGCTATCTGCGTCCTGTGTCACAGGAAGTGGTAATTACCGCCTAATCTCGCCCGAAGCGCAGGGCGGCCCGACGTCCGGATATGAACTTCCGTTATGAACAATTTAGCGCGCGAAATTGGACGACGGCAACGTTCTGCATTCAACCTATCACTAGCGTCAGGTGATGTGGAGCACACGTGCGCTGTACGCTCGGAGCCATTCACGCATTTTAAGCTAATGAATAAGTTGAGTGCCTCACGATGAATACGAATCACATAAACCTTTTGAGTGAGCCAGGAAAATGACATTTTTATTCGATTTAAAAAGTTAAATAGAGAAAATTGTGCCTTTCTAGAAGTTACAAGCTTGCTACAAAATTGAATGAAATAATGTTACTTTACCCAATTCATTTTCTGCCTTCGCTTGCCTTGTTGTAATCAGAGTTGTATTGCTTATAGTTATAGTCAAAGAAAACTATCACTAATTATGGAAACTTGATTCTACAGGGCACTTAATAACATATATTTGAGATTGACTAACTGATATAGTTCGTCATGTTTTTAGTAAAAATAAGTGTTTGTGATAAAAAAACAAGAGCAATTCTCTCACTTAACCACATACACATTAGCTACCGTCTTTTAAAATGTTAAGTATAGTTACTCTTGAATTTTTTAAAGAACAGAGCATTATAAACACGTATACAGTAATACAGTTACATATTGTAATAGTTTTATATAACGCCACTGGATTTCTTGTTTATTAACTTTTCTTATTTATTTTAATCATTAAAACTTGACTTGTATTGACTTCATCTTCAAACATCATTATCAAGAATTTGTGATGTCTTGATTCTTGTGAGTACTAAATCATTCTTATAGGCACTGTTCTTTGAAAGCATTTACTCGGTTAGCTTAGTTTTATGAGCGCTCATAACTTACCATAATGCATCACACTATAATATCAAGCGTATACATTGTGTGTTGGCGGTTATTACACCGCCAGATACGCCCTTCGCTCCTATGTAATACGCAAATAATGATCACAGTACAGCAGATGCTAATGATCCCATTCATAGTGATCTGCAATGATATAGACGTATTATTATTACTTGGAACTACAAGGCTACTCCATCTGTCAGTCGTCAGTGAGAAACTGATACCTATTCATGTAGGCAAGTCGTCTAATAATAGATGAGCAGTTCATCTTTCATCATTTGTCACTAATAAATTACATGGTTCGATAATAAGTTCACTTTATATAACTCGATTTTTTTTAATTTTTCACTACAATGCCAAATGCCAATGTAATTTTCCTACCCTTCGGAAATATTTTTTTTCTTTCTTTTTTTTGTATAACAAAAAATAAAGATGATGAAATTGTATAAAGTCTCGGAATAAGAACACCAACGTCCACCATTTTAATCTAATTACGTCTGTGTCACAGGTCTTTTAAGAGAAGTATAATGCTTTTCCTTCTTTAAAATTGAAAATTGTTTTTCTAAGTAGATTTTTTTATTTAACTAGCTGGACCCCGCAGTACAATAACAACCGCGGTTAACGTCGTGGCAAAGGTAAAGAAAAAACCAATGTAAAAAGTCTTATGCCCGTCTGTTGGTTTTGAGCTACCTCCTCACTAATTTTCACACAAATCGGTTCAGCCGTTCTTGAGTTATAAATAGTGTACTAATACATGTATAGATAGGTATATCGAACTTTTTATTTGTACACCAAATTATAAAGTTACAAGAGGGTGCGTAAACTGTCAAATATCTCGATTTACAAAGGGTTACCTTATTCCAAAAGCAATCTCTTTCAGGTAATATTCATATTTCTGAATTATATTCCATTATATATCCAGACTAACATTCATATTCCAAAAAGTATTTTTAATATTCTAAAAGTGAATAAAAAGTACCTACCTATGGCATTCAGCAATGATATTGATTCTATTGAGTATGGAGCATTAAAATTTTCAGAAGTATGTTGAAGTAGTAAGGAATATTATTCATAATTTTCTTTATTATGAACTGGTGTATGTATTGATTAAATTATCAAAATCTCGTTGAAAATACAAGATACAATTCTATTGCTATACTACAATATAATTGTGTCTTGTATTTTATATATCATATAGGGTAGCATATAGGGATCTTATAGATATAGATTCCGACTCTAATATGACACGTTCATTTCATTAATGACCAATGATACTGCCTCAAAGTATCAAATAATAATAATTCAATACTTTGGTACAAAGTATGGTACGTAAATTTTATTAATTTGGTTGATGGGGTTATGTCCGTGCCTCTGAGAGCACTTTAAGCCGTTGGTCTCGGTTATCATACACATCTATGGCAATCGTTACTGGGAAATCAGTGCCTCCAAATATACTGACAATTAGTTCAAATCCCGAATTCAGGATTGTAGAGGTCCGATGTCAGGTCGCTACGTGTAAAAACCGATATTCAGATAAAATCGGTTGAACTAGTAATCGACCCTAAATTATCTTGGGAATAATAAAGGCTAGGAAAAAAAACAATGTAGTTGATTGACGTTGAAATGAATGAATTACACCAGTCTGCAAACATATTTTTTGTTTCACAACCAGTTTTTTATTATATTACATTTTTTTAAACTAATTTTCCGATGCATTTTTTAATTTTACAAATATTTTCTATCGTGGGATAAATGGAAATCATGTGACGTTTGTTTTAAATATCCCAATAACCGTTAACATTAAATTATGTATCAATCTGTTGCAAACAAATCAAATTACTCGTAAAAATGGAAAATAAAAGTTAGAAAACCTAAAAAATGTTTATGTAATGTATATATGGTATAGAATGTCTCACTATGAATTGGCATTAAGTACACAATATAATCATCAGTTCAGAATCAGAGAGGTGCTAATAGCCCAGTTGCAGTTGCGCGTAATTAGAAACAATCATCGAGGTTAAGCAACGACTGCGTGGTCAGTATCTGGATGGGTGACCGCTGGTGGTATGTTACAATGAGCGTCTCCGTGATTCGGAGGTCACGTTAAATAGTCGGTCCCGGTTGTTATCATAGGATGAAACTGTCGTGAAGCTTAGTTGGAAGCCTTCGGGCGGCTTTAAGATATCCAACGGCAAGATACGTAGCCACAATCCTTTCTTGCTCGTGGGGTTTCTATACATATTATGCCAGTCGGCTGGCCAAGGAGGGAACCGCACTTGGCCAGCGTTGGGATGTATGGCCTTAACCCTCTCCTGAGAGGAGAGCAGAGCCCAGCAGTGGGACATTATGGGTTGTTGATGATTGCTGACACAATATAATTATAAAAATGCGGACTGACCCGTATTTTAACTAGGTTATGCACCTGGGTGAAGCATGAGGTATATATATATAGTCTCATGCTCTATCTGATAAAAAGAGCAGTATAGAAATGAACGAACAAACATTTATTTCATTTATCATATCTTTATTGTACACACTTAACGCAAAACAAGAAGATAAGTTACATTATATGTACATAGTATGCAGATGTAACAATAGGGAATATGCATAAAAAATATTTGTCTCACATATTTATTTCTAGATTCTTTATTGTCTTTACAATATACATTAAAGATATTTTCTTTATTTAGTGATCATTTTAACCCAGAAAATATTAAATAAAAAGTTTAAATTAAGGAAGGGAAATTCAAACTTACAAACGCGTCACTATTGATCGAAACGAAATGTGACGTCGATAGAATCACTATCGTCGATTTCGACTCGAAATTATCGGAGTCGAAATTGGGTTAGTAGTGTTTGTGAAAAAAATTACCTTCTTCCATCAATTTTATATCAATTAAAACTGTAAATAAGTATATAGTAACTGAAACACTGAATAGTAAACAAACACGAAATGACAATGACGTCGTTGATTGTGTCAAAAGCGCGCGCAAAATGGCGTCGTTTGAATAGCTCAAATTTTGTCAGTAATTTCTATTTGAAAATTATTTTAACTATTTTCAAGCGTATTTATATTTATTTCTATAATAAAAAGACGTAAAGGATCAGGTTAAGAAATGAAAAACATGCATATTCCCTATTGGTGTTTTGAAATTCACGGCGATTTCTTACATACAACCTTAATATGTATCGTCTTTAAAATTTTTGGATAGCCTACAAACATGTTACATATATTATTGACTTTCTGTTATATATTATTGACAATTTAAATATTCATATACAAATATATATCTATTCATATTACACATTTATAACAAATAATATTTTAATAAAAATAATTTTAATATTGTACTTATTAAATATTTCCTGTAAAGTAAAATTTCCTTAAATTCTGGAATCATACATACAAAGTGCCTACAGATTCAGGCAGATTCGGTACTACGCTATCTACACTGCCTGTATCTAAACATACTTACATATTTCTATATACTGTATGTATGTACATATTGTCATAACTGCTTTGGTGGCACAGAGTTAGTGTATGCGACTGCTGTGTTTGAGGTCTCGGGTTCGGTTCCCGAGTCGGACCAAATGTTTGTATTATGAGAGATGAGTATAGATGAGGAGTTAGGGTGTTTTCTATGTAATATGAATGTACTTACAAAAAGTATTCACGTATTTTTTCAGTTGTCTAGTATCCATAACACAAGCTCTGGCTTTGGCTCTGGGACTAAATGGCGTTGTGTGTTATATGTCCGAAATATATATTTGTTTATTTACTATAGATTAATATTAAATAGACAAAGCAACAGAATTTAAGTACCAAATTTCAAAAAGATAATCTGTCTCATTGTATAATTGATTCTTGTAATAGATTCTATTTTAGACGAGTTATACCCACACATAGAACCAATGATCGTGCTCATCAGACGATACTTGTCCTTGATGGGAATCTAACGGACGACATGCGATTTAGTAGTCAAGGTCACAAGGTCATATAAAGTATTCTTTTGTAAATACATACTAATTATACATAGAAAACACCCAAACTTCGAAACAAACATTTGCAGATTATACAAATCATTTGTTTGTTTTATTTTCTCCGACTGCTGTTTAAGGCTCCATCAGTGTCCCCTCGGCAGACAAGCATCAGTGGTCCGCACAAGAACTTGTGCAGGTATACGTCAACCGGTATAAAACATTAGTAGTAGTAGTATTATTAGTAGCAACTACTTTTTAGTGTACGTTTTGACTACACGCTTGGCCTATTGATTTAAGCGTCGCCACGCCGCTTTCTGCTGCACCGGATGTTGTGGATTCAAATCCCAAATGAGACAACACTTTGTGTGTTGTTCCGAGTCTGGGTGTTCCTTTTTCTCCGCGACACAGGATGTACATTCCTAATGCGAGAGTTATCTTTTTTTATTAAGAAACAAAAATATACATATTCGTACGTACATATAATATAAATATTATTTTGAGTATTTAAAAATTCAAAAGTAATGGCCTAGGGTTGATACCCTAGGCCATTACCCTAGGCCCTAGGCCTGATGGCACGGACGCCAACAACTGATAGTTAAGGTTAGAGAGACACAACTCCTCACAATGGAATATATTTGATAATATAAACAAATAAAATACATATTTTGTCGTATTGAGAAGTGATGTCTTCTGTATCAATTCATTATTTGACTGCCTCGGTGGCGTAACGGTAGCGTATGCGACTGCTGTTCTAGAGGTCTCGGGTTCGATTTCCGGGTCGAATCAAATGTTTGTATGATCTACAAATGTTTGTTTCAGAGTTTGGGTGTTTTCTATGTATGATATGTATGTATTTACAAAAAAAAAGTATATATGTATTTATATCAGTTGTATAGTACCCATAATACAAGCTCTGCTTAGTTTGGGACTAGATGGCGTTGTGTGTTAGATATTCGAAAAAATATTTATTTATATTTATTTATTTATTATTATTATTTATTTATCATTGTTAGTAATGATATACGACTCAGCGTTTATTAACAGCCACTGCAACATTTATGCTGTACTATAAGTGTTGTAGTTGTATGTATACTGTTATCTAATTATATGTATATAGCGGATATGATCTTGTTTAAACAGAAAATTTGAAAAGTGAACCAAGAACTAAGGATTTTATAACTAGAGATTTAGAAATTTACTTTTATGAAGCTTTTACCTGTTCACAATAGCACATAAATATCATATTGTTTAAAGACTAGAGAAATATAGACCCATTACTTGCACTCATGTTTTTTGTTTTCAAGTAAGTAAAGTAGACAAAGTCTTTCATAAGCATTGTCTAGTTCTAGACAACAAGGGGAGATTGACATATTTTTCTTCCAATAAATAGGATATAGAGTGCTCCGAGGGAAGAAACCAAACAAAGTATCCATTCATTGTGTCAACCTATTATCCTTTTATTAAAATGTTTTAAACAAGCTTGAACAATAACACTTTAAGATAATAAATTCTTTATGGTCAGTAATTTAAGTAGTATTTACTTTATACTCAGATATTTTTTCCTTATTTTATTTCGCAATTGTTCTGGTATCATCATCATTGGGCTATCACGGTCCACTGCTAGACATAAGCCTCTCCTATAGCAAGCCACTGGGTTCGATCTTCGGCTCCTCTTACGTTCTTTGATATATCCTAAGACTACTAAAAAGCAAAACTTCAAATTCGAAAAAGATCATTTCTGAAATTAATTTGATGAATGAATCTCAATTTCAGTTCTCTACAATTTCACTGTAAAATTCTATCATATCAAAGTTAAAACTATTTTTTACATGACCTTCCTAAGTATTTTTGGCCTTATTCCGTGTAAGTACATCCAAGCACACATTCACCCGGTTTCCCGTGGAATCAGTGCTCACCATTTCAACCGGTCAATGCAATGAAATAGCGAAAAAAATGATTCCAATATTCAGAAAACGAAAAACGAATGGCCACCCAGTTATTGTCAGCTCTCATACAGTTGCCAAATGGACAGCACTCGTTCAATTTCGATACTTTTACAACACAATGGATGTGAATAAGGCGTGTTCACCCACCTGTCAAATTAAAAAAGCACTTGCACATTCAAAATAGGCAATGTACACACTGTATTCAAAACGACAAAGACATATCTATACACGCACAAGGTACGTACATATGTTGGTATATTTTGTTATAAGTTTTTTGTAGGTTACATGGCCTCTTGCATGAGATAGATAAAGTGAATGAATGAGGTAAATTTAATTCATAGATTGCATTGCTTATACATTGCATGTATAAAAGATCTAAGGAGCTACCAATTTAAAGTAAATTCACCTGATATATCATTTGGGTACACTAAAATAATAATAAATAATATTATATTGCCCCGTTATATTTTCCCGAGACATTTCTGACTAGGCTGTCTCTATTTGTATAATTTCAATTTTTTAATAACTATTATTGATGATATGAAAGCTTGCAAAAAGAAAGAAACAAATACAAACTTTAGCTGACTAAGAGACTTTGGACTTGGGCCCATGTTTAGAAAAGAAGAGCCTAGAAACCACGATAGCCAGACGCTACAATATAATGTCAATAAATTATTCAAATAAATCTCTGTCTAATACTTTTGAACGAGCAAATTTTGTTTACATATATATCTTGATTGCCTCGGTGGCGCATTGGTAGCGACTACTGTGAAGTTGAAGTCTCAGGTTCGAGGCCCGGGTCGGGCCAAATGTTTGTATGATCATTAAATATTTTTTTCGGAGCTTGGTTGTTTTCTATGCATAATATGTATGTATTTACAAAAAAAGCATATGTTTTTATATCAGTTCAGTCAGTACCCATAACATAAGCTCTGCTAAGCTTGCGACTAAATGGCGTAGTGTGTAAAATGTCCAAAATATTTATTATTTATTTATATAAATAAAAATTAATCACTGATATGTATGTACGCGCATAACTTTCGATCGACTGCACAAAATTGGATAATTCTTTAAGTTATGTGTTTGTTATTGTCAAGACTAGGTTTGTATAAAAGAAAATGAAAGGACAACTGGAATTGTTATATTTTCTAAGTCTGCGACTATACACTATGCGTGTGAAGCTGAGGTCGGTATGAATCCTAAAATAAGTTTTTAGGAAATATAGGAGATATTCACAAAAAAATAGGGCGGTACGAAGTTCGCGGGGTCAGCTAATCACATATATGTAATCTGAATATTTAAAAGGGTTGCAATGATTTTCATGAAATTTTGTACCTATTCAGGGGTTTTTGGGGGCGATAAATTGATCTAGGTAAAATTCATATTTAGAAAAAAAATATACCGAGGAAAGCTTGGCCGTCCAGGTATTGGTTCTTTAAAGCATAAAATAATTATCGTTACGTTATTCCCGTATATTTAAAGTAATTATCCATGTTACTGTATTAAAGTACTATTCTTTACATTGTATTAAAAGGATTTTTATATTATACAATCACAAATATTCCCAAGGATTATAAAACATAGAATTCCTTTCTTTAAATAAAACTTTTTCAAATCTATGGGTTTTTCAAATAGTACTAAGTTATGGTGACGCATGATATGGCTTCAAACGACTTGCTTATTTAGGTATGGACTTTGCTTGTATGTAAACCATTGGAGAACTTAAAAAATATATAAACACAGACAAAATTTACTTTCTTCCTATGAAATGATGACGTGGGTCCACTTCTAACACAATGTTTGTTTAGAGAATTTAAGAAGGTTAGCTGAAATATAAAAAAATATGATTCACCTGTACTTTATACGTTTAATAAAAAAATATTTTTATACTCTCGCTATTCAACCAATAAAAGTATAATAGATACAGTTACTAACAGTCATTTTGCTTCTAAAATATTATTAACAAAGAAAATCATGCAAGTTTTACTAATTAACTTATAACAAATAAATTTTCATAGGCGTAAAGAGGAAAGTGTTTAAAAAATAACATAAAAACACCTAGTTAACGATAATACAATTTTAAAAGTAAAAACTATACATACACTACTAGCAGATGTGTAGTGTCAACTCCTGAAATTCTAAATGAAGTTTAATTCAGCAATGTTCCGAGGTGGTCTGGTGTTCTCTGTAAGTAGTTGTCCCGTGTCGTAGTTCTCCGCACATTTTGCAGGTTTCGTCGACAACGAACCAATTAAAGTCACGGTTACATCATCGCGAAACCCGAATTATATGCGGATTCTTCTTTGACTGTTTTCATTTCTTCTTTCCTCAAGTTAAGTAGAATTTTCTCTAAATAAAGTTTTCAAAAGAAAATAAACAAATTGAAAGTTTTCTCAATCAAAGTTTTCGTAGCATTTGAAACGTACGTCTGCAGATTACGTAATTTATTTCATTAGGTATGGTCTTAGCTCTTTGATCACGTTATAAATGTATACGTTGATCATATTTTATACCAAACAATATAATATATACGTGGTGTAAGCAGCTGTATTGTGTAGCTGTGGTATGCATAAATCTTTCTAAACTAGACATGTTCTATTTTTATATAGGCAAGTTACACAATGTGATGATGCCGGTCATGATTGATAAATTAATAATAAAATTATCTGATTTAGTTTTTTTGTCGGGGATATAGGTGGGTTTGTGACGTCACAATAAAATTATACAAAAATATTATTTAAAGTTATACAAAGATGCAACAGGATCTAATATTCAAAAGTTAATGTATATTAATTTTAATAATAATAACACGATTATAAATGTATATATAGATGTCCACATGCAATATAACATGAATAAAAGACTACAATTCAATTAGTGAACCTATATTAAAAATACAACAGATGTGTAAGAATAACTAGAGCAGTGACAATTACCTTAATATATAATTCGCTTGTTGTCGTCCGTCTGTCGTACAAGATTAAGGGACATTTAAGCATTTCCTCTCGCAACAGATGACCAATTGTTCGTTCTCCCATAACGGCAGCTAAAAGTTTTCCCATTTATTCAGTGCTCATACGTCAAGCCGGTGTAGCGGGCGGAGGTGTACGGGGAGACGCGGCGGCGGGCCGACGCGTTCCGGCGTGATAAGGCGGCAGGCCTATTGTCGCGGCGTCGGCGCACGTTTCCTCCGCTGCCGTCGAGCCTACAGCATTGTTCCCCGACGTAATGAACAAACTTATTCCCGAGGCTAATGCAGCAAAAGCGCTGCCGACTGCCGAATTCACTCTAAGCGTTATCTCTTTGAATTGTCAACTTGTTATATTACACGCACCAAGGAACAATGTGTCTATAATAGTCCAAAACCCATCGGCACAGTTTTGTTTGAATAGGCAATGTAACATAGAGTATTGAATGTGTACTCACATTAGCACAATTTAGTGAGGGGTTGTTTGACAAGAGACCCGGTTTCTATCAAGATTGAAATTTAGTTAAGTGCTTATAAAGTGTAATTGACTGTGATACACTTATATGTATAAATGTACCTTTATGAACATTGTCTCTTCATAAGTTGACCTATGCAATATGATGTACTATATTACTGAAAGTATATACACTTTGCAGTCTATTTTGATCTGAATAAAGGAAATAATTAAGTTATAAGCCTTAGCGAATGTTTGCAATATTGAATTCTCCAGATGAGTGAGGGAGTGAAGCATTTTAAAAATATAGATTTTAAGCCAAAAACGCTTTCTTAAGCACACTTTTGAGACATATAATCACATATTTATAAAAGCGTTACGGTAAGCGATTTTGATTCCGTGTGGTGACGGATTAAGAATACAAAGTGTCGATTGTAAGAATACAATCGACACTTTGCTGACTTACAATACCCATGAGATGCCTCTTACAACATCTCATGGGTATTGTAAGAGGCGACTAAAGGAGTGAATATAGACAACATCACTTCAAAAAGAAGGAAAACTTGAATGAATCGCTATAATAACCTGTCTGGCCAGCGTGTTATAGTAGGTCAATACCTGTTTCGAAGGAGAGGCAGGGGACGGCTAAAGGCTTTTTTTATGGATTCGCGTGCATACGAGCAGACGTATCGCCTGATAAGCTGGTAAGCGGTTACCGCCGCCCATGAACATTTGCCACAAGTGGGTTGCCGGCGTTTGAGGGATGGGTATGGGGGAGAGGTAGAGGTATGGGCCTCCGTTATCCTCACCCGCTTGGTAAAACACAGCGCAAGCGCAGTCTTACACCGGTATTTGGTGAGACCGTGGTATCACTCCGGTCGAGCCGGCCCATTCATGCTGAAGCGTGGCTTTCCCACGATTATTTTTTGACGGCTGTTGATGAAGCGATTATAAACCGTCCGTTCCGTCTTACGGAAGACGCTGCTTTGCTTCTGCTGTAAACTTTTACGAGATTTTAGTAGTAGGAATATAGTAATTTACTTAATATTATAGAATGTTGTTCATCTAATATTTGAGTGGCCTGCTACTTGTGTGGTTAGTGTTATAAAAGGATTATTAAGCTTTAGCTCGAGTCTATTCTCATCTAGGACAAACATATAATTGTATGATGGGTACGATTTTTTTATTTATGTCAGCAGTCTGGTTACACATTAATACAACAAAATGGCAAATAATATTTCATTTCATTCATTTCGATCAATATTCTAGGGCTATTTAAATCTTGAAATGAATGTTTTTCATGTACATTTTCGCGTAATTACTTATCGATACATACAAATAAATAAAAATAACTGTTTGTAAAATTAAAATAACTTATAAATGTATGTACACATAGGACATATACCAAATATCATTTTTCTTTAATTTTTGTGTGTGTCTCTCTTTTTGTTCTTTGGAACGGCTGGACCGATTTTGACGGGACCTCCACTGGTAGATAGACGATGATATAGGGAGTAACTCAGGCTACATATTTTAGACGGGCTTTGCCCCGCGGTTTTACCCACGGCTATTTACAGTACGTAGTAGGCTCAGCTAATTACTAATAAAATTATGTTATTTTGTACATTAAAAGGTATCACTGTGTGTGCCATATCGAATTTTTTATGTTCATGACACTTAACATAGTGAAATAATTGATTATTTTATCACTTTGCTTGGTTCACAAGATGTCTGACTAAACTCTTAAAGAATTTGAGTAAAATGCCACTCTAACAATACAACACACTCACTAAGTTAATTAATTATCTGAAGTTTCAATAAACAAATCTTGTATAATACTAAAGGACCTTCCCTTAGTAAGCTTTCTCATTGTATTTATAGATTGTTTATTGGTATTGTGAAGCATCAATACACAGATGTCTCGCTATTCGATTAGGCAATTGTGTATTTATTTTTATTAATGATCGTTCTGTGAAGGCGGGTCTTCAGCATCTATCTATTATCCTCCTAACGCCCGTGAAAATACAACCTCCCCACCGCTTCCCCGGCTAGGTATTATACATTCTCTGTGGCACCAAAATTTCGTATTCATTTGAATATATTCAAAAATATCCCATAGTAGTAGCTCTCCATTTTCAATGAAGAAAAAATTCGAGACGACCCGGCAATAGCTAGGAAGGGAGAAAATCGTATTTTGATCGAAAAGAGGGGCAAATCTTTTATGTAATATGAGATTGTCATCGCGATTATTACAGGCAAATAGAATACGCCGGATCAGTAAGTAGGTTATCTTCTTGCTTCCTTTGGCCGGAATCACTTTATTGGATGTTGTCAGGTACTCACTTTATTTTTGCGTTTGTCACCTTTAAATAACTAGAAAGAAATTACTTCGACAAATGAGTCTCATTTGAACTTCCTCTTCCTTTCCTCTTTGGAAATATTTAGTGTTGTTTATATACGTTTTTAAATTAAGTAACAGTTCTTATTTGAGGTAGCACTAATACTCTGTTTCTCATCTCTCTAATAATCACTAATCTTCTCCCATCTTATATCTCTAACAATATCTCTCGAAACTCTGTGTCAAAAATAATTTCATTTTTATATATTGCTACTACAGCATACTAGGCGTAAAAAAAATATTTGAAGTTAAATTGTAAGGTAATCTCAGCGTAAGTAGTGAGTTAAATTAAAGGATCAAGAAAAATATAAATAACAAGCTTTCGCTCGCGCCTTCGTTCGCATTCAATAAAAAATATCTTACTTTACTTCTAATACTCACAAGAATATGTGTACAAAGTTTCATGATGATCGGTTAAGTAGTTTTCGCGTGATAGCGTCACAAAAAACTTACTTTCACCTCTATAATATTAGTATGATTACTGTGTAATCCATATATGTATAGTATATTATATACAAGATGTGTTAATATAAATAAACATGGAAAAAGTTAAGTAGGCGAATGAATGATTGTGTTTCTTTTTCCTTACAGAGGAATCAAAACTTTTATCGCTCGTCGGGTGACATCAATTTGTGAGAAAACGCTTTCCCGTCGGCGTTGAGTCGAATTACTACCAAACAACCCGTCGCGGCGTCGTTATCTTTAAGTTTATAAGAAAACTGTATTTCTGTGGAAAAGTTACTAATACGTCATTTTATAAAAGTATGTTGTAATTTCGATGAATTTTATAACATTAGACATTAATTCAATGGTGTATTTAACTTTTGTTATTCATTAATTTAAAAATCGAATGAAAAAATGACTAACACGTACTAACAAAAGAGCAAATATACTAATAATATATTTCTCTTAAACTGAAAACAACATGTTTGGCCAGCGTGAAATCTGTAGACCAAAATCTTCCTTCTCTCTAAATGGCGAAACCTTAGAGACCTCTATTATTTATGAATTCGACAATTCGTAGTAAAGGTTTTATAAAATGATTCCGTTTACATTTATATTGTCGTCCCATAATAGTCTGCTACAAAATGCAGACACATTTAACATAAGCGAACAAAGTTATGCATCGACGCTTTAATTGCGATGTGTGAAGCGCGAAAGTCGACATAGCTTCGATCTGAGATGCTGTATGCGGGAGCAGATGTGCGGAAAAATCACTGATTATTAGCTGGCTCATACGTGAAGCGGCTGCAACGACATATTCATATTTAAATGTCACATTACGGCTGCAACCAGGGAGAGCTAACTCATGTGTGCTCAACGACGCTGTTCCCTTAACTAGGATAAAATGTGTCGAGCTGGAGAATTACATAGTTGTTTTACATGGCTTGTTCTGTGTCTCCAACTCGCAGTAAGCTTAAATTAATATGTAATGTCTTTGCATGAAGTAACAATTTGGGAATGTCGCTGCAATTCTAAACGCGGTGTAAGGTTTATTCATTTCATATTTATTACAAAAAGTTTGAATGAATAATTTTTTTAGACTAGTAACAGCTGTACTACTATTGAGATAGCTGACACCAAATAATCTTGGAATTATTATAGGTTAGGACAAGACGATTCAATCAATCAACAACCCATAATGTACCATTTCTGGGCTTGGGTCTCCTTTCAGGAGAGGGACAAGACGATTACTTTATCAAAATAGAAAAGAACATCTCTCCCTATGAGTCTATGAGCTGTAACTTTTGAGTACATCATGTGCTGTTAAGCAGACTAGGTAAATAATTTTCTAACATGCATGCTACTTTAAGAAAATATTACTGTTTTTTAATAATTAATTGTTGTTCAATGAACTATCCTCGATTGTATTATAGTATTGACATATAAAATCCATTCCAAAATTTAATTGAACTCAAAACGCCTCTATTAGTATTTGTACTACAATAAATAAACCGACTTTTAGTGAAGTATGTACTTATATTTGTAAACAAATAACAAGTGCTTTTGTTGGAACAGTTTATCAAACCTTGTCTTTTATTCTTCCTAGCCTTTATTATTCCCAAGATTTGGAGTCGGCTACTAGTTCAACCGGTTTTACCTGAATATAAGTTTTTACACGGAGCGACTGGGATCGGACCTCCGCAACCTTGAGGGTGAACTGAATTCGAAGGTTGAAGTTGTTTTCAGTTTATTAGAGGGCATTGACTCCCAATAACGATTGCCAAAAATGTTCATGACAACCGAGTTACGGGTGGGAAACACCAACATATTCTATACTCCAGGCTGCTATTAAGAATTTCTAGTAAGGAAAACCCAGCAGGAGTCCGACCCGGGAATCGAACCCGAGAACTCTCGATCAGCAGTCGCTTCAGCTAACCACAAGACCAACGAGGCAGACTTGCCAATAATAAAGCCAATTACAAAACATTGCAAGCAATTGGAACGGTAACCATGTAAGATATATTTCGTTTCAAATCGCTGTAGGATTTTTCATAAGCTATGATATAATGAAACCCTATTGCGAAAGAAAGATTAAATTTTTCATCAGTTCTTTGAAATCTTTTCTTATGTTGCATCGTCGACAGACGCCATAGATACTTAAAGTATAGTAGGACTGAAGACTTTAAAAGTAAATTGGATGACATTTTGTTCAGCTGTAACATTAAATTCCGAATGAAATAGGTGGGGGCAATCTATTCAGTAGCTATATAGGCATTGGGATGTAAATAAGTTTACTTTGTACAGAAAAATGGTGTTCGTAAACTTAATTTCGCTAGACCGCCAAGCGTTTCTTCATATTTTTCTAGAAAACCTCAGAGACGATAATTATTGCAAAGCTTCTTTTATGGTCGGTATTTAATGTTAGACATAAAACTGTTCATGTATCTAAGTATGAACTATGTTTAAGGAAATAAAAGAAGCGATATGATTTAAAGTTATATACATTTTTAAAAGTTCTGTTCCTTTCTTATTTCAAAATTCCAATAAATCCGATTTGCATTAATGAACTACGATGAGAATATGTTTAAGTGTTATGGTGAGGACTTAAATCTACTAAAATAACTTATTTTATTTATTTATATGTCTTTATTGTATATTTAAAATAAAAACATAACATAACTGTATACCAGGTTTTGTAAATTGATTATTGTAGGAAATCTAGATATGATAATATAGTCGCAAATAGCGGACGAAACACTTTCGTGTTAATTTCATTTTTTATGGATTTTATATTTATTTTATGGGGCAAACGAGTAGACCTATCGCCTGATGGTAAGCGATTAACGCCGCCCATGAACACCCGTAACACCAGAGGCGTCACAAGTGCGTTGCCAGCCTTTGGGGAATGGAGAGGGGGGCGGGGGGAGTTGTTAGGCTTCCGGTATCCTCACTCTCACCTCACTCACTCGGTGAAACACAGCCCAAGCGCTGTTTCACACTAGTTTTCTGTGCGGCCGCGGTATCATTAATGTGCCGATCGAGCCGGCCCATTAATGCCAAAGCGTGGCTCTCCCACGGTTTTTTATTTATATTTATTTAATTTTTACGAAAAAATAAAAAATAAAATAACAACTACACGGGTAACATGTTCTTTGAATGACTCTAAAAATAACCTTTCGGAGAACACGAACTCAAACGAATGCCATTGTTCAAAATTTTCATACTGCTTATTGAAAAGTTAAAATAGCAAAGTCAACGCAATGTTAAATAATTGTTTCAAGTAAAAATAATTCACTGGTATTATTTTATGAACATTTGTAAAACAAACGAGAAAATTTCCCAAGTTACGCTAAACCGACCACAATGAATGTCGTAGCGGTTTGTTGAATCGATAGACTAAAATCTAAAAGCGTTACAGACTTGTAAAGAATAAAAATATTATTCTCTTAAATGTCGCAACTACAAGACAAAGGGATAAAATGCTGCTTGCAATTTTGAGGTAAGTCACCGACTCAATCGCGCGCCGCTCCGGGGAGCTAAACCGAATTTATGGTCTGAAAATTAAAGTTAAATTGGATGTTTCCTAGTTATTTTTAAAGCATTTGCGTTTAGTGGTTGATTCAGATGAAATTAAATTCATACGGAGTGTTTTGATGGGTAATTTGTATTTTATAATGACGTAGGTCGTGCTATTTTTGTGAAATCCTTTTGTAAAACAGTGCTCTTAATGAGACTTGTTTAAAGTATATGACAGTATGATCCTTAACGTTCTAAATGCATATATCATACATACTTAGTTTCTGATAGAATAATAATAAATATTTCAGACATCTATTCTAGTCCTAGCTCCCTTAGACGCCACTTAGGACTCCATGGAATGAATAGGGGCGATGACAGCCTCTATTTTTAATCCGTTGCTATACGGGTATTTAAATTAAAATATATAGTCGAAGTTTTGTTCCTAATTATAAATAAATTATAAATACTTTTGGACCTTTTAAAACACAACGTCATCTAGTCCCAAACAAAGCACAGCTTGTAGTGTGTACTAGACAACTGATATTGATACATATATTATTTTTTGTAAATACATATATATTATACATAGAAAACACCCAAACTCCGAAACAAATATTTATAGACCATACAAACATTTGGCCCGACTCAGGAATCGAACCCGAAACCTCTAGTATGGCAGTAGCATACGCTGCCACTGCGCCACCGAGGCAGTTAATTGATTTAATTAAACTTTTCCTATTTTATATTTGAGACAGTTTTATTATTTGAATGAGTAAGTACGGCATTTTAAAATTTAAAAACAAAACGTAAGTGGAGGAAAGAGTAGACAAAACTGTTAAGATTACTTTAGTACACCGTGTTGACACAGCGAGCTTTTATCACCCCTTTTTATGGAGGAAAATCTCTGACACATATTTAAATAGGCAAACAATACCGAAGCGAGAACAAACAGACATAGATTGTTCAAAGTTTTATTTTATCTGCTATAAAAGGTATCTTGTGTTAAAATAAAATCTAAATTGAATAAATGAAATGGAGAATTATTGGACCGTTTTACCGGGAAGATGAAACACTTTAAACTTGCAAATACACAATAAATTAAGTTGACACAATTTGTTATTGTTACTGTGTCTATTGACAGTATTTGAGGTTTGAGGTTATAAGGAAAAAACGAGATACGGACTCTTGTTCCGTCTACCCCGAACTACAAAAATTTGAGGAATTATTTTTAAAACATTTTCCGAACTGTTAAGAACTTAGTCCAAAGTAAGAGTAGCATTATTTATGTTGTAACTATAGAGTTCTATTGCTAAAGGACAAGCAAAAGATAGAGAGCTTTATTTTTTATTCATAAAAATATCTACTTTAAAAATATTTGTTTTATGTGTGTAGTACAAACAAGTATTCTTAGGAAGATATTAACCAGTGTTGATCGTTCGATGCATGATGCCAAAACTAACTTACCATAGATTATTCGTATCCTTTAATAACATTCTACAAATAGCAGCTACAACCTTATAGGGTTTTCAAAGCGATGTAATAAAGCAACCAATACTGTTTTCAAATTTATTGCATATTATTTCATTCGCTGTAATATCTGCAAGATATTGTCTAGGCTTTTCAAGTGCGTTTTATATTGATAATACATATCACGGGTTTCTATCATATTTACTTGAACATGCGATCTAGTTTTATTACAGTGAGCCTGATCTGAAAGCCAATACACAACGTGTGGAGTGGTTAATGCGCCGACCGTAATATCAATAAAGAGGGGCGAAAGAAGGTGGAACAGGGGTAGTGAACACCTGTCTCCTCCTTGAGGTGTCGCATTCATGTCGACTTTGCTTCGATACTTAAAATATGGCGTGTCATTTTCTCAGCTCTGGTTACTTGTTTGTGTAAAGAGATTTGCTCCAAGAATGTTTAACAGGAATCATACCTTGGATATAAGATAACATGATATATTTAAGATATTTTAACATTAGTTTTCGATACTTTTCTACTGAATTGTTTTATTAATTACAATTAATACAGAGTTATGTATTGTGAGTGATAGAAGAGTTGCTAAAAAAAAGTAATTAAAGATCATTTCTTAAATTTATGTTTTAAAATAGATAACGAAGTTATATTAACGCATAAAAACATCAAGAATATTTATATATTCACAGTGAAAACCGAAAGTGGAATGTTACACCATTGTCCGATCTATTGTGGCTATACTGTATTTAAATCTAAACACTCCAAATATTATGCTAATATATTCTAAATATTTGCTGTTAACTCAGAAATTTGAAAACGATAAAGTTTTATTTCTTGTTTTTAAATGTTTGCAGTTTTTAAAGACTTGTTTTAATTTTTGTTTGTAGCACCTGTGAGACATGGTAAACTTAGAGTGCACTTATCAACATTATTCACTATCATTATATTTCTCTCGAAGCTTATTTATGTGTTACACAATAACACAAAGTTTTGTGGCTATACTGGTTTTATTGACAGAACGTACAAACGTCCCCGGACCGCTATAATGAGAGGCTCGCTCCATTACCTTTAAGGTAGGTTATATTTCTACAGTACGGTCACCGCGACGATTGCTGTCTATAATTGTATCCGTTCTTACGACTTTCAAATATGCAGCTCCCGGCCTTCGCTACCTTTGTAACGTTTCTGATCCGCAAGCTATAATTTCCTTTAAACCTATGACTTTGATCTAGATAAATTTGCATAATTGTGTTGTAATATAAGTGCATCACTTGGTCGCTGTGGCTAAGGTTGGTTTAAGTCTCTAATTAGTGAGATATATATCAGACTAAATCGTAGTTTGAATTTCCCTAGTGTTTGTACCAAGCCTAGTTCGACTACAGGTAAAACTTTGTTCTAGCCTCCGACCGCAAACAATACCATGTCTATCGAAATTTAGAACATTGGTTTCTGGTGTAAGTTAGGATTATTTAGGAAAAGTACTTACTTGTGGAATAAGAGTATTCTGGCATTCATTCTTGAGGTCTTAGGTTCGATACCCGGGTCTGACCAAATATTTGAATGATCTGCAAATGCTTGTATTGGAGTTTTTTCTATGTATAACATGAGTGTAATTACAAAAAAAGTATTTATGTATTTATATCAGTTATCTAGTATCCATAACACAAGCTGTGCTTAGATTGGGACTGCATGGCGTTGTGTTTCAGATGCTCGAAAATATTTTTCTTTATTTATTTATTTCTTGACGAATAAAGGTAAAGAATACAGTTTTTATGCAGTCAGTAAAGAAAGTAAGATTATATTCTGTAATAAAATAATATTCAAGTAAGGTAAAGAAATACATTTCTTTCTATCTTTCTTGTATACATACATAAATTAAAATACAAAAAACAAAAACAAACGATGAGTTACAAAATATGCAAATGTAACAACCGGCGGTCTTTTAGTCCAAGTTACCAGTCGGCCCAGACTTACATCATTTTAGGAGAGATGAAAGTTTTAGGATCGGTAGTCTAAGATATACTCAGAAGGAATGGATACTCGCTAAGCTGAAAGTGGGGTCGGTTAACAGTTAGGCATCAAAGGTGGAAAAACCATGCAAACTTATAAATAAATAATAATAATAAATATTTCGGACATCTAACACACAACGCCATCTAGTCCCAAACTAAGCAGAGCTTGTATTATGAGTACTAGATAACTGATATTAATACATAAATACTTTTTTTTTGTAAATAAATACATATTATACATAGAAAACACCCAAACTCCGAAACAAATATTTGTAGATCATACAAATATTTGGTCCGACCCAGGATTCGAACCCGAGACCTCATGGACAGCAGTCGCGTACGCTACCACTGCGCCACCGAGGCAGTCAGTATGTCATTTTAAGAAGCCTGAATTTTATATATATCATTAAGTATCATCATCAACAACCCAAAATGTACCATTGCTGGATGCGGGTCTCCTTTCAGGAGACTGGGACTGTGTCTGGCTCGTCAGATTAGTCTGGCTCATTGGTAAATATTTTAGAATAGTTGTAAGTTAATTTTTTGTTAGTTATTACTCTATATTGTTGAGAAGTATGAATGATTACGCTAACTTATATAGTAATCAATTCAAATGACGCATATGTTTGCCATAAATATAGCAGAGATTCCTATAAACTTTAAACGAGTCTGGGACGGTGCTATGCCCGTCAGATTTGTATGATTCATTGGAAAATATTTAAAAATGTTATGCTTAATCTTCTCTGGATTTTATAAGTATGGAAAAAATCAGATCTCTAACAAAATCGAGGATTGCCTCATCAATTTAAGTTACAACGAAAAAGATATGTACCCAATGATTTTATTTTACAATGTTTTCTAGTAAGTAATTAGTCATCAGTTGTCCAACTTTATAGTACTAATTAATATATATATATTTTAATTACTTTAGGGATTCAAATTACTTTGCCTTTTCTCTGCGAATGAAATGCATTGAAAATATAACGATTTAAAATAAAATTTGGGTTAGTCTGTATCTTTATTGCTTTAGGTTTAGGTAACTTGGACTTAGTGTCGTTATTTTGAATAACTAAATATTTTTTTTACCCATTTAGTTTTTGGTATAGAAAGGAAGTCGACCTAAACTTTACTTTAATAAACTTACTATGAAATGAAGACAGCTAAATTCATATCCTATGAGGATAGAGCAGCCCAATTTGTAAAAATGTGGTTAATTTTATATAATGTTGAGCTACTTTCTATTACGAATATCAAATTGGTAGTTTAGAATTGAGCAACACGGCTATTGAACAATATAGTTCTATATGTCACAGCCTTTAACAGCCCACCGTTGGATATAGGCCTATCCGCAGAAAGGAGTCTTTGGTATATTAGTTTGGTATACATACTAATATCTAATCAAAATCAATACAAGTAAACCCAGTACATATTATTGTCAAGATAAAATAGTAAAAAATAAGTTGCACCCAGATATTATTAACTCGAACACCGTCTACCAGCTATTTGAGATTTCCCTGTAAAGCCGCTCTCAATGGCGTCTGGTAATAAGCTCTACGATGGCCTATTACGTGGCTATGTGGGAGATTCGTATCGCCTAGTGTACGGGTATCAGCCATGTGCAACTTTTATGGAGAAACCACTATATTGAAACGTGAAGCTACACACAATTGCAATCGATTAGAAATAGCCGAGCTCCGACTGTCCGCAAATTACAACAATTGTTCATCTATCCATAGTGGTACACACACGGTGCAATTTTAGATGGTATTTATTTGTTCACCGCATATGTAAAGTAACATCACTCTATTTTAGATTGCAAATTGACCGTAATCACAACAGAATAATATTTGTACAGTTGGATAGTGATTTAGTTCTAAAGAATGTTCTTCTTAAAGTAAAATATCTCGAAATCTTTTATATACTTGTATGTGAGCTGCCCGAAGTTTTAGGATACCGAAAATCCGTGTTGTGGTTGTCTGGAAGAGATTGCCGTGAGCGATAAGACCGCCTATTGTATCACGTGCATATTAGTGACTCGTCCTCAGTTTTAACTTTGTAATTTTGCTGTATACAATAAAGACATGAATAAATATATTTGAAAATTCATTTTTTTAGTAAAAAATATATGACAGTGGACTAAACATTTCTTTTCCGCATTTTTTACGATTTCATTTAATAAGTGTTCATTTAGTTAAGTATGGCCTCGTACACTAAAAAATAATCAAGCTGTGTTTAATTTTTTTTTTCTGGTTTCACCTTAAACGGAACACCATTAAATTAACAATGATTTGTATGGCTACCACTCTCTTGAATTCACTGATTTTTAGAAACCTTTAGAGGTTCTAAACCAACAATCCCTTTTCTTCACCAGGATAAACACGAGTCAGCTAATGGTGCTTTGTTATTTCAAGGTTCCGGCCACGTGTTTGGTATTTTTAACCTGGACTTTAGTACTCTCTGTAATGCCGTAAACGTCTATAAAAATTTAGTATTTATATTAACTGTTTTAACTTTTCGACAGAAAACTAACTTCAATGTATAATATTTGTATACCACCAAACAGATATTACATACATAAAATGCAATTAAAGCGTTCATAACAATGAAGTATATATTGAAAATAATATTAGACCTGATATGGTTATCTTTGAAATGGTGTTGAGCAACCGGTAGTATAGGTTTATGGGGCTACATTGATTTATTATCAACAGTAGTTGTATTACTCTTAAGGTAAAAAGAAAATTTTCGAAGCATTTATTAGAAATATAAATAACCATTAGTTTGCAAGGAACATGTAATCAATCCTCAACAATTTCAAAAGGTAGTCTAAATAGTTTATTCTATATCAAATAAATTAACACCGAAAATTCATCCAAGCCAATCAAATAACACAATGAACAAAGCGTGGGCTGTCACCACGTTATCCTCCTCTTAAATGAGCTAGCTGAGATTGCTATAATGTCGCCAAATTTAATTGAATAAGGCTCGCTTACATTTTGCGACAAGGTGCGGCGAGGAGGCAAGCTTAACCCGCGGCATTAATCTCCTAGGTAAAATCAATTGCCAAAAATTGTAGTTACGTTGTCACTAAATATTTTACTTAAAACCTTATCTTCTAGTGTCAAGTTGTCTTTTGCCGTGGCCATCATGCACGGCCAGAGAATCATATCAAAGTAAGTTATTTTCTCGATTACCGTCGTTTACGAAAGTGCACATCTCTCCTGCGAACTTTAAGACCAGTAATGGATTTTAGGTAGTGCCCAGAGGGGCTATTTTAGTGTGCCTAAATATGAGCCGACTTTTTATTGAGAAATTTGTAGAGCAGCGTTTGAGACCGTTACCGTATCATCGCGCGGCCGTATTTACCGCACCGACACGCGACGCGGCTTCGTCCCAGTGAAGACATCTAGCTGCCCCTTTATTACTTGCCTTAAATTAATGTCTCGACCTCACAGCGACGGATTTTCTACTTTGTGGAAACGTTTAACGGGTTTTATTACGTAAATATTTTATAAGGAAACAGGTATTCATTTTGATAAATCTTCGGAATAAGGACTGAATAACTAGGGTTATGAGTATCTGTGGCAAAGTGATTCTCAGGGGAACAGTTTCATGTATCAATAATGATTTGAAGTTTCAGTACTTTTTAGTAGTAAAGAAAGTTATATAATTATTGCTGACCGTTATTACATTACATTTAAGTATTCTCATAAAGCGAGTGTACATATAAAAAAATATTTGCGAAATATACTATTGACAGTAGCTCGTCGGACTATATTATAATAGGAGCTATAAGGATGACCGAGCTTTGGTCGCTAGCTGATGCTTATTGTATTTAGAAAATTTGCTAAAAACAATTTCCTAATTTTTTTTTTAAATCATTGGATTCGTGTCGGACATTTTTACGAAATCAGGCGATAAACACGGGCGTGTTATGGTAATATAAGTCCACTCAATGATAAGTATCCATCTGAAAAACTTTTCTTTTCTCTGTATGTGTAGCTTTGATAATATTACGAGTGCTAAGTAAAGTCAAATACAAACATGGTAGACTAAACAAGAAATCTCTCTTTTATGCAGCGCGTGGAAAAGCCCGGTACTAAACTTCCATATGACTACCTCTTGCGGTAACTGCATTATTACGGCGGTTGGAAGTATGTTCATAGGTTGTTTGTCAATGTTTTGTTCAATTCTCCGTATCATGGACATGGATAGGGCAAGTATGTGCGAGGGAGGAAGGGGTTCGAGTAATTTTCAGATTAGTTTGTTTAGTAACCGAACCAGCTGCCGGCGAGCCGCAAATATGTGGCCAATAATAACGTCACGTTGTGCACGCTCCAACACTCGTTTCGATAATAAATTATTATCGTCAACTAAATGTAACTTTAATTAATTTTTTTCTAAAGAATATTTGTTATTCAAGCTTGTGGTGACATCCATACATTGTAGCAATTGGATACTACTTAAAGAAGTGACGGAACAACGGGTTATATTCTAATTCTATATCGTGAAATTGAAGTCCTCATTGTTATAAATGTTTATTGCATATTATAAATTTAATTTACCCGTAATAAGTAAATAACCAATGATAATCAATTTCTTCTGTGTGTGAGGTACAAATAGTCTTTTTCTCCAGAAGTTTAGATTTTTTTTTTTTTTTTTATATTTAAGCTGCCAAAATGACTCTGCCCTGCCTGATGGAAAGCATGAGCAGAATCCAAGAGTGGTGGTCACCATCCTCAATGCGAAAAAGAACAATGCAGCATGGTGACCCACACTATGGCGCCCTGGGGGGAAGGGGGATGGTGAGGGGATAGGGGGCGTTGGATTGGGGTATGGGCCTCCGGTATCCTCACTCACTCGATGAAACACAGCGTAAGCGATGTTTCACACCGGTTTTCTGTGAGGCCGTTGATTGAAATTTATCATAGTAATAGAGAAACTGATAATATAAAGAAAGAGTCTATAGTTTGTTTTTATAGTTTGTTGGGTTTTTCTATTCATTTTTCATGTGTTTTTGGACAATTGGCGTCCAAAAATTTTGTAGACTGTAGTAAGTAGGTTGGTTGGTTATCAACTGTTTCTTGACTCTTTGAACATAAATTCGCTCGAAAACATTTTATATAAAGATGCAATACGTTTGAAAACATATTTTTTACTTCTAATCTGCTATCAAAACGTTTAATTGTTATACGAAAGCTTTTGAGACCAATGCTTGTATAGTTTGAAAAATAGGTAGGTGTTCGCGCAGAAGTTTATTATCAGTTTCGCTTGCAATAAATAAAGTCGTATTATATTCTTGAGCGGACGATCTCGTTGCTCTATAAATCATTTTTATTGTGCTGTCGAAGGGTCCCGGTAATGGCGGATTTCGACGCTAAATTGGGTCGACTCTTACAATAAATAGATAATACTTGACACTTAGACATTACAAAAGAGACAAGCTGAGGACAATGATTATACAAAATGTTTACATAGCTTAAGATAAACTTCTCCTTGTATAAAAATCCCTGATTACTCTATATTATTTTCTATAATACTAACATTGTAATGAAAAACTAGACGAAAACTGCACAGCAGGGTCCTATAACCAGCCAACTAGTTTGTATCTCAAGAAGCAGAAATAAGAAAACGTTTATACAAACTCAAACACATAATAATCACTTGATATAAATCACAATTAAATTTAAGCAAATTTAATTTTCTGGTTAAGAGAATTACTAGAGAAACCTCTTAAACTACGGGCCCGTGTCGAAAAATGATGGGTCCTTTTTACCACCAGGAGACCTATTTAAAAAGATACAGGTGCATAAAATAATAACATTCAGTACTATACCATCACTTGTAACCTGTTTACCTGTGTATATGTAAAGATGAGGATCTCGAATAATCTCCTTTGTCACATGATTTTTGTACAAAAATCATGTGACAATGTGACAAACTTCGTACGAAGTTGCGAAACAAGGGATTAGAAGAGGTATTTAAATTTTATGGAACCGATGCCGTACAAAAATAGAAGGCCTCGAAGTTAATATATTTTTATTTCCCGGCAATTCTCTCGGTCAATTTGGTCATTTGAGTTTGTACGGCATCGATTCCAAGCAATTTCAATACCTCTTCTAATTCATCATTATGCAACGTCGTACAAAAATATTGGGACAAGGTAGAAAAATCCAGGATTGCTACCCCCTCCCCTTCAACAGTACTTAGTTGGACAGCTTACAAGTGAGGACATAGTGCTGAATATTATTATGTTATGCAACTATATCTTTCTAAAAAGGTCTCGTAATGGTTCACATGAACCATAAATTTTCGAAACGGGCCCGTAATCTATCTCACATTGTTATATGAAGCTGTATTTAGAATGTATTTAAAAGAGACTTTCTTTCTAGAACGGATGGAAAAAGTAGTATTAATAGCAGTATAGTAGACTTCATTAAAATTATGTAACAGAATTAAATAAATAATTCATTATGTAAGATATCGTCGATATACATCGCAGATGGGCGTCAATCGTCCGCAACATAGAGCTTCACGTCACTTTGTTCCGGTAATTGCGTCCCTCGGTACTATATGGAACGCATCATTGCACCACTTCACAATGCTTATTCAAGAATTGCTATTGAATTGCGATACCGCAGTGGTTCAAATCTCACACGGGACATCACTTTGTCTGATTTACAAATTGTTGTTCTGAGTCTAGGTGTTCTTGTGTTTGTAAAGCCTCCTGCGATAGATTTATATATTTTTGTGGGATCACATACGAAAAATACTAACTTTCTTGGTATATATCTTGGATGTATTGATATCTAATAGCAATCATGAAGTTCTTACATATAAATATTTGGACAAATAAAATAAAATATCAGATCCCAATTTAAATAGGTTTAGATTTTTACTTTGTTTTTGATAACTAGACTAGACATATGGTCTAACTAATTTAAAAATAGTAAAAAATATATTACAGTTAGCAGCACAGTGCTTAGCCTTAATGGTACTTCACCACGTTTTAACTTTTTTAATGAATCGTTGTATTCATAAATTTGGCGTGAAAGTTCTTCGATTGGTTGCCAAAACGTCAGCAAGCAAGATTTTAGCACATCACCTATAACTGTCTCACTCAAATCTATACAAGAAAAGGTTTATGCTTGTATAACTATTTCCCTTATAGAGAAGCAATGGTCGGTTTCTCCAATAAGCTTCTCGATATAAAAGTGGTATAAAAGGAGTTATTTGGTTCCGCAGGCAATAAAGCGGTATTCTTCGAGGACAATGAAAATTGTGCACTTATATTCGATGCGGCGACGGGGCGTTCAGTTTGCTCGGTTAACTCCAAAATATTACGATGTAGTTTGTAGATACCTTACTGTCAATATACTAACAAAAAATAAACTTTAATATAAAACTTGTTTTCTGTTAGAACAATTTCGATTAATTAATTATTATCAGCCTTTAATAGACCGCTGCTGACTGGAGGAGGACGTTTTGGCTCACTATACCACGCTAGCCAGATATAACATACTGATGTCTTTATTTCTCAAAATGGATAAAATTCACGTACGTTTGCCGTGTATGTGAAATGTGGCAAATGTATGATTAATTATGCATAATTAATATGTTAATGTTTCATAATACCGCAAAATGAATTAAGCGGCATGATAACTTTGTTCGCTACGACGACTAAATAACGGTTTTATTGACAATTGGAGGCCGCAAATCGGTAGGGGATGTTTCATAACCAGATGGATTGGTGACCTGAATTTGGATGACCTGGATATGAGGACTACGTGATATTGTGCACTCATAGATTGATTGACCGTATGAAATTAAAATAATATTAACAAGAACTATATAGACAGGTTATTATAAGATGGATCAATGGACCATTTTTATTCTTAAAATTAAACCTAAACTTCGTTTAAACGATTGGTGCCTTTTTATGGAACAGGGGGTAAATGAGCAGGTATCGTCTCGGCTGATGGTAAGCGATTATCGCCGCCCATAGACACCTGCAACACCGGAGGTGTTACAAGGATGGTGAGGGGGATGGGAGAAGGGGTTAGGGTCCTCGTATCACTCCGGCACTATTGAGGGCATGGTATCACTCCGGCCGAGCCAGCCCAATCATGTCAAAGTGTGTCTCCCACAGTTAGGTGCAATCAACCAACCTATCAAATTATAAAATGACATCAAAAATTTATAGACCGTAAAAATAAACATGATTTTTGCGCCATCTCATTGTCTTTTAAAAAACAAAAATTTTAGGGTGATATAGTAAATTTTCGTATATAAATCACATTAGCATTGTTTTATGAAACCCATAATGCATTGATTTATTGAGTTTTGATAAAAAATTGTTCAATCTATTCATTAAAAAGGAAAATTACAACTAGTGTGACGTTAAGCACGCTATTAAATAGTTTATCGATTACAGAAGTTTCCCGCAGTTTCACTCGCGTTTATGGTCATTGTTCGCCTCTTAAAGCTCGTGGTGTGTTGCAAAATAGCCTTCAACCTTCTCCTAAAACGAGGAAATGAAATGCAAAAACAATTTTCTAGAGATTTTAGTTCCATTTAGGGAAACATCCTTTTACTTCTGTAGATTTACAATCTACTTGCTGTCCTCTGCAATACTCATTATCCCATATGGTAACATTTACAAAGATTGGGGACCAAAATCAACTAGAAAAATAGTTATAATCCTTCTTTGTAGAAGCTTTTGAAAAGCACAATAATTAATTCAACAATTTGTATATACAGTGTACATGAAGATATGGATGATTTAATAGCAGTATTTGTTACGCATTGATGATAATTGTTCTCAAAATACTTTAATTAAAGAAATATAATGTTATTTTAGGACATTTTTAAAAGATTTACCTAAACGGTTTTATAGGTTAGTTTTCCTCCTTATGTTAAAGCAATAAGATTTGTGAACATAAGTTAAATGGGAAGATATAACAAGAAATATATTGATAAAAAAGCATTATCATATGCTACTGTCTTTAGCTTTATCGGTGTTTATCTATTTAAGACAAGAGCAGATAAACTTTTTTTTTTTTACAACTCCCGCATTAGGAATATACATTCCTGTGTCGCGGGGATCTTTACAAACATACATAAAACGGACACAAAGTACACCCAGACTTAGAACAATATTTTATGGATCACACAAAGTGTTGTCCCATGTAGGATTTGAACCCACAACACTTGGCGCAGTAGGAAGTGGTGTGGCGACCACTGAAACCACTAGGCCAACCGTGTAGTCATTAAAGTAATACAATAATCCGAAAGGCGTCTGCTTATAGACAGCAGGAAATAATAATAATAATAAATCGCTTTATTGTACACCAATTAATTTAGGTAGGTCGGTAGTACAATTAGGTAGTACAATCTCTCAGGAAAGTTCTGAGTGAAGTAAAGAACTTAAATGTAAACCAAAGTCTCTATAGGTTGATAATCATCAACCCTAATCAAAATATACCGTGGGAGAGCCACGCTTCGGCATGAATGGGCCGGCTCGACCGGAGTGATATCACGGCCTCACAGAAAACCGGTGTGAAACAGCGCTTACGCTGTGTTTCATCGAGTGAGTGAGGATACCGGAGGCCCATACCCCAATCCAACGCCCCTTATCCCCCTCACTATCCCCTTTCCCCCCAGGCCGCCATAGCGTGGGTCACCATGCTGCATTGTTCTTTTTCGCATTGAGGATGGTGACCACCACTCTTGGATTCTGCTCATGTTTTCCATCAGGCAGGGCAGAGTCATTTTGGCAGCTTAACTATAAAAAAAAAAAAAAAAGAAATCGGCTGTGCTNCTTGGATTCTGCTCATGTTTTCCATCAGGCAGGGCAGAGTCATTTTGGCAGCTTAACTATAAAAAAAAAAAAAAAGAAATCGCATGGTAGTCATAAGAAGCGACTAAGAAAGAAAATTGTGCAGGAAAGCACCACTGTTAAGATAAGGAAAATTTGTGAGAACCATATAACAACCTGTCAGGTCTGCGTGACACAGTAGTCGTAGTCCTAAACCTTCTTTCTATGGAGAGGCCTATTTTCAGAAGTGGACTGTTCAAGGGCGTTGATCTGATGTGTGAAACTAAAGTCTTGTATGTAATTGAAAAGTAATAAGAAATTATTTAACCAGCATTTAAGAAGATGTAGCAGGTTGATAAAATCGTCATCTTCCTAGCCTTTATTATTCTCAAGATTTGGGGTAGGTTATTAGTTCAACCGGTTTTAATTGAATATCAGTTTTTACACGGAGGGACTGGCATCGGACCTGCGCAACCCTGAAGGTGAACTGAATTCGAAAGTTGAACTAGATGTCAGTATATTTGAGGGCAAAGACTTCCCAATAACTATTGCCATAGATGTTCATGACAACCGGGACCAACGGCTTAACGTACTCTTCGAGGCACGGGTGGGAAACAGCGCCATCTTCCATACTCCGGGCTGCTTATTAGAATTTATTGTGAGAAAAACTCAACAGCCGTCCGACCCGGGAATACAGTTGCTTACTCTAACCACTAGACCAACGAGGCAGTCGGGTTGATTAAATAATAATAATAAAAGAACAACATTAAGACTATTTTAAGCCGAACAAGTTTCAACTAATAAAGCCTAGGAGCTGGTTCACGGTTAACAGTTTAATGGAAATCTTACGACGTTCATTACAGTGCAGCAAGATTTGCGGTTTTCGCCAGCACTGGTGCACTGGCACAAAGGCGATGCGACTGACTAGCTCGTTAACGACCACGGTCGACTCCAGACAATCAGCAGCGTTACCTTCCTCCCGACGGCTAAGATTTAGTAAACCAGTTGTAAAATATTATTTATTGTACAGCAATAGCGCTACCTTGGCGAGACGTATTTAAATTGTATTCGAT
Source organism: Hyphantria cunea (assembly GCA_003709505.1). Taxonomy (NCBI): domain Eukaryota; kingdom Metazoa; phylum Arthropoda; class Insecta; order Lepidoptera; family Erebidae; genus Hyphantria; species Hyphantria cunea. Next base: position 73,999 of record PKRV01000151.1, read on the forward strand.
AATATATAACCACTTTAAAATATTTACCATTTTTTTTATCTTTTTAGTATTATACTATTATTAACTTTTAATCAGAAAAACTCAATAATACACTACACATTATCAGCAGTCTCATACGCCAACCACTAGAAGAGGCAGTTATTCTGAGTATATACATTTTCCTTAAACTAGTCGAGGCATGTTATTTTCTATTATCATTGAATTTAACATAACGTATATGAATTTTGTGGAGTATGTCCCTAAAAGAATACCAATTTTTTGACATTTATGAAGTAATCTGATCTTGTGTTTTCAAATTAAGAACTTCAAGTATTATAAACATTAAAGATACCAAATTAACATTATTTTATAATAATAAAAAGTCGTTATAAAAATGAATAACTCGAAGATATTTGATAGCTTGTTTTACATTTTTATTATAGTAAATACAAGCGAATATTGCGAGTAATCTTCTACGTGCCGTTGAACAGAATCCTCAAGTTGTAAAATAAATTCTGTAAACGAATATTGCAAAGATAAAAGTGGACAGGGCCGTATTTTTGATTAAGCAATACCAATAACCGCACGCACGATTAATTTTATTGGAGGATTAAAGCGCATCGTACCTGTAACGAAGTTCATTTGTAAATGGGGTTTAGGCCATGGCTAGAACATTACTGCGGGGAAATCTTAAAAAGCCTCTCAATTGTTCTCTCAGATCGTCTTGTTAAAGGTGTTTCCACACAGTGTATTAGGCAGTTGTACTAATTCTGTTGCAGCGCTATTTTTTTTTAATCTCTCTTGTGTTACTCTAGCTATTTTCCATTGCTATTTTTGTATATATACATAAAAAAAAATACATTTAGGAAAACCTACTTTTAGTATGATATATCATAATTTAGTCAAACTTTGACATTTAAAGCGTCGTATGACAAAAGTTAACTTATTTTTTTTTGGTATTTTTAGTATACAGTGTTTTCGTGCAACGGAATTAGTACTAATGACAGTTAACCAACAATATTAGTTGCTTACTGTTCCCAGTGTCTTTGTGATAGTGATTTTATAAATTTAGTGGTGGCAATAAAGGTTATTCAGTACAGAACTCATTCATTTTGAAAGTATCTTATCTTACCAAAGTGTGTTTGCAGCTTAATAATGTTCATATATAAATTAAGCTTAGCCGCTATGGGGCATTGCGACGGGAAAATCTTTAAAATCTTTTAAATGTTTCTCTCAGGTCGCCTTATTAAGGTACCCAGTAGTAAATGTGGCAGACTTACAAAGTTAAATGGCGAGAGGTTAAACTTGCTTGCCCGTCCGTGAACGCTCATAATCATTATTTCGTCTGCGGATTTTACAAATTGTAAACGACACGGCTTCCTATAATATTTCTGTATGAATATTAGCCGCACCAAGGATTGGAAAGTAGAATGTACGTGTATTATTTCTTGGAATGAGCAGAAGACTATAATTGTAAAAGAACATACCTAATTTGGATAATCTAATTAGTAACAAAACGAGAGTTTTAGATTAGGAACTAAAGCAGTTCGAGATTTGTAGTCAGAGTGTTAGAGAGTTAACGGTTCTATTAAATTCAAAAAATTGATTTGACGATACAATACTCAGGAAGCATATTAATCATATTACTCCAAATTTAGTTTTTTGGACTAAAATAACTAAAATAATTAATTCTCAACCGAATTCATAAAAAGACCTTCGACAACTTGCATCTTCTATTAATGTCACAATTTTCCTCACTCATTCATGATTGTGTTTGACTACACTTTCTTAATTCTTGTCGACTTTTTTGTTCACAAAATACAGGCATCAAATACTTTTTCGCTCTACTCAGTTACTAAGTGCATTGGCTTAATAAACTTTTATTGTAGAATCATTTCTCTTTGGTTTTTTACTGACAGTTAGGTAAAAAAACAAGTAAAAGATTCGTTTTTGTTTTTTCGAAAGACGGTCCCCATTTCATCTCATCCAATTTTTTTACACTTTTATCATTATTTTCATCATGACTAAGACTTGAAGACTCAAAGACTTAAGACTTGAAGACTGTAAACACTTGATATTGGCAGAAATAGCTGATTAGCTGGTGGCCATTTCATTTAAAGAAGAAGAAGAAGAAAACAAGTAAAACAGATAATAAAATGTCATCGAATTTCTTGAACCAAAATGTTTGCCAGATAAGTTTACGATTAAATTGAGCAGTTTAGATTTCCCCTGGAGGATTTTTGTTAATTCTGTTGAACATATCAAGTTACGAAACAATTATTTCTTCTAATTACGACGCAGTGTATTTTCTTTTAAACAATACTATTCGCTGTCATTTCACTTGCGAATAGTTTATTCTATTCGCAAAAGAAAAAGTTAACTCTAAAAGATAAGTGTAATATGTGATACCACAAAATTAAAAACGATTTGTTTGATCATATCTGTTGATGTCAATAAAAGTCAGTTAGTAACTTACCTGTTGCACCCGTATGTTGTGTTTATTGAAAATCTAACTTAGCAGCAGATACATAAAGCATATATTCGTTTTGCTCAGACGCCTTATATATTACACTTTGAGTCTAGCAGAAAGTGTAGGATAAGTCTGACAAGTGTTTCTAAATGAATAAAGTTACTTTACCTCTATTGCAGTTTATAGCAGAAGTGTAAAAATAATATTCCTTTTTTTTCCATTTAGTATGTACCTTTAATGAAGAAATAAGTATAAATATTGCTGTAGTAAATTTTTCCTAAGCCATAGTTTTGTAAAATAAATTAATATTTAAAGAGAGAACAGCGGTCACAATGATTATAAGAGGCATGCTGAGATTATATTAGGTAAAACAAAACAAATCACAAAATTTTAGTTATTGTACTGTAGCATTAAAAAAACTTTAAAATGTGAAATATTCAAATTCCTGTACTGTATTTATCGTAAAAAATCTTAACGTGACACCAATTTTTAGTGTTAAAATTAGATATTTAAATATTAACTGACACATAAACGTAAAATAACATTATATAATTTAAAACAAATATTTATAGAAAGTATTGAAAACATTTGATTCATCAATTTACATTCCCGTGAACGACAAGTCCTCTTTACGGAAACGTAACCATTGCGACTGACATCTAGCTATGTGATTGACTAGAATAGAGCAGTTATCGAATCAGAACACCGGCGCTGTCATAGATGACACCGAGTATGACGTAGCAGTAGCTAGCCTATTCACGACAACACGTCCCATTCTACGTCGCTCTTCGTAGCTCTGTTACGTGTTCGACTATTCAGAAAGGCACTATAGAGGCAAGCTGAATTCGATCAATCTAGTCCGTACAGAAGTGCTTCCATATGCCAACTGGGTAATGATTGTGGGAACGCTTTATTGTAGGCTGTATCAAAATGAGAATGAATGCAAGTCGTGTGGAGTTCGTGAGTGTACAACAGAAATTGTCCCTTTGTGCACAATAATTTATGTATTTTAGTGGTACTTGTAACTCAGAGTATCCTATTTTACCCAAGCACAGTAAATAATGAATAAATAAATATTTCGAACATCTAACACACAACGCGATCTGGTTCTTAACTAGTAGAGCTTGTGTTATGGATACTAGACAACTGATATCAATACATAAATATTTTTTTTTTGTAAATACATACATATTATATATAGAAAACACCCAAACTCCGAAGCAAATATTTGCTAATCATATAAACATTTGGTTCGACCCAAGACTCGAATCCGAGACCTCAGGACAGCAGTCGCGTACGCCTCCACTGCGCCACCGAGGTAGTCAGTAAAAAGTCTAATTTTTAGAACAATATACTTGTAATTCAAAAATCTATAAATCGTCTAAATCATTTTTTCGATTGTTGTAGAAATTTAAGCCTACAATTTTTAGAAACGAAATTAATGAAGAGTCTAATATTATCAATAGTTTTAACGGTCTTTTTATTATAGCAAATGTTAAATCATTTTTACACCTCCGTCATTTGTTGTTTTATATGAAGAGTTTGTTACAGTTCTAATTAATATTATAGCGTACTTTTTCGGAACCAACACCAAATTGTTATATGTAACAAATTCTTACATCAAATTAAGGGTAATTATAGACATGGAAAGGTTAATGGCTATTGCAGAGATACTAAAAGAAAAAGACTTAGGTAAGAATGAAATCTTCTTAAGTCTCACCAAACCGAAGAAGTAAAATTTACTAGTTTCATTTCATAATTGCAATATAATTCTCAAAGACTCGTCTAACATGAGAAAGTTTGATTGGTTTCAGAATCACAAGAAGTACTGAATTCGTCGTAAACTCATTAAAAAGTAAACAGAAATGTCGCAAAACCAATCAAATGTACTGGTATGAATGTTTGCACGTTTTTTTAGAATTTTGTCAATATTTATCCGCAACTGTACCCTGTTAGCATAAAACCGGTAGATTAATTTGAATAAAATACTATAAATATGATTAAACTTTATTTTTAGGTTACCGTACCGCAAAAGGAAAAAAGGGAACCCTTATAGCATTACTTTGTTGTCCGTCTGTCTGTCTAGACCCATGTCTCAGGAACGTGTTACCATGCAGAAATTCATTTCAAATACTCTACTTTCCCTTGGAGATGTGAAAAAATCAAACTTCTTAGCCAATGCAATCACAAAACACAGCCGTTTATGCTGCAAATTTTCGACGCTCACAAGCGAATTATAACCTACAGGATACTTTCCGGAAACTCAGAATCTTGAAATTTAGTATAAAAGAGAAGTTGCGAAAAGCATAAATTTTTTGTTACATCAAATTATCATCGACTCGTATTTCGCCGGTTTTCAAAAAAAATAATTATTTAATATTTGAATATATGAGTCTTTCATGAGCAATTTCTATTTAACTTTATTTATTAAACTATTTAACATTTACGCGGGGAAAGTTCAATAAACGTAACATACATACGTATCTATGTAATGAATGAATACAATAGGTATTCTTCCGTCTAATGTAATCCCTTTTAGGTAAGTTTTACATTATACATCATAGTTATTGAGTGAATGTCTTATTCAATCAATATTTAATTTGACATAAAGTAAATTAAGTAAAACAATAAATATACACAAAATCCATTTATTTATAAATACCTGTAATAGAAGTGGGCTATAACGACCACAGCCAATTGTATTTCTGAATGCATTTTATGGTACCATAAAGCGAACATAATAAAAACACTACCCAAGTATTCAGTGAGTGAAAATAAAAATGAGGACGAGTTTGTGTACAGCGAGCCGTGGAGTGCCACTGTTATGGCCTACTGTTTCATTACTAGATGACTCGGCCGATGGGTGAAAAGCTGGAATTTCCCTTTGTTATAAAGCATTTTGCGACTGTCCGACGCTGTTACATGATTTTCAACCCGAGTATCATACGCAATGAGATCATTTCACAATCACAAGTTCGCTCTTCATTAATCATGACGTCTAAAGTCCTGTGGGAGTTGCTTTAGTAACATAATCGTTAAATATTAAATAAAAACTTATTTTTATATTTAGAAAACATTTTAATATTTCTCTCACTTCTGTTTTCGTATAGGCAAAGGTTTCTCAATAAACCTATCGTCGTCCACGGTTGAACGAAGGTCTCTACGCTATATTTGTTAGGCAATCCCTCTGTTATTTGGAGACATGATCATGCGATGTCGGTAACCAAAATTAAAAGATTATTTTTATTAATGCGAGTACATATACCATTATGATAATTTAACTGACGGGTTTCAAAGTTGAATGAGTCTTCTTAGAATTAAATTGTTTTAAGGCATGATAAAGGAAGAAAATTAATTGTGTGAAAGAGACTAAAGTAACTAGTGGTACGCAAGTCTTGGGTGAATGTATGGATTGACCAATATAAAATGTTAACAAACTGACAAATTTTAAGAGACCAGTCTAAGCGTGTTCACAGTGTATACCTATCGCGTTCTACACTTCTAATACACCTTACGATTGTAACAGATGTTAGCCTATTATGTTTCTAAGTTTTCAAATTGTTCATACTAATTTTTACCGGACTAAGGGGAAGCCAAAAGGAAGACTTGTATTGGCAGGTCTATGTATGTTTGCATGTTCCAGTAGTATATTAGTGTCTAAACTACTGAACCGAAGAATGAGGTGTCAAATCAATATATTCGTTACAATGACCCAAGTGTCATAGGCTTTATAAATTGTTTTAAAGTCTTTGCGTAGTTGGGTTGCAGTTTTTTAAGAGCACTTTCATTCGAAAAGAACCTATTCTAGTGTAATATAATAGAAAATATATTTTGGGGGTAGTTCTTGTTGATAAAAGTAATTTGGAAAAAGTATATAAGATATTCTTATATTTTAACCCGACTGCGAAAAGAGGAGTGTTATGTTTTTCGACTGTATGTTTATGTGTATATTATTTGGCACGCTATAGAGCCTAAAGCGTGTCGTGTTTTTATGCGAGTTGTTTCAATATATTCATTTTAGTCGTGAGAGTGACACTTGGTACATCAAAATAAAAAAATAACACAATAAAAAAATAAACGCTGTCGGGTTTTCTTTTTAAATAATTCATAACATGTTAATTGTGTCCGTTCTCTTTCTCCTAAATGTCGGTTTTTGGTTGCTATGAGCATTATCATTTGTTTTGTGTCTTGGTAAAATTTATCTTACATATTTAACTTATAAATGTTATCTTATATTTAAGGTATTTCCAGAGTGAGATGAATTATTATTATTTTAATTTAAATTTTAAAATGCTTTGTGATGTAAAATTACCGACACCAGAAATACAGTGCTATTAATCATCATCATTATCAGCCCATTACAGTCCAGTGCTTGACAGAGGTCTTTCCTAAGGCAAACCACAGTGCGAGGGTTTTTTGGCTTTTCATCCAGTTGCCACCGGCTCTCTTACGCAAGTCCTATATGGCTTAAGCCAGATTGATTAAATCAACTAATTTCATACACTCTCAAAGCTAATATTATTAAGCTACCGTATATTGTGCAATCTGAATGCTTAAAAAAGAGTGTAGAGAATGACAATTCTTTATAAGTCTAGGGAAAAGAAACTAAATATACCTAAACACACCAGCACAAATTAAATTATTTACCGATTGAAGACTTCTATTGCAGCATATATGAATGATGAATATTTTGAATTTGGTGTTTTTTTGGTAAATATTCACATTTGAACAGATCTGAGATTTGTGCACCCTACTACTGGTACCCTTATTAGTTTTACCAAATTATCCGTATAAAGGTTGTCTGTAAGAGATCGCCATGAGCGGTAAGACCGCCAATTGTCACATTTGTATGTTGTAATTCTCTTTTTTTCTATCTGTTAAGTGTGTACAATAAAGATAAATAAATAAATAAATAAATTACATTATGAATTGTTATATAAGTAATTTCAGCTGAGAGTGGGAAAATGTAGATAAAATGAACCACAATGTAAACATAATTAACAGACTTATTGTTAAATGGAAATCACAGTATTTCCGGTAAGAGTTATCTTTACCTATTGGAAATATGTCTGATTTAATAAATAAGCCGATCACTTCCCACACAATACCTGCTTAATTGTTATTTCCATTGAATTTATTATGTACTTGTGATATAGGTTTGTATTTATTTCCTCCGATTGAAAGGAAATCAAATGATCCTCAAGTTTGTATATATAACTTACCGATTATGATTTACAGAAAAGGACAAAAGAAATGATGTTTTAAGCTGATTGGTGTAGTTTTCTCTTTTAGTCGTTTCTTAGAAGTGCGTTGAAAGAATAAACAGTGGTTATCACTTACAGTCATGTAACATATAACATAATAAAATATCACGATGGTTACTTCTTGTTAATGCTTATATTAAAGTTTAATCAAGTAAACAAGTAATGAATTATAAAAAAGATTCGACTGCGTATAATTTCTTTATTTAGTTTTTTTTTTAATTTTGGTGTACGCTGTATCACTCACATAAAAATACGACAAGCTGTTTAGGCTATAGGGTGTGCCAAAGAAATATAAATACTTATATACATACATACACTAGAAAAACAGAACTCTCCTTCTTTCGGGTAAAAATGAACGCCATTTCGGGTATCGTAGTCGGGCAAAAAGGCGTAGGTGTACCTATAAAAACCATTAGAAAAAGAAAAACTAATAATAAAACTTTTTTCAAATCTAGAATTTAATTAAAATTATGATCATGGTTTATTTGGCTTCTAAAAGATGTTTTATGTATTTAAACTCCATTCGTATTTGCACGAGGCTCATTTCAAGTTCATTACGGTATGCTGTTGCATGCTATTCACCGTGGTAGGCAATATTTTGTTGATAATTAATTGTTTTAGTTTGAAAATTGAAAAAATTGTAGGTAATTTAATCATAAAAAGTTAAAAATGCATTTTGAATTTAGAAAGTGAATTAAGAAAGGCTAACTAAAATAAACTGAGGTAACTTGCTTACTTAATAAGAGAAAAATCTTAGTGTATCAAAATTTAGATACACTTTTTTAAAGACAACTGACGTATCAAGAATATATTCTGTGTCACGGAGAACTTTGACAATCTTTATTAAACGGATATAAAGAACTCACAGGCTGAGAACAACGATTTGTGAATCACACAAAGCGTTGTCCCATGTGGGGCTTGAACCCACAACACTCCGATGTATAGTAATTGCAATAAAAGATGGAATGACCGCTTAAACCATTACTTGAGGCAAAATAAGCAAATTTGACATGTTAATAAAGATCCTATCACATAAAGTACTAGCTGACCCACGCAACCTCGTTTGTTTCATCTATTGACCGTAGCGTGATAATTTTGCCCCGTTTTTTAAACATTCTTCATTGGTGCTCCGCTCCTATTGGTCTTAGCGTAATGATATATATACTATAGCCTTCCTTGATAAATGGGCTATCCAACACTAAACTTTTTTCAAATCGGATCAGTAGTTCCTGAGATAACTGCGTTCAAGCAAATAAACAAACTCTTCAGAATTATGTGTTAGCTTTATGTAGTATATGAATTGTATAGGATTTCAGACATTAAACCTTTGAAAAAAGACAATGTTGAAAAAAGATGTCAAATAAAAATTTTACTTCTAGCTCTAGCTTTTAGCTTCTAGCTAGAGAGTATTTGATAAATATAGCTATAGATGAGTTGATACAATACATAAAGATAAGGTGTCTTTACCTTACAGGGGTATAAAGTAGGTCAGGTAAATACTATGAAATAGATGCTCGAATGCAATATTCCGTTATGAAATTCCGTAAATAGCTCGGTAGTGAACTTTAATTTGTTAATTGATTCCTATGATTGGTGTTAAGTAGAATCCTTTTGAGTAGCTTAATATTTTTTATTTTTATTAAAAGAGTACCTCGTGCCTTTTAAGGTTATCTCTCATATTATCCATGCTAATTTTATAAATTCAAAAATGACTGTTTCTGACTGTTACGCATTCACGGTTAAGCCGCTGGACCGATTGGAATTCAATTTGGCGTAGTGATACTTTGATTCTTCAGGAAACACATAGGGTACCCTTTGCCACGATAACCGACATATATGCGGGCGAAGTCGCGAACATAAAGTAGTGATCTATAAATTTGAAATGGATAACATTATTACAATGATGAATGAACTTTTATAATTATCAAATGATCGATGAACATTCTGAATAAAATTAAATTAAAAGTATTTTACTTTCTATTTTATCTTCATTTAATGTTGCTAGTTTAAAGTAATATTCATTGAAATAATTAAAATTTTTATATTTCGTTAAAAGTTAGTTGTAAATTTTCAGAAATCATATTCAACTTTAATTAAAATACACCTGTGATACTAGCCTATATACAAATAACTAAAATTAAAGCAAAATATTCAAATTTGTATTTACATCTTAGATAAATTTAACGTAATCGGGCCAAAGTAAAGGTATATAAATCAGAGTCCTCAGGAGAAATTGCTTTTTAATCGAATAAAATCTTCACTTACCCCTGAGGCGGGTACTTCGCGGCTCGTAGCGAGATGAACGCGTGGCAGTGCGAAGCGGAAGTAGAGAGCGGCACGCGGCCGCACCGCTCAACCCTGCAACCACAACTGATTTTCCAGCGCGAAAACTTCCCTCGAACACGTCATCACTCACCCCATTCCCGCTCCAGCCAATCATTTGTGGGCGACACAGTCGAAGCCTGCCGGTGATGGCCGACGGCCTCCGAACGCCAGGGTGGCGATTGGATCTTTTAATCTAAAACGAAGATGCATACAAAAAAAAATTCGATGTCTCTGTAAGCCAACGTACACGGGTTGAAGGCCGAAGCTAGTCGCGCAACAGGTAAAGCTTTTCAGATTCAATCTGGATGTGTTACTACCTATTCCAAGCGGTCATAATTCATCGGATAAATACTTATCCTCCATTTTATTGAATGTGTAAGAAAATTTAAAGGTTTTCCAGGGCTGTTAATGCGTAATAGACAACCCTAATGTTATTATCAATTATTTATGAAAGATACTACCTGACGCGGCTATTTTTCTTTCAGTAGTGTAACACNTTCTGTATTGAAAAAAGATATATATAAAAGTTTATAGGGCCCATAAGCTTTTATTACATAAAAATAACACTTTTTAGAGTTTTAATCGTCTTTCTAGGCAGATAACTGATGATATAAGGAGTAACTAAGGCATTTTTAGACTCCTTTCGCTGCATTACCTGCTACCGATAACACCGCGGGGTTTAGCGGTTGCAGAATATGGTAGTCACTTCTATTAGTGCTGGTGAATGTAACGCCGATGTGAGTTTAAATAATTACTTTATAATACATTTTATATAATTATGGAAGTATGTATGGTGCCAATACAAATGTGTTCAAAATGTAAGCTTCGAAATAAATAACATAGCAAATATGCTCTCGGAATCTGACAAATTATAATTTACCTGATTTACAATTCTAATTATTTGTATACATCTAAAAGTAGGGACGAATAATATTATAAACATATCATTGCGAGGGTCATTTTTAAATTAAGGTGAGTCGAGTGAGGGTCCCGTTTTAGTGTTGCTTGCAATTTTGGTAAAGACGCTTACACATTTGTTAATTTAAAAAGACATCAAACGACTTATTTCACGACGATTTATCAAAATATATTTTCTTTTTTACAAGTTCATTTACAAGATAATCACATAACAGAAACTAAAACCAATAAATTATTTAAAATTTGTAATATTGACGTCATTAAATGAATATTTTTATCTCAGCTTCATGTTTAACCTGTGACATAATATTTTAAGCTTTTATTTTTATCTATTATAATTTAAATGAAAAGGCAATATATTTTTTTACAATTTAACTAATACCTTACCTTTATAATTTTTCTTTTTAAATCTATTGATCAATCTTTACAAATTAAAAGACATATCTGATGAAAGGAGTAAAAGTACCTGCGAAGATATGTGACTTATTGATAGTGCGTATATCCATAAAGTAGATATAACAGCGTAGTTTTTTTTTTACACTGACTCATTACTCAGCACTGGTCTGGCCACGTGATCCTAAACTAGGCAGAGCTTGTTACGGTAACCCGATGATAAACTTATACAAATACAACCATATTATAGAAAAATACATCTTTACCAATAGAAATAATAATAGTACTCATCGCACTATTATCCTGGGTGGGAATCGAATCCACTACCTCGGATTTAGCAGTCAGATTTACTACACACAAATTAAAAAAAAATATAATGTGATGAAATGTATCCAAAATTTATTAGACTTTTTGCTATTTTCGCTTTATGAACCGACCTCATAAAACATTTGGCTTTACAAAGAAGCTCACGGTGCTTTTAGCTCGCTGGATTTATAGTAATATAACTTCACCGTACCTTAGTATGTATGTGTGCATATTATATTTTATATGAGTGTTCTATTAGTTGCATATGATTTAAATAAATTGAAATCCTCGGTAAATCTATTAGCTTATTCTACCAAAGACGTGCTGTGTATATAATTGAAATCTTTCAATTATATTGTGTATTAGGTAACGTTACGACTGGACCATTAGATTACTTGTTTAATTCTTGACCACGAGAGGCGCGGTAATCTAAGTTGTAAACTAAATCTTGGGCTCCGTCTCACATATCCCCCATAAGCCGGGCTCTGCTGCTATTTGAATGCTCCTCGAACGACCACGAATTAGTATGCGCGCTCCATTCGGGCTACACCGTCCCAATGGGCCGTAAGCGCCTCTATTCTATTCCACTTAAACGTGCTCGCATACTTTTGAAACCAGATTTGTTGCCTGTACATTACGATATTAATCAAACCGTAAATTCATTTGTATTTAAATGTAAATTATTAATTAATCGGGTATATTAGAGATAAGTCCTTGAAGGGTGGGGTGTGTCTGATATTGTGCTGTTTTAAAGTCGGGTAACCTATAATAATGTTAATTACTTTAAATCAAACTTTAGTGCTTGAATTTTGAAACACAATAAAATATTGTTCCTTATCTCTCTTAATTGCACTATTAAATATTTTCTTTAAATTCAAATAGGAGCAACTACTACAGCAAATATATTATTTAATATTGGTTAACGAATTGCGAAAATATCTAGGAAATTGTTAAAACTAAAAAGAGTGGGTGGCAGACCATAATGAAGTTTTCTTAAAACCCAAAAAACAGTTAGTGTTTGCTGTTTCTTCATTACATTTGTACTTTCATTTTAAATTTGAAAAAGATTAATCTAGGCATTGTTAGTAATTTTGGTAATGCGTGCATGTTCAAAACACTAGCTTTAAGGTTTCTATGTTATTAGTTTTACTGTCAACTTCGTTAACAGGACAGCTTATTTTATTATTATAAATTGTGTACGTTTTGTGATTAATTTTAAACCAAAAATCAAACCAAGAAAAGTTTACTTTGTATAATATCTAAGTAATAAATTTAAAATCTCGTTTAGATATTGTAGGAGTAAAAAAACTACAGTAAAATTTCCCTAAAATGTTTTTTTGAGTATTGTAGATCCCTCCAAAAATTACACTGCATCTACTTGTCGATAAAGTTGATAATATTTTAGATAATATAGTGCTCATTCCTTAAAAAGGTTTCAGCAAAGACTAAAATGTTTATAATTACTTTAATATTATTGTTTCATGTTAATTAACGTTCACCCAAATATATGAGACACAGAATACCCCACCGAGCCGGTTCAATTTGTGACCGGGATCTTGGGATACGTTCATTTTGTATATTACAACTAGTACGGAATCATTCCTGTGGTTAAATTATGTAAATATGAACTCAAATACATATTCGTGCGAATAAATGTTGCTCCAACTTCCAAATAAGTTAGTCCAAACACTTTGTTCACACGAAAATGTTTGTGTTATTTGAAAAGATTACAACTTTTTTAAATTTTTGTATCATAAAATATATAAGTATTATATACACAATGAAAAAAGATAAATAAATGGATAAATTTGTTTAGAATTCGGTTTGCGAACTTAAACGTATGTGTTTCTCAATTAACATTTTCTACAACTTTTTTTAAATAATACGGCAATTCACCAAGTTTATAGCTGAAACCACTTGCCTGTCGTTTGTACTAAAACGATATTTTACCGCTTATAACTACTTTAATTTGAAATGAAATGAAATTTAATTTAGATTACCGATATAAAAACAAATATTTTACGTTCAAGAAAAGTTTATAGCACATAATATGGCCACACTACAGGGCGGTAACGTAGAACTGCAAACACAAAGTTTCGAAGTGGGCTTTTACGTATCTTGATGTAGTTTCTCTTATCTCAGGCCCAGTGGTATTGTTTCTATTACATGTAGCCTGCTACGAACAATCAGATTTACATGCACTAGCTACAGTATGATCTTGTATGCTAAGATGCGTAGCATATCTGCTACGACGTAGGTCGATTCGTAGGTATAATGGATATTAGTATGAGAAGAATTTGATACAAATAATATTAAAACTGTTCTTCAGTTATTTTCTTATAAAAAGAGGGATAGAATGCAATACATTTTCGAATTAAGCCGTGTAATATTAATTCTGCAATTTCCTACAAGAATCTACTTAAAATATTTAATAACAAACATGGTTGATTAAATTGTATCAGTAATAAGCGCGATGCTGACCTGACACTGATGTCTGTAGGGCCAGGAGGCAATTTAAAAATTTGTCCCAAGGCGTCGCCTAGTTGTCTATATTATGTGGGTGAGATATGCAGGGCGCCCACCGCGTCGCGTCCGCCCAACCATAGAACTATAAATATTACCAGAATTGGAACACAAAACCTGACAAATCTTGATTTGAATCTGAGTGGAATAAAAATAATCTATAACATTTCAGAGTTTCTATAGTTTTAGTTTGAACGAGAGCGAACTTTTGTTGATTGAAGTTTATTAACTTTCTTTTACTCAGTGATTTCCATCACTCTCTTATGGTATCGTGACTCTGATGCAATACAGTCATATGTGACGAAACATAATGAGGTTTCACAGCTTCACCATTCGTTTTGCTGAGATGATGACCGGTGGAGGTTACCACACAACAAATGGTAGCTTATGTTACAAAAAAACAATTTTTTTTACCCAATTGCACAGTCTATTACTTTCTACGCCTGACTCATTGATAGTAAAGTTGTTATTGTTTGCACATATCTTGGATATAATAGTTAACAAAGAAACATTTCTGTCGAGTGATTATTATAACATTTTTAATACTATAAGATTTTATTTTATTTCAATTTTATTGAGAAATCTCTGATAATTTGATGTGGTTACTCAAAAATAAATAACAAAAAGTGTTTTGAAAAATACTTTCCAAAAAATATTTGAAGATTCTTTACAGAGCATACTTATTTGGATTAGTGTTATAATGTATTAAGAATATAGAATGTAACTACTACTATTAGTTCTCTATGTAGCGAAAAGGGACTAAAGGGACATACTAAGCTGGAAAACATCACTGGAAAGAGAAAAAATTTAAAACTAAAACTATACTAAAGGGCTATTGCCGTAGGTGTGTACCGTAAGTGTCTAAATTTCAACTCCGTATGTCATTACGTGTAGGGCTTACTCATTGAAGACTTTCGTCTTCAGGCACTGCGGGATCGATAATGAAAACATTGGACGGTGCCTAACCATGCTGGAATCTCGAGTTCACCTCCTCTTCAAAATTGTTTCTACTTAACTGCAAAGTCTGGCCGAATTACCCGTATTTTTTAACAATTTCGAGAACGGCTTTAGAGATTTTCAGCAACAGAATTGTCAGTATTGACGTACTTGTCTCTACACTATTGACATATCATAATTTCAACATTTTTTTTTACGTTTGGAACCCCCCTCGGTCCTTCACTCCACCGGGAGTTGCGGCGGGGCGGTGTTTCGGAATCGAACCGACTAAAACCACACGGTGTGCCACTCTGCGCCTGAGACGGGAGGGATCCGGGAACCGCTTTCTTACGCCATCCGAACCTCTCCCAGCGCCTACCCGCACTGAAGCGGGCTCCGTCGTCATCACAATTTCAACCAAACCTAACATAATGACGGTCCCCATTTCATGTCATCCACATATTTTATATTTTTTATCATTAATTCCATCACGACGAAGACTTGAAGACTCGAAGACTTAGAATTGAAGACTTAAAATACTTGACATTGGCAGAAATAGCTGATCCGGCTGATTGCCATATCATCAAAAGAAGAAGAAGATTATCTATTAGGGTTTACTTACAAATATCTGTGTGTCATTACACAGGTAAGTTAAAAAGGGTATGTCTAAAGATATGTATGTCTGTATTGCTTCCTGCGGCAGGCGCGCACGGGGAGGAGGGCGCGAAGTTGACTTGATTGGAAACCCTATTCCATATTTATTATGGGCCTATTTTGTCATGTTTATTGACGCGCTGTCGGGATATAACTCCACGTTATTAGGCGAGTTTCCAACTTACTTTATTGAATAACACAAGCGGCGATTTAGCAACTTCTTTAGTTTAACTTAAGGTTGATAGCTTTATAATGACTAGGTAATTTTATATTTTCAATGTTTAGCTAGAAGCGTCTGTATGATAATCATTCCTATTATTTTTTTGCAGTCATGATTATTATTATTATTATAAGTAATGATTGTTTTTTGATTTTGATTAATCCGTCGGATTTATTTAAAAAAATGTGTAACAATTCTGCCAGCGTTACTTTTATACTTTCTGTTTAATACGGCTATCGTTTATGATATAAAAAAATCGAATCGAAGTAATAAAACGAGCAATAATATTTTAGTTGTGACAGAAACATTGTACATCGTAAACAAATTTTACATGTAATGTTATTTAAAATCCAGTGAAAAATGTCGAGGACTAACACAATATAATATTCATTCCTAACTGTAAAATAAATAAATGTTCCAAAAATTTTAGGCTCTGAATGCAGTTCTTCGCAGATGTTAGAGGCTTAGAGAAAACACTTAATATGAGGTCGAAAGTCTATCAACAAGGCGAACAGCATGACTTGAAGGGAGGACCGTCTCTGTGCTGCGTTCTAGCTTGGCCTACAACCTGTTGGTTTTAAATATTATTTTATGCTTATAATGCTATCGTGGTAATATATACCTAAAGTATGTAAGTCTAAACCTATAACTATTATGTCGTTCAATGTGTAATAGAATATTCATGTGAGCGGATATATCCTAAGCTCGAAAGACCATAATTAGGGTAAAAAAAATATTAAAAAATCTAAGCTTGGCTCACTATACTTGTTCGGAAAACTGTAAGTATATAGATTAGTCGATTTAATAAATAAATAAATTTTAATTGCGTGTTACGGTCATTTTACCATTCAATACTTATTTATTAAAATTTAATTGAGTTCAAAGACTGTTTATTAATTCTCTTATTGCATGGGTGCATTGGTCTGTGTGAGTATTTAAAGACCTACACATTTTATTGTGGAGTGTATTTACTGCCACATTTATAAAGAAATGCTAGTCTTAAAAAATCCAATTACATAATTATTGTG
The DNA here is from genome assembly GCA_003709505.1 of Hyphantria cunea. Taxonomy (NCBI): domain Eukaryota; kingdom Metazoa; phylum Arthropoda; class Insecta; order Lepidoptera; family Erebidae; genus Hyphantria; species Hyphantria cunea. Next base: position 91,015 of record PKRV01000151.1, read on the forward strand.
ACTGCCTCGGTGGCGCAGTGGTAGCGTACGCGACTGCTGTCCATGAAGTCTCGGGTTCGAATCCTGGGTCGGACCAAATGTTTGTATGATCTGCAAATATTTGTTTCGGAGTTTGGGTGTTTTCTATGTATAATATGTATGTATTTACAAAAAAAAAGTATTTATGTATTCATATCAGTTCTCTAGTACCCATAATACAAGCTCTGCTTAGTTTGGGACTAGATGGCGTTGTGTGTTGATGTCCGAAGTATTTATTTATTTTATTTATTTATTTATTTTATTGTTTTAGTGCAAAAAATGTCAGGATAGGCAACGTTTTCGTCAAATGTAGCACGATTTTTACAGAAAGGAGCAGACGTTATGCTAGTCTACAAGACCTGTAGACTTTTGACAACCTCAAAGATCTTTGACAAAATTCTAATAGTGAAAAAGTATGATTATACCTAGGTTGACATATTTAAATACATACAATACATATTATACATCATAAACAAATGGCATCCACAAACAGAAGAAGGTATCCTGTTCATTACATAAATATTAGTCCTATTTAGAGGTCGTCTTCATGACCTCTGGGTAAGCTGTCGAGATTAAAATAGATGGGCAGTTGGAGGAGACCTATGTCTATAGTAGATAAACAGGCAAAAAAAGATAATGAAGGAAAATATTGTAATTAAATTATTAAAAATACTATTGTTTCAAACATATTAAAAATACTATTGTTTCAAACATATTGAAATAATAATTGTGTATGTAAATTTAAGTATCTTGTCTGAATAAAGACTCATTTTCTTTTCTTTTTTATTTTATATCAATAAGCTTAAAGCCAAACGCTTGAACCAATGAGTTTAGTTAGTGATTCCAATAGGAAGTATTACATAATTCCAAACTACAAAAAATCTGTAAATCTTAGCTAAAAATAAAGTACTAATTCAAAAAAACTTTATGTCTCTAACGAGAATAAACAGGGTAGTGAAATAATATAAGGCAAGTTCTCTAGCCGGTTAAAACACGCACCAGTGCGCCCGGAAGCGTTGTTAAAGGCATTATTATCCGGACGGTCGCGCTGCAAATAAATCGTCTGCCGGGCGCTCGCTCTTTCGATTATCTTCAAATCTTCATTACACCGACGTATGCTCTCAGTTCACCTTGCACATTGAAGGTTTTATAGTGATACCGATAAAAAATTAGAGATTTATTGATCTGTCGTATCCATAATGTTAATATTTTTTCAGGGAAGATAACCAAAGTTAGTAGGTTTTTAGGGTAGGTTAGTTAAACCATAGCATATTGTAATCACCAGAAATAAAAGTATATTTGAAATTACAGTGCATCAAAAGAAGTAGAATAATATTCTAAGCAAAGTACTTATTATACTTGGGAAAGCGCATTTGATTAAAACATTTGTTTAGGAGGGATTTGAAAGACTAGGCATTAGTGGATGATATTAAGAGTTAAAAATACTAAAAACGAAGAAAATTGTTTTTGAGTATTAAATCACTTTCTGCAAAATCAGTCTTTGTTTGATTACGAAGATTGATTTTGCGGAACGTAGTTTGTAGTTTCTAGTTAATTCTATTCTCTCAGAAATAGGGTTTGTTGGACTGTTTGTTAAATTGACTGATGGAACGGTATGTATACTAAGGTTAATATAAAATAATAAACAATAAGTAATTAACATGCAAAACGATACTGCTTCAAAAGTTCTTTAGTCACTTACAATAACTTTTGCATGAGCTCACAGCACGAGGTATGTATTAAATCTTACATCAGCGAGTACGAGAGTCGTATAAAGTATATGTTTACTCGTAATACGAATTGAACATTGCAAGAAAATTCCAGCCGACATGTTTGAAACTCTATGAAGCAAGAAACTTCAGTTCAATAACAAACTTTTAATGAAACACGGTTAGCTAATCTTTGCCTGGATGGTTTTTGATTAAAAATTGGTTTAATAAAACATGAATCAATCATATTTATTTTAAGTTATATTTTAATTGGTTCTAAAAAGTAACAATGGGACGTCTACAATTAATAAACTATATCATTATGAATTGATCAATTTACAATTTAACATCATTTTTTTGAAATTTTTTACTTTAAACCACTTACTTTAACTAAAAAAAAAGTTAGTCTTGTTCCTAAATTAAACTGTTCACGCATATGACGTATCACGACTTACTGAATGTTTTTCTGATGTTCTTTTTAATAAAACATAAATTAATTATTTGTCAATTGAAATCAGGGTAAATTTAATGAGTTCATTCTATAGTAATAGATACTTTGTATTCAAAGTCCAATCAATAAAATCTTATATCCAATGATGTAAAATAAATAGCCATATATCGAACTAAGTGGCGTGAAATTGGAGAAGCAGTTGTCCAGCGTGGACTGCGATAGGCTGATGATGACGTAAAATAAATAGTTTGAAGTTAGTAACTAAGTCTGACTTTCTCTGCACTCACTGAATGATGATCCGGTTTTCTAAATTCTCTTCTCTCTAATAGTTCTGAAACACTAAAAGCACTGGAAGTTTAAAATTAAGTCATGCACTATCGAGAAAGTAGTTAGTGATTTTATTGAAATGTTCGTAAAGGCTTGACAGGCGCGCCCAGCGGATATTGATTTACTGAGTCCAATGGAGCGGTGTTCCGGCTACAGGCTCTGATACACTACCACATTAGCTTTGTGCGTCAATGTGCCGCCTAATTAACTTCCTCACTGTTTTGTGATCGGGGCGTAATAAAATCTTATTAAATCTTTACTCTGCACTCAACAAGAGTATAAAATAAGTTTGTTATGTGCATGGGAATTTTCATGAATCCATAGTTCATTATTATAGTTATTCAAAATTTTTACACGACCTAATATATATATAAATATTTTATATCCATAGTCCTATTTAAATTTTATACTTGAATAAAGACTACAAACCAACCAGCCAGCGTTTACACAATCTCATTGTTTGAAGTCGGTTCACCTAATTTTTGCCAATTTGTTTTTGTCTACAATGTTTATAGGCTAATCTACCTAAATAGCAAACCCGTTGGGCCAGCTTGGTATATTAAGTCAAAACTTTCTCTTTAAGCAGAAGCTTATGTCCTGCAATGGGCTGTTAAAGGCCTTTGATGTAAAGAAGATAGCCTGACTGAACACCCGTCACTGTACTTAGTCTTGTCATAAATACTGTTACAAAGAAAAACACGTTCTTTTTATTGTACGTAACATTTATTACTATTACACTGTGTTTAGAACATTAATAAACGTACATAAGCACAGTTAATTAGAAGTGGTCTCCATTGGCTGCAATTCTGTCCTTTAAATGTTTCCGATATATCACGACGTTTAGAGCATGCTTTAATTTTTAAAACTGACCATAAACTATAATTCAGGGTCTTGAAATAATTAATAAGTAAAATTACCGATTTATTAACTATCAACAATATAAAAAGGGGCAGAGCTCATAGTCGCTCTGCCATGGAAACAAAAAAGGAAGTGTTACCAACTTAGAAAAAAAACAAACATTCACAAATAAGCAAAGTAGCAAATCATTGCCATTTTATAAATTGAAATATATGTTCTGTACTGAACACAGTGGATTAAGATCAGGACTAGATGACGGCTAGTCTTCAGCTTTGATGAAGTCTAGAATGTTCGATTCTAACTAAGATTGGGTAGATTAAGCTTTATGACCCAGTGCCGGCCTGCTGAAAGGACCATTCTTTGTTATTGAGCACGGTGTTGTTAAATGGCTTAGCAACCTTCTCAAGAATAGTATTGTGATACACTTGTACCGATGTTTTGGTACCCTTTTTTCAAAAATGTGTCTCAGTCTCTCCTTCTTAGCTTCGACCCCACCAAACCATCATTGAAGTCGGATAATGCCCACGTTTTACTCTGTTGACTAATTGGGAAGCTTATTTGGAGTTTTGAGTATAAACACGGTACTTTTTAGGGTTCAAAAGGAAAAAACTTAACTGTGTTATCCAGCTGTCTGTCTGTCAAGACACTTTTTGCCAGGAACGCGAAGGAAATTCATATCAAATACTCTAGTCTACTGTCCTTTAAAAGCTGCGAAAAAACACAACTGTGCAAACTTCAAAGCCGACGCAATCAAAAGATACAGCCGTTTATGCCGCAAATTTTCAAAACTCGCAAGGGAATCAAAACCAACAGGGTACTTCCCGTGAAGTCGAAATTTGGTACGAAACAACGTCTAAAGAAATACACAGATACAGGAAAAAATGCGGCAAGCATAAATTTTTAGTTATATCATATACTATATCTACAGGTTGGTACGGAACCCGGTGCTCGAGTTCGACTTGCATTTGGCTGGTTTTTTTAAATGTTACAGTATTTAAGGCCAGATTAAGTATAGACATTCGTATAACACAAACATTCGTTTCCTGAAATTCTTCGACATATGAACTTAAACTAATATAAAGAAATTCTTTGAGGTATTTTTAGATCATATTATTGTTTGGATTACTTAATAAGAACAATGTCGATTTATTTAATATTATCTGTTCGCGTTTTTTTAAAGAATTAGAAGCACTGGAAAGTATTAGAAGAATTAGAAGAAGAATGTGAAGAATTGATTTAAATTAATCAAATTATTTAGGGCATTACTTTAGTGAGTGTTACAATTCTATAAAAATCAACATATACAATATTGATTGTGTAAAAGTTCAAGACAGCACCTTCTACATGAGATCAAAGTTTGATAAATATTATTGGGATTGAATTTACTTCTTAGTTCACGTATGGTCTCTTAAAATGGAGAATGACATTCATATAGATGGAAGAAAAACATTTTACATGACATACATGGTATATGAATATATTTCTTAGAAAACTGACTTGTAACCAAGACTATCTCTGATTAAAAATAAACACAGGCTATTAATGACAGAATGCTGTTGTAATATCTTATACATACTAAGAAATATTTTAAATGAGAAATGTATTAATATTATTATATCGCAGTATAAATATTATAAAATATTATTGATTAGTACTTGCTCAAGGTTCAGCTTTTGTCTATATTGGATATTGCGGTAATCATTTTTAATCATTCAGTTTCGGGTTAATAAATAGCATATGAAACTCACAGATAATGTAGTTTTCTATTACTATCATACTATAGTCACAGTATGACTGCCTCGTTGGTCTAGCGGTTGGTGCATCGTCTGCTGATTTTGAGCCCCATGAGGGTTTGAAACCCTAGTCGGGCCAAAAAGTGTTACTGAGTTTTCTGATTAAAAATTCTTATTATGAGAGTGAGGGAACAGACAGTGCACCTATGTTTACACACCCACTTGTGCACTATAATGTCTACTGCGTAGTTGGTTGGTCACCGTTGATTCTGGCCGCCATGGCCAAAATCGGCTAGAAACACAGTATTGTGGCGACTCTCACATACAGAGAAATAGCAACATACTACAGCGCCATCTAACGAAGATACACCGGACGACGGAGTGATGTTACTACGAAAAGTACACAATACTACTAATACTGAATCGCTGAAGAAGTTGTCGCGCCATTTAGCATGTATACAACTCCCCAACATCCAACCGTTGAGCAGTAGCCCACCAGGCATAATCACCTCGTCTGACCGGAGGCTCCTTCCGTTATGTTGGAGGGACATTCACCCGTTCCTCCACAATTATATTATATTATATTATCATCGCACTATGGTAAAAGAATTTTCAAAATCGGTTCGGTATATCTAGAGATTACCCTTTACAACCTCATAAAGTATATGTAGTATATACTCAAACATCAGTTTATAACTAAAGCCTCGGGTGGTTAGGAGCCGGAGCTAAATCAGTCCTAAATAAAAGTAGCCTAAGTTACTCCTTGTAACAACAGCTATCTGAAAGTCAACAGAATAGTTTGTAATACAAATAGACACATCAATTTTATATGTTTGTATACACTAAATCAAGTAGTGTAGAACCTAAGAGTACACTCGTCTATAAACCCGTGTTTCAAACGAGATCAATGAGGCAGTTAGCATGTGTGTCCAATAATCCTATTATACAGCTTTCTTTGAGCGCTGACCATCCACCAGGTAAATTAGACCAATCCAAACAGTTGGAATCAGTGTAATGCTTTCTAAACGTTTGATATTGAATGAATAACATCACAGGTTCGTTACAAATGGATGAGCCGCGCTCGGGCCCGGCACATGAACCATGTTTGCGTACATTCTATTTGTTTCGAATGAGTGGATGTGGTGTTTCAATTTAGTAATGTGTCGGAAATTATTTGTACCTCTCATAACGTGTTTGGTCATTTGCTGTGGTGCAATTATAACTGTATTTCCGATGCAGGCTTCTCAAACATTAGAGAAATACAATAATTGGACAGTAAATGAGCTTTACATCAATCTTTATGTGTACTCGTAATTGTCGTTTCTTAGTAAATGGGGAAATGAGAGTTCAATATTCGAAGTAAAAGGGATGTATTTGTCGTACGTGAAATGATCTAAACGATTTAAGACCGCGTGCTGCTATTTATTTGATTATATTTATTGCCTAAGAAATGCTTTTACAACTTGCACTTAGTTATGTAACCATTTTATAAATAATATAGAAAAAATAAATAAATAAAAACTATTCAGTATCAGTACCTAAACTTAGCTGGTAATATACAATAAATTAATAATTTGCTTCTAGCACGTCTAATTGTGAGATCAAAACAAAATACACATGTATATAAAGATTGTTTCAGGGATTTCCTTTAGAGGTGCACCTGGACTTCTAGTACCCGAGATGGTGTTTAGTTTTTAGTCAGTTCGAGTCCGATGTAGCCACCAGTTGGTGGCATCTGAGGGGATTTCCGCAAAAAAAAGTAAATACAGTGTTATATAAATTGGAAATTTCTTTTCACGACTACTTGTTTTTCACATTTTTGTACTTTTAGAATTTTTGTAAATAATAATTTATTTAGACAATAGAAAATATTTTGTATAACAACCGCTCGAAGGTCTTGATCCGAAACTGGTTTGTAACCTAAAACTCTATCATATTACAAAAATGTTAATATTATTTATGGCCAGTCATCTTTTAACATTGAAAAAAATCGTTTACAGTCATTCTTGCAATAATGACTATTATGAAGAATGGCTGTATGTTACTCTACTGAAAAGCTTTCAAAAGTAATAAATTTACCATCACTTTAAAAAATAATAATAATGATAATTATTTCGTAGTTTCACGACCACAGTACGAGCAACAGGGAGGTGGGGGCCGGCAGAGCGGGGGACACGATTCTCTCACTCGACAGATCACCTGAAAGTGTACCACTTAATAACTCACATCCTCTCGCGGTTCACTGGGCATCCGCTGGATCGTCACATATCTCTAAATATGGCCGCTGGAGCGTGGCGGTGCTGCACGGTTACAACACTCGGATTAAGCCCACACCTCTACACTCCCCCGTAGGTACACAACGAACCTCCATGTGACACGTACACCGTTTAATCTATGCAGTGGGTAATGTTATTACACTGAACAGTTACTTAATTTGTTTTTAAGTATTTAAAGTATCTACCAGTGCCATAAGGGAAGGACAACTTTATATAAGAAGGAGGACGTAAGGTACGAGTATTATTGTGGAGGAATGGGTCGCATGTCCCTCCAACACAAAAGGTGGATCCTCCGGCCAGGGGAGGTGATCCTGCCTGGCGGGCCACTGTCCAACGGTTGATGTTGGGATGTTATATATATGCTTATCGGCACGAGAACTTCTATTGCGCGATGCAGGATTGGTAATTTCTTCGTACACTGCGTTACTCCGTAGTTCAGAATATCTTCGGTAGATGGCGCTGTCATATGTTTTTGTTGCCGCTGTGTATGTGGAAGTCGCCACAATTACTATAGAACTTCTTTTAGTGTAATAACAAAACTACTACGAGTGAAGGAGTAAACGATATTAAATACAAAGCATTTGTATTTTACAAGAGTCAGGAGCAAAGTGTGTCACAATATGTCCTCTTAAACTAGATATATTTACCAATACGACAAGCATTAGGTTTTTGGTGACCGATTAAATACTGATATCATTATTGCGAGTATTTATGCTGTCTATCAAGAACCATGAATGAATCCAATAATGATAATTGGTATTGCGATGCTTTAAATATCATTTTTACTAGGTTCATAATATAATTGGTTAATTGTTGTGAGTTGATTGGTTTAACGTTCTGTTTAAACTTATCTCTTTAAAGCTCGCGTCTAGTGTATAGTTTGCTTAACATTTTACAGTATTAAGGTTGCCTGGAAGAGATTGCTTTTGGCAATAAGGCCGCCCTTTGTACACTCTAACATTTTATGTACTCTCTTCTAACTGTAATATTATAGTGTGCAAATAAAGAGTTTTCTATCTATCTATCTATCTATTATTAGCACTACCAATAATTGTTGACACCCCATTTAATCACATTATACAGCAGTCGTCGGCTATTTTACGACCCATATAATTTAAAAATTCTGTACTAGAAGTAGGGATGTTTGGAAGAGCAAAAATATACATACCAGACAATTATAACACGTGTAGTTAGATTAAGGAGTATTCAATGTTTATCTTACTAAAACAAACTACATGAAACTATTGAAGAGTATAATAATATTCATTGAGCCCGGCCAATTTTACGGGTGAGCGGCGACGCGTCTTTGATCAGCAAAATCTATGCCCCTAGTATACTCAAATTGAAGGATTAACTACGAACTTAACAGTATTAAGACATTTATTAATTTCTTATGGTAACACTGTTATGACTGATGAAATAATTAGTTTATAATTTTCTGCATTCCTTCTTGAGTCACATGTGTCATAATTATTTTACGCAATTTGTTTTAAAGCAAAGCCTAGTTCATTTTATGACCAGTCGCCCACGTGCGACCAACCCCTTAAAGACTTTTTGAGACACCATAAAGAAAGTACGTAAATTATAGCTCCACAAATCTCACATAGTAACTAACTAGGGCTAAGAAAGATATCTATCTATATCTAAGGTGGTCCGGAAGAGAAAGCTCTGGTCATGAAGTCCACAAAAGTGTTAAAGTTTAAAATAAAAAAATGAAAAAATATGTTTAATATATATAAAAATATATTACTAGTGTTTATGGCTTCTGTCACATGTTGGTTTGCCCTGGTTTTCTGGTTATAAACTGGTTTTAAGGCTACGCTTAGTGTATGGACCAGTGACAAAAGGTTAAGTTAAAAGTTTGGCGATCTTAATATTTATTTAAAATAAACTAAATTTGTTTTTAATCAACAAATGGAGTATTAAGAATACAACATTTTTAATATATTATATAAAAAAAGATTCATTGTATTATACATTTTGATGTTTATATTTTAAATAAGACATACTATTTGAAGATTTAATATACAGTAACATAACATTTTATGCGATATATTGTATTTTATTTCATATTTAGGTACACGGGTTTGTCAATACACATCACTAAAAGCATTTTCTAAAATACTTGTTCCCCAATGTAATTCAATTTTACACCCCAAATAAGTCGGCCGCGAACCCGTGTAGGTTGATCACTCGTCGTTTGTCTACGTGGGTAGAAAATGTGTCGAACGGATGGCGGCGCAAGGGTTGCGTGACAACATGTCTTGAAAGCTATCGCGTACCTTTAAAATATTACTTCCATTATATTTATAAGTAATTATGCATACTAGAACGACTTGCGAAAGGATTTGATATAATCGGGTCATTACGCAATATTGTGATTTAATTAAATAAACATTACTTTATGTAATTAAGTAAACGACGGGGTGAATGTGGCAATATTATTTTCAGTAGTAAGTAAAAATAATTTTGAAGCAGTAAATGTACGAGTTTAAGTAAATATGAATTTCAAGTTGATTTCCAAATAAAAGTACAGCAATGGTGAGTGAAAAAGAAAAGTATACAAGCGCAAAGTAGTTTTATCTTTCTAGCCTGAGGTTGACAAGAATACCCATACATCGCTACAACCAGCTATAAAGTGTCTCTTCAAGATTGCATATACTTACAACATTGGGGCAAACGTGCAGATGTGTCGTCTGGTTGTAAGCGATTACCGCCGCCCATGGAAACCAGCAACACCAGAGGCGTCACAAGTACGTTGCCGGTCTTTGGATAGAGGAGGGGGCTGAAGGGAGGGGGCTGAANGCCTACGGTATCCTCACTCACTCGGTGAAATACAGAGCAAGCGCTGTTTCGCACCCGTTTTCTGTGAAGGCGTGGTGTAACTCCAGTCAAGCGGGCCCATTCGTGCCGGTAATAATAAATATATAAATGCTAACGGGTAGAGAAATGTGTATCGAAATGTTTTACTGTATATAAGTTTAATCCTACTTACTTAACCGTCTATTATCATCAACTAGCCTTATGGACTAATGCTGATTCTAAATCCATAAATTGTTAACAGTTTTTTAAAATCCATTATCTATTTTTTTCCTCCAATTTTAAATTTTCTTTACTTGAATGAGTAACAAGCTCATTTTTTGAATAGGTAGCCTTATATATTTAATAGTTGTATAAAACATACCTTAGCAACATACCGTAGCATGCAGAACGAACCCCTATTGGTTGTTGTTATTTATGTTGTTAAATCCAAACATCCATACTATTATTTTAATTCGAAAGTTTTAGCCCTGACCGTTTGTTATGCTATCATGGCTTAACTGTTACATCGATTTTAATGAAATATGGCATGAAGATACTTTGATTCTTGATGAAGGACATAGGTTAATTTTTACGGCGATAACCGAAATAAACATGGGCGGAGCCGTGGACAAAACTAGTACTGTATATTTTTTGAGAGCGAAAAATGAAAAATATAAATATTGTTAAGAAAAAATTTAAGGAGATAAGAAAAGAGTTCTCTTTGGACTTACTTTGTATATTGCGTTTAACAAAGTTTTAAGAAGTACTTCTTGAATGTTTTATACGAATATAGCTAAGAAAATATGGAACAAAAACTAACACAATATAGTAATAGTGAACTTCGTTTACTGAATAAAAATCCCTTTCAACCGAACTAATCCAATGCGATACTTATTCCATATTTGATTTTTTCGTCGGCCAGCACTTTGCTTTTAGTGAAATGTTGCTGTAATATATTGAATCTGTAAAGGAATGTTAACGAAAATTGCTATGTTTTATTTATAAAAGTGACATATTATGTACGCTTAACTCAGCTTTAGTAACTATTGGACTTTGTTTGATGTAGTTAGAGAAATCAACAGTACAAAGAAAAAAGTAATTGAATAATTTTCGCTATGTCTTCTAGACTTATATCAACAAAAAGTTAAAAAAAAACCTTTGTTACGCTCTTTTATTTACATAAGACATTTTGATAATGTAATTTTTTTCTCATTTGGGAATTTGTGTAGGGACCCCTTCTAAACACTTTTAATTTAATCAACGATCAGGGTATGAAATAAAGTTGTTTAGGTTAAGATTAACAAATAATGAATTATTAAAAAAACCCGACTGCATGTATTTTTTTCTGTTGGTTTTCTTTTTAATTTTGATGCACCCAGTGTCATTCTTACGACTAAAACGAATCTATTGACACCATTTACGTAAAAATGCGACAAACCGTTTAGGCTCTAGGGCGTGCCAAGGAAATATGCATACATACATACACTCCAAAAAATATAACCCTACTTCTTTTGCAGTCGGGTAAAAAGACGCTGGATCCTAAACTCGGTAGTAATTATTGTTATTTACATTGTCATTGAATGTTTTGAAACATTCGACCTGTATGATCTGTCTGTATGTTAAGTTCATTATTTTATGCATACCGATTGTAAGACGGGGTGAATTCTCTGCCGTAAACATTCACGCGACCATGTTGCTTGCAAAATATACCACTACTAATATATATATACACTATGCGCACATACAAGAAAAAAAAACTCTCAGTCAAACTCTGTCATAATAACTTATTTTTTCATAATACAGGCATATTCTATGCCTGTATTATGAATAAATCCTGTATCGTGAGTGACTTATCTCAGTTCCATGAAATGGATTCAAAGAACACCGAGTATTTTATTAACCCTACTAATGAAATATTGCTTTCTTACCTGTCTGTTTAGAGAATATGTAGGACGTTGGAAATTGCCACTCAACGTCTCGTAGCCGTACAGTAGTGGCCTGAAGAACTCTTGAGTCTGTTGCACTTCTAATACGATTGATATAGTGCTACTCCATTTGACAGTAATTCTTCTGAACTGTTGTTCAACAAATTGATTTTTGAGATAAATATACTCGTAGTTTCACCTATGGTTGATTAGGAAATACACGGTCTAATGTTAGTAGTGGAGTGGAAAGTGTCTTTTTATTTGGGCCGTGTTTGTGTGTCAAGTGTGGATTCATTTTTTTTTGTTTTTATTGAAGTGAAAATTTCTTTAGTCACCGTCACCTTTTCTGACATGTTGACGTCACAAGACTTCTTTGGCTGCGTTGATCTCTTTTCGTACGGGAAAATCTTATGGGTTCGCGTCTCCGACATGCTTATTTTTGATGTTACTAATTTTCATTTAAACATTATGATGTTTCTAATTTTACACATTTTTTTAAAAATATCATTCTAATAAGTAAGTTTTAACTTCTATAGGCAAATGCCGATTTTTTATGGATTTGGGTCAAACCAGCAGACGTATCACCTTGCCATTACCGCTGCCTATGGACACCCGCAACACAAGAGGCGTCACAAGTGCGTTATCGGGCTTTGGGGGAAGATTGGGGGAGGATGGGAAAGGGGTTGGGGTATGGCTCTTCAGTATCTCCGGATAGCGTAAGAAAGTGGTTCCCGGTTCCCTACCGTCTCAGGCGCAGAGTGGCACACCGTGTTGTTTTAGTCGGTTCGATTCCGACACACCGCCCCGCCGCAAACCCCGGTAGGGTTGGAGGCCCGAAGGGGGTTCCACACGTAAAAAAAAAATATTATGTTAGATGATGGTAATGGAATTTGGTATTTCATATGTGTATGCATTAGGATCGATAACATTTCCAATATGTGTGAAATTCAAAATTGAGGCGCTCATAGCCCAGTTGCACTCAGTGATTAGAAACAATCATCGAGGGTAAGCAACGATGGCGCGGTCAGTACCTGGATGGGTGACCGCTGGTGGCATGTTACCATGAGCGTCTCCGTGATTCGGAGGTCACGTTAAGCAGTCGGTCCCGGTTGTTATCATACGATAACAGTCGTGAAGCTTAGTTGGAGGCCTTCGGGCGGCTTAAAAACATCCAACGGCAAGATTTACGTAGCCACAACGTATTCTTGCCAGTCCCCAACCCGCACTTGGCCAGCGTGGGGACGTATGGCCTTAACCCTCTTCTGAGAGGAGACCCGAGCCCAGCAGTGGGACATTATGGGTTGTTGTTTGTTTGTTTGTAACTTCTTCTTCTTCAAGTCGCCACTCTACCTAGTCTGTGGCCTGAGCCGGATGCGAGAAGCCCAAAAATCGATCAGAGTGGCATGTAACTACCTAGTCTGTGGCCTGAGCCGGATGCGAGAAGCCCAAAAATCGATCAGAGTGGCATGTAATGTTAGGGGCTTATGTCCAGCTGGACTGCATAAGGCTGATGAGAGAAGCAGTTTTCTCTGCAGAGGGTAAACTGCAATCGTTTAAATTGAAACGAAAGATCATAGGGTTTTAGGGCTACGTCATTCGGTGAAAAGCAGCGATAACCTTGCTTGACAGCGGCTATCTTTATAGTAGAGGAGCCTTAGAAGGAATTTCGGGATTTACCAAAGCGCGACAGATAAATGAACAAAGGGATACCTTGTACCCGGCTAAGTACCTCTACCTAATATATGAGCCCCGTATATAAGGCCGCCCGTCAAGGATAAAGGATCATTTACTTCCAGGTAGTGTAACGACATGGAATTCCACATTTCCGATCCTCAATGATATAAAGTTTAAGGAAGTTATTGTTAAGTTTTTGATCGGTCATCGGGCTGATTGGATGGTAAGGACATAGGTAGTAAAGTAATTTTATGTAAACTACCTTGATTTGTGTTATGAGTGTATGTTTATGTTAGTCGTCGCGAAATATTTTATTGCGCGATGCAGACTTGATAGTTTCTTAGTATTCTGCGAAACTCCGTAGTTCGATGTTTCTTCGGTAGATGGCGCTGTGATATATTTATGTTGTTGCGCTATATTTGGAAATCGCTACACTTCTACTATTATTACTAGAATTTCTGCTAACGATGTTATTGGATTTCGGATCAATTTTCTTTTTGATGTCAGATTAAGCGAACCTCTCTTGATAATCTTCAAATAATCAGACAGCTTAATCTGCTTAATCTTAACAGCTTAATCTGACGCGCATTTCGAGTATTTGAAATTGGCGATTTTCGTTGCACATTCTTATAATAGCCTCGAGTTTGCGTCACATTGAAATCATCACGGGTAACTTGTAGTAGTAGTAGTGGTAGTAGCACATTATTAATAAAAAAAACGTAAAAATAAGAAAAATTGCAGGTAGTTGTAAAAATATCTTTTTAAATGTTTTAATTGGATTCTATGGTGCTAATATGACTATTTGACGCTGACGCAAAGGATCCAATATTTTATTTAATTCCAAAATTATTGTTCCGTAGAAACAAGATGCGATCAGTTCACCATTGATACTGAATATGGCCACTACTTTCTCGTGACATTAAAAAACAGATACAAATCTGAAGTTTTTTTAAATTGTATTTTAAACTTTTTTGTAAGCTAAAACAAACGTTTCCGATTTATTTTTACCCGGCTGCGAAAGAAGAAGGGTTATGTTATTCGAGTGTATGTATGTACGAATATATATTTCTTTGCACGCCTTAGAGCCTAAACGGCTTGTCGTATTTTTATATGAGTGGTTTTAATAGATTCGTTTTAGTCGTGAGAGTTATACTGGGTGCATCAAAATAATATTTGCAAAAACTTTAGTTTTCAGTTCTTTCTTTCTTTTCAGTTCTTCAATGAATATTATAAAAATGGCAGAATTTGGCGTAGTCAGGTTTTTATAAAAATAATTTGTTACTTGTTGCCTAAACTACCTTAATAACACATTTTTAACTTTTTTCTTTTATTTACTCCATATGGATTTAACTATATTTGATAATTTCAAAAACTATTCACAAAATAGTTTCCCTTTTCTATGGAAGCGAGAAAATGGATCTATGACGGAATATTTATGTAAATATAGACATATGTCTATAGTGTGTATATAAGGTATAATATGTTTACTTACCTAATTATACACCTTTCCATGTGTGCGGGCTCTTGGTTAAAGGTTTGTGATTGTGTAATTGCGGATACATCCTACTCGCGTCTTGGTACATTTTTCAACACTGGCAATACACTTTTATATTAGCACTGATTTTATTTTTACACATATTAGGCTGAAATCGCGTGTGTTACTGTCGGACAACAAAGCGCGTTTGCTCACGCAGGTCACGGGTCGCGGGGACGCTTCCGGTGAGTTGTCGGGCTTGTCGCGCCCTTCCGGTGTGCGCGGGCGCCGCTCGCTACATCGACCGTGACAGCGCACAGCGGCCCAGTACCAACCACCATAATATACCATTGTCATCTAATAAATGGAGTCTAGCGATCTATAAAAATCATTTCATGCATAGAAGGACAATGTGTATTAAACTGATTTGTTATAAACAGTGAGGCTCCTTTGGGGGCCAGAGTTGTAACAATAGAAAAGCAGTTTAATCGATTTATTATGAGTGAAAGTAGTATTTATTGTATTTTGAATTCTGTAAATCCTACTAATATTATAAATGCGAAAGTTTGTATGGATGACCTTTTCATGTAAAAGCTACTCAACGGATTTGGATGAAACTTTACAGTAATATAGTTTATAGATCAGAATAACACATAGGCTACTATTTGCCGATAACCAACATATAAGCAGGCGGAGCCACGAGCATAAACTTAGTAGACCGTATCACCACGTACCGTAGATCTAGTATATTAATATTTTATATGGAATTTTTCAATGAAATTCAGACAGAGGCTAATGTTCCGTTGAAGAAAATGCTTATGCTTCCTTCCTGTGCCGAGCGGTCAAAACCTGGAACTCACTACCAGCGCACGTGTTTCCTTCCCACTATGATCCCGGGTCCTTTAAGCGAGGTTTGAAAAAGCATCTTACCAGGCCGCCATAGTGTGGGTCACCATGCTGTATGTTCTTTTTCGCATTAAGGATGGTGACCAACACTCTTGGATTCTGCTCATGCTTTCCATCAGGCAGGGCAGAGTCATTTTGGCAGCTTACACATAAAAAAAAAGTTTTAAGACGTTTCCTGAAGAATTTAAATTAAACATCAACATTTTCTTATAATTACACATATTTTTCATAAATTTAATCATGTAACTTCCAAATCATGTTTCAAGCTTTAAAAACTAATTTATCTTAATTAAATTTTGGTAATGTAAGTTAAGTATATATTTAAACCTTTTATAGCACACTAGAGTTCGGCTTTTGTCGGAAAACGGCCTGCGGTTTACCTTCGTATGTTTTTAAACGAATATTGTTTTAACTTTGTTTATTACGACCCATAATAAACCAATTAGTACGTACGGGGAAGGCTTTTACGATGAAATTAATGTTTACCGTTAAGTATTGTGAAAAACAGGGCGTTATTAATTTTAAAAGTGACATGCTATATATTTGTAACTGCACCTGGTCACCTCAGCTGATGTTTTTATTGTATACCTTGTGAAGAGAGTGAATATATCTTTATTTCGTGATTTGTTTATATTTGATATAATTGAATATACTTACTTTATCAAATAAATAATAAAAATTCTTAAAAATTATTACCTTACTATGTAAAAACTTTGATAATATTCATAAAGCCTATTTTCCGAGCCCATGGGTGTGGCCTTAACCCTCTCCTGAGAGGAGACCCGAGCCCATCAGTGGGACATTATGGGTTGCAGATTGATGTGCCGAGCTATTGTTACATTTTATGGAATGTGGAGCAAACGAGCAGACGTATAGCCTGATGGAAGGCGTTGCATGCGTTGCCGGCATGGCATCTGGGGAGGGGGATGGGTGAGTAGCCGGGGTATGGGCCTTCGGTATCCTCACCCACTCTGTGAAACACAGAGCAGGCGCTGTTTTACACCGGTTTTCTGTAAGGCCGTCGTATCACTCCCGTCGAGTCAGCCCATTCGTGCCGAAGCATGGCTTTCCTATTGTCAGTTAGTAGTTTAAGCGCTACTATGGTGGAACATACGAACATAGACTACCAAAAAAATAACCCTTTCTTTTGACTTCACCGTAGTCGTGTAAGACTGTTTATATGTCTTTTAATTTAATAAAAATAACTATACGACCAGGTCAGCAGCCGGCAGAATGGCCTGACGAATATAAAGGTTCCCAGGAAGAGTGCACTTTTATTTTAAAATAAAACCACGTATGTATTTTTGAGTGAGTAACTTTTTTATTGTATTGTAAAGAAGATATGTTCCGATTAAGTATAAATATAAGTATAAGGATCAAAATATCCGTCAAATGGCCCAAAGCTCTGATGAGGCTCTTTTCACGAAATTTACCATGAGTTTTTCTGGGTGTGTCTGTATCTAGTGACATATTGTATCTCGGATTTGAGATCAGGAGTGGTTTCTTGTTTTTACGCACAAACATGAGATTTCACAAAACTCAATTTCACAAAGAAAAAAAGGTGCACTTTCTCGACTGAAAATTGTTCAAGGTTTGCAAACAGTCTCAGCTTAACTTTCCAAATGTTTGTACTAAGTTTTTACAATATTATCGCATAGCTGTGTCGAAAAGAGCCGTATTTTATACGCCGTATTTAATATCGTAATGGGAGAGCCACGCTTCGGCATGAATGGGCCGGCTCGACCGGAGTGATACCACGACCTCACAGAAAACCGGTGTGAAACAGCGCTTACGCTGTGTTTCATCGAGTGACTGAGGATACCGGAGGCCCATACCCCGATCCAACGCTCCCTATCTCCCTCACCATCCCCCTTCCCCCCAGGCCGCCATAGTGTGGGTCACCATGCTGCATTGTTCTTTTTCGCATTGAGGATGGTGACCACCACTCTTGGATTCTGCTCATGCTTTCCATCAGGCAGGGCAGAGTCATTTTGGCAGCTTAAATATAAAAAAAAAAAAAAAAAATCTTGATAAATATATGTGACATAATATTTATAACTCCAATAATATATCTTGTAGCAAAAATATATTATTAGGCGACTTTCATTATCTATGTTTATAATGAAATAATTTAATATTGCCTTATCAAATCCAATGCGACTACTAGTATCATCTGACATTCGCTTGTTCTTCTTCTTCTTCTTTTAATGAGATAAGCCAATGTCAAGTATTTAAAGTCTTCAATTCTAAGTCTTCGTCGTGATAGAATTAATGATAAAAAATATAAAAAACCGTCTTTCGCAAAAACAAAAAACGAACACCCATTCGCTTGTTATTAGAACATCAATTGATGTTAGTGACTTATTACATCTTCTTGCGACATATTAATTCATACTAATTTTATGAAGTCGAAAGTAACTCGCCAAAGCTTTTACGGCTAAACCGTTGCAACGATTTCGGACTGCCAGTTTGGATTCGGTTGGTGGTTTGGTGCAACAGTGGACGCCAGAAAATGTGTCCGTTGGGGATACATCGTTTGAGGGGGCTTAGCACCCTTTCCTGGTGGGCAAATAAAATTTAGCGCATGGAGATAGTTTGGTTCTTTACAGCGATAGCTACTGTGAAATTGCGGGAAAAAAGCTTGTAAAAACGTTCACAGTCATTTATGGCTGTTTATTTTAAAAAACATATAGCAACCGCATACTCATTCTATATCCAAGTGGAGATTTCTAGCAATGTAAAAACTCAGTATAGGTAAAGATCATTTATTTAACCAAGTAAAATATATAAATAAATAAATATTAAATATTTTCGGACATCTAACACACAACGCCATCAAGTCCCAAACTAAGCGGAGCTTGTATTATGGGTACTAGACAACTGATATGAATACATAAATGCATTTTTGTTTTTTTGTAAATACATTCATATTATACATAGAAAACATCCAAACTCCGAAACAAATATTTGCAGATCTTACAAACACTTGGTCCGTCCCAGGATTCGAACCCGAGACCTCATGGACAGCAGTCGCGTAAGCTACCACTGCGCCACCGAGGCAGTTATAAATGATTTTCTTACAAACTATGCTATGTAAAAACTCAGTATAGCTAAAGATCGTTTATGTAACCAAATAAAATATATAAATGATTTTCTCACAAACTATGCTATGTAAAAACTCAGTATAGCTAAAGATCATTTATGATCATTTATATAACCAAATATATGAATACTTTTCTCACAAACTATTATAGCTAATGCTATTATGAAATAATCTGTAATTAAGGTAATTAAGAGACGCTCATAGCCCAGTTGCACTCGGTGATTAGAAACAATCATCGAGGGTAAGCAACGATGGCGCGGTCAGTACCTGGATGGGTGACCGCTGGTGGCATGTTACCATGAGCGTCTCCGTGATTCGGAGGTCACGTTAAGCAGTCGGTCCCGGTTGTCATCATACGATAACAGTCGTGAAGCTTAGTTGGAGGCCTTCGGGCGGCTTAAAAACATCCAACGGCAAGATTTACGTAGCCACAACGTATTCTTGCCAGTCCCCAACCCGCACTTGGCCAGCGTGGGGACGTATGGCCTTAACCCTCTCCACAGAGGAGACCCGAGCCCAGCAGTGGGACATTATGGGTTGTTGTTCTGTAATTAAGGTTAATAATAGAATGTGCACAGATTAAAATGATTGCTGATGTAAATCATTGTGACAACATTAAATCATTTCAAAATAAGGCTCCAGGAGAAAATTGCTTTGTTGTATTTTACTTTCAAAATTGTACCTCATTATAAGTGGACTATTAGTTTTTATGAGAAATAAATTTCTGTAAACTTTATGTTCGGTTACCTATGGGTCTCGAACTTTGCAAGAGTTTCTGAAACAGATCAATTAGAAAATCGCACGAGAAATGTCAGATACCTTGCATAAAATAATAATCTATAGTTAGACACAGTCTTTTTTTTTACCTGTGGAAACCTCCTCGGGCCTTCACCCCACTGGGGTTTGTGGCGAGGTGGTGTGTCGGAATCGAACCGACTAAAACCACACGGTGTGCCAGTCTGCGCCTCAAACGGGACGGGTCCGGGAACCGCTTTCTCACGACATCCGGACCAGTTAGACGCAGCCTTTTTTNACGGGGCAGTTAGACGCAGCCTGACTCAACTTGTAAAAAACTCAATTACAAAAAGATATAAAAAAGCAAATCATCACCGTCTAACTGAGAGCTTATACCATAAGCTTATCACCACCGAAATATTCGGAACGTTTTAAACGTAACATGAAGAGAAAGACCATTGGAGTATGAATGCCTTTATCAGCCGTCATTCACGTGTTCAAATTTCGTCAATACGGTGCGGTGGTTATTCAGTAGAGATCGGAAACAATTAGACTACAGTGGCATTGGTCAGCCGAGCGCATATCCGTACGTCGCGCTGCCCTACTGATTTACTCACGAATATTTTCCAGTCCCGCAGCCTATGGAAACAACTAACTGATCAAGCAAATTTAAGCTTTATCTGTACTGCCATAAGAGAGAATATCCATGTTCTGTATATGAACATTTTAATTCTATTCTTTTTTCCCTTTATTCTAGTTTAACCATTTTACTTAAATATTGTGGGTTCAATGATACGATATTTTGCTAACGAACATAATGTGTAAAAGGTGATTTTTAACTTATATGGAAATATACATATTATGAATACAGGGATTATTATGAACGGTTATCGAGAAAAGTTATGAGGTATATTATAGAGAAACTGTTTTAATCAATTACTGATTTCATAAATTTGATACAAAGAAGTCTAGATAAAATGCTATTAAGTATACATTACTAACTACAACATCTGAAAGAAAGAAATCGTTAACAAACCTTTTTCCTAACCTATAAAAAATTGTTTGACTATGCAGCTACTTTACGGTTTCCTGAAACTCTCTTAATGCTCAAACTGATTAATTCGTAAACAAAACTGCGAACAAAATGACATGCACAATATAACTATCATGTTGCTCCACAAGCCATTTATACAAAGCAATGGTCCAGATTGAATTAAGTATTGAATTTGATTTGTGTATCAATCACAAGGTTTACGTATGCATGCAGTGTTCTCATGTAAGCGTGGCCACAGTACCTAACTAGTTTGTATCTCGGTCGTCGTCGACTAAGTGCGCCGCTCCCGTCTGTCCGAGTACTTAACCTAATATTCGGTAATTGCATTAGGGGCCGCAACATTAATTAACGGGCTCTCTCGGCTGGTCAACTAAGACGTTATATTGATACGTGATTTGTGGTTGCATTACGTAACCGCAGTAACTCCATTGGTATTTGTAATTCTATCGTTCAGACATGTAAATTTTACAGATACTTAACTTAATTCTATTATAAATAACGATATATCCAGTTTTAGTAGATATATGACTGCCTCTGTGGCGCAGTGGTAGCGAATGCGACTGCTGTGCAAGAGGTCTCGGGTTCGATTCCTGAGTCGGACCAAATGTTTGTATGATCTGCAAATGTTTGTTTCGGAGTTTGGGTGTTTTCTATGTATAATATGTATGTATTTACAAAAAAAAAAAGCATATAAGTATTAATATCAGTTGTCTAGTACCCATAGTACAAGCTCTGCTTAGTTTGGGACTAGATGGCGTTGTGTGTTAAAATGTCTGAACATATTTATTTATTTATTTATATACAGATAATACGTGTTATGAAAGGTTAGAATTCAGGGTGTAATAACTCTTAGTTGTCCCATGGTTGTCGCAAGAACCCATTAGAACTAAAGCACTGCAAAAGAAAAGAAAACACAAACTCTAAACTAACCCATCTCGCCAGTGTGTCATGGTGTGGTAAAGAGATGCCTATGTCCAGCACTATACCGTATTGACCGTAATTGAAAATAGTACAACCATCTGTGTCTATTAGATTTTACATGTACACACACATATACATTTATACATGGTATCAGTCATGTGACTATGAACTGATAAATATGATTAAATGCTGTGTATTTATGTAATGGTCCAGAACGATAATGACTTTGAATGATATCGATATATCTATTACTTTATTCAGGAGTTTCGATAATCTTATCGATAGTTATAGAGGACTGATTACATTAAAATGGAATCGCTAATAATTTAGATATAATTTTCTCGCGTGGAGTAAGAAAATTATATTTTTTAATATTACTAGTTAATTCTAATTAGCAGAGTGATGGACTTACTGAAAAGCATAGGAAAGTTATTTTATTCCTAAGCCCGCGAGGTCTCAGACGAATCTCTTTGTGCTATAGCTAACGCCTTTATTCTCTTGTGTTATCAGTTAATATTTTGGTTCTATCATTTAACTTAACGTTGAAATGACTTCATTCCTATACATCTCTTTATTTCTAATATCGTTTATTTTGTAGAATGTTAACTAGGCTATGGGAGCAGGTTGCGGTATCGTAGAATGTAAGGGAATAATATTGTTTTCTCGCTAGACCGGCTGGTTCAAGTGTTCTAACTACTGCCATAATTGCAGATTTTTTTGTATAATAATAGTATTTTAATATTATTTTGGCCATCTAAATCACAATGCCATCTAGTCCCAAGCTCACTAGAGCTTATACTATGGGTACTAAGCAACAGATATAAACACATATATTATTTTTTTTGTAAAAGCACAAAATATACATAGAAAACACCAATTCCAAAACCAAACATTAGGCCCGATTTGGGAATTAAATCCGAGACCTAAATAACAGCGGTCGCATACGCTATCAATGTGCCATCGAGGCAAATACATTCAATAAAATAAAAAAAATACAAAACTACCTCCGTTGAAGAGGATGGGAGGGAGGGGCTGTGGGTTACTTGGTCATGTCTTCAGACGGAATGATGGTTGGTAGAGTGGAAATAGCAATTCGGTAAAGGTAGTGTATGGCTTTCTGCAGCACAAGACCGAAGACATGAAGAAGGAAGCAGACCGGGATAGTTGATTCTTCTCGGAGGTGGCCTTCGTTCAGCAGTAGACGGCGAAAGGTTGATGAATGAATAAAATGGCTACAATCTTGTTTTCAAAAGAAAGAAATTCAGCTTGCAAATAGATTTTATTTTGTTTTCTATGATCTTGTTTCTAGTACAAAACTAACAGTCGATTAAGTTTAGGTTAGGGTTAAGTTATTTTATTAATTGGTCGCTTAACTTACTTAAACATTAAGTTTTTATTGCACACTAGACAACACATACACATATAGATACAATTATTATTGTTATTAAATTAGTTTACCTACATACTACATTATAAAGCTATAAATACAATTTATTCAATTTACTTAAAACCATTATTTTTGGATCAGGACCTACAATTTCAGTTCTATTTTGTAACATTGCAAACATATTAACAATTACAAAAATTAGGACATAAGACTATATATATATACTACTATACTATATACTATATTAAGGAGTTAGTAATAGGTTTTAAGACTTTAAATGTTTGAATAGCTTTTGGCTAACAATAAAACATATCGTAAAGTACATTACTTTGAAAGGAAACTTATTTACGATCTCTTGGGGCTAAATTCTACTGAGAATTAAATAACAATTGCAGTACAATATTTATAATTAAAAAATAATCAAAATGACAATCGTCCTTGCTGAATTACTTTGAAATAAGCAAGGCGGATATATTCCTTTTTCTTATAATAGACAAGAACAAGTGCAGTTCGTACATGTTCCATTAGTGCTCTGAGCCGGGCTGATACGCAGAATTCCAAATATCAGCAAAGCATACACTGGAGTGGAACCTAAAGAACATAATCAAAGGCAAACTGATGTGGCCCAATATTGTCCAAGTGACTTTTCCGTAAAAAGTATATCTGTCATCAAGGCTGTCTGGAGATTTGTATCGGAACGTGTAGAATATCCACATGGCGACGTTGGTGATGAGAAGAAACATGAGGATCTCGCGGCCTGGTTTTTTTCGTCTCAGTTTCTTGGTGTTACTGCAGCGGCGGAGTCCGTCCATTATCAATGGAACTTGGATTACTACTTGTAATACCTAGAATGTAACGTAAACAATAAGTATGTGAAGGATAATGTAAATCAAAGAATGGCTAATAAAACAATAAAAACAATAAAAAATTAGGCAATTGTTAAAAAGAAATAAGCAATTAGGTGATGCAAAACAACAAGAAGGAAGAAAAAACATATTAGAGAAAAAATAAACAAGTAATTGTTTATTTTTTCTCTAATAAGTCCAGTTCAATTGCCGAGTATTGAAGGTTTTATCTATCATATATGGAACTGACTTCATCCCTACTATTTGTAGTTCAAAATTAGAAGTAATTAAAAAAAAACTTACCATTAAACAGAAGTTTATACTGCGCACTATATTAACCAAACTGATAGTTGCATATAAAGACAAGGCGGTCTCTATGAAGAAAGCAGGCAGACAGATGAAGAGAAGAACATCATCCAGGAGAGAGATGGGGTGTTCGTTGATGTCCAAGTGACGCATCTGGTTGAAGGCAAACACAGCGCTGAACAGTAACACCGCATGGAGACAGAGCTCTGTGATCTCGTTCATGACGTGGCCAATTTCCATAAAGTCGCTGCAAATAAAAAAATCTTGTAATAACACAGCTTAAATGTAAATATTTAATAGAATTTCTGGTTTTTTAAATGATGGTTTTAATGGAAAAATATTTTGTAATAAATAATATTTAAAAATTCTTTAACAGTGTTTCAAGTCAAAACTAGATAGAAGTCCTACTATCACGCTATTTCTAGTTTCATTATCAGATCATCATTTCTATGCTCGATCAGTTTGTATGATGGCTGAACCAATACTTCAAGAATTTACTGATAGTCACTTAAGGATTCCTTCCTTAAGGTAAGGTAATTATAAAAACAAAATTTTTAGTATCTTTATAGTATCGTATTGTTTCACGTTATTATTAAATGACTGAATAGAGTAGATATTTCTGTCCAAAGTTAATACACATATAATGACACTCACCTTCCAACACTACTGAAGACAAAACCTATAATGAGCAATCCAATAATGATGACCATTACAACGAGACCTAAGAATAGGCCGCGATTCGATGCATGACAATCTGCGTAGATGACAATGTTACTTGTGAAATCGTTGTCTTCGTTTGCTGTTGGCATTCTAAAATTATAGCATTATTATTAGTATTATGAATAGTTATATCTTTTTTCGATTGACTTGTGTACTGGTTGAAGTGACCCGCGGCTACGAGAAGCCGAGATTTGTGAATTTAGTTCCCGGAACCCGAATCTGAGAATGGAAGTTCCTAATGTGACTTTTAAATCTCTATATATGAGATCTATATATATGAGAGAAAATTCAGTTTTTAGATTTTTTTATAATTTTAGTAAAACTTGTAAAAACACAGCTTATTTGGTAGATATTTTATGAGACATAAAGATGGTGTGATGCATAACTGACAAGTAAAAGTATGTACGAAAAGTGGACAGTAAAGTAAAATGTGGCTTTCCGTTCTATACAATAAAGTTACCTTTTGATCGCTCAAGTAGTATGTTAAAGTGTAAAATATCACTATAAGATTATTTAATAGCTGTTGATATACCTGCACATGAGATATTGGTCCTCTGATGACGAGCTTGATTCAGGAACTGAATCGTTGTGACAATTGCCAACATTGCTCCAAACAATGTAGTATATAGCCACTAAAAACATAATAACGTTAAAATATGGCTCAATATCATAGTCAAAATCGTCTCTAGGCAAAACCTGATGATGATGATGATGCATTGTTAAAAACAAAGACAAAAGAGAAGAGAAAATAATTTAACATTTCCTACACATAGACTATTTTTTCATATAACTTTACTTATTTACATTTATGGCGATATCATGAACACCATGTCATCAAGAAAATCTTTTTAATTGGCTTAATAAAACCGATGACATGAGAATGTAGTTATCTCTTAGTCAAATTTACTGATTATAATTACATCGAGATTCCTGTACTGTGTAGCTGGGATTAAATTGTCATCATTTTTCTTTTATGGAATAGTGGGCAAACGAGCAGACGTATCGCCTGATGGTAAGTGATTATCGCTGCTCATGGACACTCGCAAAAACAGAGGCGTCGTGGCATGGGGTTAAGGGGTGGGGTGTAGGTTTCCGGTCCTCACTCACTTGGTGAAACACAGCGCAAGTGCTGTTTCACACCGGTTCCCTGTGACGCCTTCGTATCACTCCGATCGAGAATATTTAAGCATTTTTTTTTCAAGCCCCAAATTTTCACTATTCCTCTCCGTAACAGATGCAATATATTATGTTGCATTTTTCATTCATTTACTATTATTGCATTCATTTACTAATAAAATATTCAACCCTGTCAACAATTCTATAGTACTCACCAATAAGAATATTGAACTCAACACTGAATGGGTATAAATATGGAGAGAAATTCTCAAATATTGAATTTATTGCTTGAGAGCCGATGCATTCCGGAACGTGGAGATCACTGACGTCAAAAAAGCGAGACTGAATGTAGCTTTCTAAAATAATACAAATCTTAGAATTAATATAGACAAAATTATTTTAACAGAGAACCAAAAATCTAAATATGCAAATATATTTTTAAATCTAAAATATTAAATACTAGCTGACCCATGCATACTCGTTTATGTCTCCCACTGTCCGTAGCATAATAATTTTCCCCCGTTTTTATAATAATATTCTTCATTGGTGCTCTGCTCCGATGGTATTAGCATAATGATAATAGCCTATACCCTTTCTCGATAAAGGGGTTATCTGACACTGATAGAATTTTTGGAATCGGACCAGTGGTTTCTGAGATTAACGCGTTCAAGTAAACAAACAAGTCAGTTTCAGTCATCCAAAACTTATTTTAAAACAAAGATTCTATGTATGTAAAACGTATGTTCAAGTTTATTAATGAATTGCTTTTTAAATGAATACGTCATCTATGTTAAACATACTGCATGTATTACGTATACGTACAAATATTTACATATATGAAAATCTCATTATCAGTTACAATATCCGTAGATGTGTCTAAAATTTACAACATATTTAAAGATAAAATAATGAATAATAATAAAAATAATATCACTAAAATTAGTAAAATAATATATTATCTCTCCCTATCGGTTATTTGTATACTTATTACAATGGAAGGATAGTAATTAAAAACAAAATAAGCCCACCATGGAAAACATTTTCAGAAAATTCGCTGTCCGCTACAGTTGTCGTTTCAGTATTGTCTCCACCATAAAGAGTATTAGCATAAAGCCTCAATCCCAAGAGTACTTCTCGTACTATGGCTGATATCCAAAAACAGAGGCTAGTGCCTATCAGGTGCATAAATGCTAAGTATGCCAGACTCTGAAAAGCAAAGTTGTCTAATAAACTCACGCTGAACCAATACAAATACTTGTAAAATGCTGGAAGTTTTGGTGTTATATTATTTTGTAAGTCTGTATCTATAGTAGTAATTTTTAATATTTACTCCTCTGATTACCAAAATTTTAAGGTACTTTGCAAACAAAAAAGAAAACAAATATCGAAATTCATTCCTTACATTTTCTAAATATATAAAATAATATTTATCTAATCTTAGAAAGAAGATAAGGTCAGTTTTGCGAACTTTTTTGTCAATCATATTATCTAAATAGATTTATAAGTTGGTAACTAGTATTTTTCTAAAGCTTGAGAAATAAGGCTATGTCAAACATTTAACTTGTTAATAGAAAACTTAATGAATGCTCTGGGACGCTCATATTTTCAACTAAAAATAATTTTAATTCATATAATTTTGTGTTTGTGTTAGTTACTATAATTTTTAAGAAAAATACTGTTAAATACAGGTAGTTATAAAGATATAGATTAAAAATAGTTACCTGAACTTTCAAGATGATCACATTGGAGTACTTGAATACGAAGAACAATTGTAGAAAACAATATACAGGGACCATGACATCGAGTACTACTTGTGGAATGCTCACACATTTGTCATTATCAATATTTTCATCTGTCAGTAAGCCTATTTGTACTGCGAGCAAAAGAACCGAGTGGACCAAGTGACCCAATGCAAAACCTGAAAATTAATATGTATTGATTTTTATGCTTTTATGAATTCATAATAATAGAAACATATTTCTTTTTGAATTTGAATTCCTGTGAATAACAATATCTCGATAGTGTAGTAGCTGCAGAATAGATAATCAGTTGCCATCGTTAGCTGTACTCACGTATTGGGAAAAAATGAGCAAACTGAAATGTGTTTAAAGCTTTAAAATACGTATCTTAATTAAAAGCTTTTGAAAAACTGCGGCAGTTTCGCCGCTTTCTACTGCGCTGAGTATAAATACATAAATACTTTGTGTAATTCACAAATAGTTGTTATGTCCGTTTCAAGAACGCTTGTAAAACTTTCTGTAACACAGAATATTTTTTGAAGAATGCTGTTGTATTTTTTAAAATTTCAGGTACTAACCGGCTGCGCCCAGTTTTAGGTAGAAACTTCCAGAATGTCGGCCTTGACTGAAACAGTATTCATGCTTGATAGGGATAAGCACAGGTGCAGGCAGGTTCGGTCTAATTTCGGGGGTTCTATCGCCAGGAGTCATTTGCCCAAATGATTCCTGAAAAAATGATTTTAATTTAACAATATGATTAAGTTATTCATAAATTTAACTTGGGATACATATACATCTTCCACATACATACATCATAAAAAAGATATGGGATTACTCCTTTATTTATGTAATGAAATTTATCTAAGGCTTAAATCTTTTTATCTTAAAAAAATCGCCTTGATTTACTTTTAATAAACATTTACACTGAGAGATTACAAGTAAGTAAATAAAAGATGTTACCTTACCTCCTGACTTATAAAATATTGTCGAAGTTTCTCATCGTGTAATGACTTGATTTTATAATTCTTCACAGCAATTCTCTTATAATGAGCTATGTCAAACATGAGGTACAAAAGATACAACAATCCTATGCTGCATAAAACCAGTGAGTATATCTGTAAATTAAAAACGCACGTCAACTACAAAACTTTTCCTAACAATTTTAGTAAAACGAATTTTGTTAATTAAAAAAATAAATGCAACATGGCGTTTCATCAAAAAGACTCCCATGTTATAGTTATATTACAGGATTTGATTATCTATATTATATATTTAATAAATATCTTCGTTTTTAGAGAGTTCAAAATCTTAGCTAGATTATTGAGAGTAAATTAAGAAAGTTTAGACCTCTGGCAACTAAGGCCTCGACATCTTTCCTCATTGAGAAGGTATTGCAACTGATGACCGAATAAAACTCTAAAGACTAATTTATGGTTAACTAATTATTTAAAGCAACCTTCTCTTGAGCTGAACTGAACTCGGGTAGGAGACCCGAGCCCAGCAGTGGGACATTATGGGTTGTTGATTGATTGATTGAATTATTTAAAGCTATGTGCTAGTATTATTTGATTACTGTGTTAAGAGTCCATAAGAGTCCATTTTATTACACCATTCGAAATTAAGGAAATAGTGCTGCTGAATTGTGATCTCAAACAAGTACGATTGTGTGTAATTTTCATCATCTCCCATAGTTATTGAACGTCCATAACTGAACATGATATTCGATGTATAACTTTTAGTTGCTGTTTTGAAATGAATTAACTAAAATTGAGTAAGCTAAATATGCCAAATATCTTACCACTGACATGGGTGTATCGACGAATGAATCACCTATATGAATAATTAATCCGAGCGTAACTAGAAATATTGCGTAAATACAGCTCACTATTAGTGTGAGATATTTTCTGAAAGTTGAAATATATTAAATACATAAAGTGTATTAGAAAACATAGTTTATTATCATTAATATGTCATATATATATATATATATATATATATACATATATGGATTTGAAAACGAAAAAAACATGTTTTATGAAACAAAAAAACATGGTCTTTTAAAACACAACGCAGTCGCCTGCTTGCTATTCATTCAAAAATTATAGGAAGTACTTACTAAGTGTGCATTTTTACTTCTTTACCTTTAGATTTATTTAAATCTTCGGTAATAAATACGTAATTAATACATGTTTTTTTTTTAAATTAGGCCACCGATCTCAGAAAAGCAAGTGTTGGTTTAATCCATAGGTACTACAGAATAAAATGCAACTGAAAGTTTTTTGTTTATTGAATGAATTGAGGCTTACTTAGTTTGTTTTTTATTTTCTTCGGGGCTCGTGGGCGGTGGTGCATGGGTTTCCACGGAGCGAATGGACTGGGCATCCAGTACAGACCTCGGACGAGAAGGTGCGCTACCACGCAATTCATTAGGTGTCATGTAGAGACGATAGCTATCTGTAATAGGGAAGAAAATATACGTTAAATTGTACTTTAGTACTTGTGAACATAATATTTTCAGAATATTTATTCAATACCTAGTCAGATGTAAGAAATTTAATATTACTTAATATATACTTGGAATAAAAGGAGTTAAATAGTTCATGAAAGTGTAAATTAGTGTAGATTTGTCACATTATGTTAATGTACGGTATTAATGTATATTTATTTATTTTATTCTACTTATAACCATTTTTGTAAAGTAATACATAGCCCCCTTCGCTCAGAATTTCTGTTGCTCGAATAAATTTGCTTCAGTATGAACCTATATCACGAATTATCATACGGGATGTGGAATCCACGTGTTTTGATGTAACATACCGAGTTTCAAAGAAAATGTCCAAAGATATAAGTAAAAGTACAGCGAATGATAATTTGTAACCATTTTTACTGACATTGCTGTTTTAGGATAATGGTACCGTAAAAACACTATCAATGTTTTAACTCAATAAACAAATAAATAAACTTTAATTTAGCATCTTGATGATGTAACACGAGAGTCAGGAAGTGTACTTTTCACTGGCTGCTAGTTAGCCAGTTAAGATAAACTCAACTGAACTATTTTGACCAATAGAACAGATTAGACTTCTACATAGTCTAATCTCTGATCTGAGGGTGATATCAGAAAGTGGTTGATATACTCTTTATTACTTTTATATTTAGTTAGCAATTACAACGTGTTTTTCAAACTTATTAATTACTAGCTATTATAGTCAACTTCACTCACGTGTCACGTGTTTAACAAAACAATAACAATAAAGTGTCATAAGTAGTACTTATAATATAAGCATTCAGCTAGTGATAAGTCCGTCTAGATCGATCCAGTCGATACAGATATTAGCCAGTTCAAACAGGCAAAAATTAAAAACAAAGTTTTTTTTATTCAAGTGCTCTATATACTTTCATATGTATTTAGTGAAAAACTGATTAATGGACATTACAAAGAGATACATCAAATTTATTTAATTGTTTGGAAAATTTTAATTCGATATAAATTACGTCATGCGACTGTTATGTGATCACGTGCATATTTTTAACAAATATTTTATGTATATAACTAAGTTTTGTTTTACTGTATTTATTTCCATTTTTAACAACTGTGAGACTTTTTTAATGTATTTATTTTGTTTATATTAATTTAAGAGCACAAAGAATTCATAAACAGTCCCTAACCGTGTACCACTAGATGTAGACATTTTCTTAGGAAGGTTGGGTCTATTGTATCAATTAAATCGAATTAGTTGATCAAATAGGTTGGTATATGGTTGGTTTCAAGTGGTTTTAAGTTTTCCTACCCTTCTACAGTGTTGCTGTCCTGGGTAGTTTGTACTCTTAGTCGGCACTTACAATATCATCGTAGATGAATAATTTTATTGAATTCATCCCATGATGAATAAGGATGGTTACATTTTATTGACATGACATCTACACACTTACGCAAAACATTACTAATTCTCAAATAGGTATAGTTAGTGTATTGATTTTTAATTTAAATGTATATTTTTAATAAATCTAAGCGACGCGACAGTCGCATGTTAGGCGACTAGTAAGTATTGAAGTATTGTCACCCTCATCCCTGCCTTCCATTACTAGTACTACATTAATATTTATTTTGTGGTGGTTTCATTTAATATTTTAAAATTAATGCACAGTTTTGTTTTGAAATCGTCTATATGGATATAAATCTAATACTTTTAAACGAGAATTCTTGTATATATAGAATATATAATCTGAATGTCGGAAACACTCATGAAATTTAGTATAAGGGGTTTCGGGGGCGATAAATCGATCTAGCTAGGAATCATTTTTAGAAAATGTCGTTTTCTTTCGTGTTCTCAACAGTCATCGATCAATCGCAACTCGAGCGAACTACATAAAATTATACTGAAATAAGATGTGCAATGCAGTGCAATGGACTGTCATAGGTGCAAAATAAACAGTACCAAGGCAGGCGTACCAAGAAAGGGCGTCACTAAACTTACTCTTTTCATCCAGGTCAATCAATCAACAACCCATAATGTCACACTGCTGGGCTCGGGTCCCCTCTCAGGAGAGGGTTAAGGCCATACGTCCCCACGCTGGCCAAGTGCGGATTGGAGACTGGCAAGACAACGTTGTGGCTACGTAAATCTTACCGTTGGATGTTTTTAAGCCGCCCGAAGGCCTCCAACTAAGCTTCACGACTGTTATCCTATGATAACAACCGGGACCGACTGCTTAACGTGACCTATCATCCAGGTACTATTAATTAAACTTGATTTTATGTATTATATTTGCATAATAATAGATAAGCAAGCCCATATTAGATTAAAGTAATTTTATCGAAGTTACATCGCTTTAAAGTCACATGTTTATGAGAAATTTAATGAAACGTATATAAGAAAACGCCACATGACTTATGATAAAGTAAATACACAAAATTAATATTTTTATCTCCGATTAGATCATTTGCTATACATGCATGCAGAAACAATTTGAAAAAGATTTACTCTTTATCAGATAATGACTGAATGCTGATATCAAATGACTGGAGATGGTTTGATGTGATATGGACAGTAATATTAATATATTGACATTTCCTGCACTTATTTATCGTATGTTAATATCAACACATTAATTCTAAAACAAGTATGCTGTGGCTTGTATGTACAATACAGGTACAATCTTCGCGTTTTATTTATCGCATGCAATTCCTTTCAGGTCATTACCTCTTCAGAGCTAACACGAATACAATATTAATTTTAACTTTTTTATGTATGGCTCTGCCAAAATGATTCTACTCTGCCTGGTGGAAAGCATATGTAGAATCCAAGGATGATGGTCACCATACTCATTGCGATTGCAGACAATTCAACAATGCAGCATGGTGGCCCACACCATTATGGCCTCGTGATGCTTCTGTATCATTGGGCCTCCGGTTTGCATTCACCAACGAAACACGACAGCACGAACGGTGTCATTTTACATTGATTTTCTGTGCGAGTGTTATACCGCCCCGGTCGAGGCAGCTCATTCGTAGTAAAATCAGCGCGGCTCTACTTTTTTGAAACCATTGTCTATATCGTTTTTTTTTTTTAATATTTAATCTGCCAAAATGACTCTGCCCTGCCTGATGGAAAGCATGAGCAGAATCCAAGAGTGGTGGCCACCATCCTCAATGCGAAAAAGAACAATACAGCATGGTGACCCACACTATGGCGGCCTGGGGGGAAGGGGGATGGTGAGGGGGATAGGGGGCATTGGATTGGGGTATGGGCCTCCGGTATCCTCAGTCACTCGATGAAACACAGCGTAAGCGCTGTTTCACACGGTTTTCTGTGAGGCCGTGGTATCACTCCGGTCGAGCCGGCCCATTCATGCCGAAGCGTGCCTCTCCCACGGATAAAATGGTAAGGGGTTAAGAATATAAAGTGTGAACACTTTCCTTATTTTTGTGATATGTGATGATGATGATGATAGCAGTTACCATATTTCACTATATTAAAATAGAAATATTAACTTGAGATGCTGTCTTCCAAACTTGATGCATTAGATCATTACAGCAATACATTTTAAAAAAAGTCAGAAGTAGATACGGGTCTTATATAATCGTTAGTTATATTTCAGTACAGTCTTATTACTTACTTAATGATTTTGCATCACCATTTTTGTAGTTGCCATTCATAGTATTGTAACTAAAAGGGTTATCACCTGAAAAAATACCAACTACAATTTAATGAACGCATAATAGGGAGGTGTATCAAATCAAATAAGTTTTGAGGGATAGTACAAGATTTTCTAACGGGATTATTTATTAATGAAGACTTTTAGTTTAAGAAAGGCAAACTGTTAGACAAATGTTATTTATACAAATATAAATAAGACTAATAATTGTAAAAATACGTACCAGGCGTAACAGGCGTAGCAGATCCCGACTCATCTCTGTAAGGACCAACAACTCTTGGTGATTGTTTTTCACTGTTAGAATCCTGAAAATAAAATAAACAAGGTAAAGCACAAACCCGATACTCCATATGCGTGAGCGTAAATTCATATCTCTGTAAGTCGATCGACAAAAAAGTGGCGAGTATGAACGTCGAAAGCTGTACGAAATCGGATTAATAACTTCATTAGCCGCTTGTTTCTCTCGATCGACACCGCCCTATATTTCACTATAATCCCATTACATGTGCCACGTTCCTCTGCAATGAATTTCGGCCTTCGTGTAAAAAATGTTTTGTTTGGTACTACACTGCATAGCTTAAATTGCAATCCTTGAATGAAAATTTCATAGACTTTTTTGCTGACTTCACGTTTTATTTAGAAAAAGTATTTCTTTACTGGTAGTTTATAACTTTGTTGTACGTTGTAATGAGCCTATATAATTTTAATTCTGGAGAAAGTATATACAATCCTTTAATGTTTCTATTCATATGTTAATAATTTTTTGCTCATTTTAATATTTTGGTACATGAAAGATGAGATGCTCATTTCGGTATAATAAGTATTTTTTTTAAAATTTAAATAACACTAGCCTAAATCATATATATGTACAGGATGTCCCAGAACTCAACGTCAAGTCGAAACAAGGTGACAGGATTAATTGTAAACATAATGAGTAAAATCAGAAAAAAAATCTATCCCATGCAGTTTGAAAATTATGGGCATTTAAGAAAAACCTACAAATTTGGTCAAACTGTGACCATTTTTTGGTTATTGTGGTTAATTTTTATTATTTTTGTTTATTTAAATTTTGAAACCGTAACCCTAAATAACATTTCTGGAATCACGGTCAAGAATAATGATACAATTGCCCCAAGTTTTTCAGAATTAAGACTATTTGTTAAATTATAAATATAAAATATTCAAAATTTGTCAACTATCAAAGGCCTCTTTAAAAAAAAGCACTAGAGTGCCTTGGCAAGTGCTATCAAAAGTTAGCGCATTTAATCAGTATTGTAAAAAAGTACACTCTGTCTATCGGATAAAAGTTTTCAATATTATAAAGTATTCTAAAAAAATACTTATATAAAATGTTTAAGGTAGCATGTGGTGTGATAATTTGCATTCACAGTTACTACTATTGTAAATAGTAAATAAAAATACTCAACAGCACGCTCTGACGCCCTTTATGTCGACGCAAGTGTTTTATCAAATAATGAATCTCAACGTAGCAAGAAGATTAAAATTCAATTAATATTCGATTGTCACATACACATTCAATTGAACATGTTTCATAACCTTAACAGTGCATGTAAGGAAAATAAAAAAATAGAGATCGAATTTTCATTAGGCGAGGCGTTGGGGCGGCACGGTGTGTCCGCAGTCGGTATTAACAGGCAGCGGGTGTTGTGGGCTGAGAGGGGTGCGGGGGCCGCAGATGGGGGTGACTGGCGGACGGCTGGGCTCAAAAGGTTTACAGTTGGCTGCGCGAGAGTGACCCGCCTCACAAACACGGCCCGTGCTCGCCGCTCGACGCTATGGAACTGTACCCACGCTGAACAAAGCTTTATAAATTACTATTTTTGTTGCAGGAATGATCATTTTTATAGACAGTTTTCATTAATGGATTTATTGTATACTATATAGGTGTTTTTGTAAATTTCATTGCTGTCATTTATTTTATGGAATTGTCATTTATGTCATGCAGTTGTTATTTACAGTTGCAACACAAAATGTTTTATACCAACGACAGAAACATTAGTTGCAACAATAGATAATGATAATGCATACAGCCATAATGGTCATCAAAACAATTCTAAAGAAAGCATTTTACAGTATTTTTATTTTCTTAGTATGGTGGTTTGGTTTAAATTGAATACTGAATTAACATCGGTCTAATTATTTGGTAGACTGATTTCTGAGTTCCGCGAGGTTAAGCTTAAAAATTCTTAATAAAATAAAATCTTAGTTTTAAGATAAAGAATAAAATTAATTTTGGTTATATTCCCTTAGTGCTTATAAGGGATAAATATATATGTAGTCAAAAATAAAAGGTCTTATTTTTTTAATACTTTTAAAATACCTACTTGAAAAAAGACAATGAATTTCAATAATAATATACCAAGATTACGGATTTATTTGGGTAATATAATAGTCATTATTTTTTTTAATTTATAATTATTACTTAAATAAACTATTTTGTTCTAATTATTTCTTTATTTTATATGACCACCTATTTTATTTATGTAGGTATGTATATTTGCGCTTAACAATAAAGTTAAAGAATTATTATTAGGTATCTGTTTCCTTATTAATCTAATCTAATCTCTGGAACTATCAGTCAATTTTGATTAATTCCTTTCGTATTGGATAGAGTTGAAGAAGTCTATAAAAATGATAACTTTACGTTACGACCAATTGCAAATCGGGATCAGTGAACATAATGAATCTAAAAGTGATTGAAACTACTACAAATGTCTGATGTATAATAACAGGTTTAGATTATTAGATTATATTATTGAATATAAATAAAGAAAATATAAATAAAGAAAGTATGCGATCATCGAAATGTCCCTATCACAAATTAAGTTTTTATTTGCCTACGCATTAGAAATCTTTTCATGTGACTGGCAGCTAGTTTGCATTGGAGATTGTTTTTATATCAAATTTTGGGTTTAGTAATCTTTTTCTAATATCTAAAACTAAAATGTATTTGCATGCAGGTATGTCCATACTTTTCTATCGCATAAGTCATTACAACCCATTGCGTCCATATATATACGAATTCGTTGTTTAAACTACGGGCGGCGCTTAAAATAAATTTACTTTGAATACAGGCTAAAAAACCCCAGCTAATGTGGCCATAATCTTTTTACAACATAATAACCATAAAATATATTATTAAATTATGTGTTATAAAATTAACATACTTGAACTATCTTTTTAATGTTTTTTAGCTAAATAAAAACTGGCGTAGTGGATTAGCGGTCGCCTCCACGTTGACTGCTCCGCCAAGTGTTTTAGGTTCGATCCCCAGATGGATCAATGCTTTGTGTGATCCACAAATTGTTGTTCTCAGTGTTCTTTGTGATGGCAATTATGTCTTTAAGAGCTAAGTACCTCCAAGTGCTTGCCAAAACTTATATTCCTGCTTAGGTAATGAATTAAAATTTTTGTAAGTTTCCGTATATATGTAAACGTAAGTACCGACGCAAAATGTTTATGTGTATTAGATATACATACAAAGAATGGAATTGCCGAGAACTATCAAAACTATATTATAGGTCATTATCATCATCAACACCAGAGGTACTATTAGATCAGATTATTATTATGTGTCCAGGAGTGTACTATTAGAGAATAGTATACTACTGGACATATTTATTTATTTAATACATTATGCACTTGGGGTGCATTGGTGGACTTAATGCCTGAAGCGTTCTCTACCAATTTACTATTGAGCGAAACAGAGAAAACGGAAAATAGGTGCTTTTTGATTAATAACAGTATTAAAATAAACAGATCAAATGCCATATCAAATACACATAATATATATATATAAACCCAACGTACCCACAAAAGCTAATACATATTATATATACAACTAAATACAAATAAACATAAGCAAATACAATTCATACGCATACACAAATAGGTATAATAAAAATAGTAGATCACAGTTATGAGGATGATGATTATGCCAGTTATTTATTAAAATATTGCTTAACTTTCGTCTTACAGGAAAAAGTATTGGTGGTCATCCTGATTTCGAGATTGAGTTCATTTCAAAGAAGAACATAGCGAAAATAAATATGATCCAACAAATTCAGACGTATGGGAGGGACAGCGAAGAAGGAGGTTATTGGTGAACCGAAGGTTTCTGTTGTGATGCTACATAAAAGTTGGAAGTAAGAGGTTAAATATTTTGGTTATGAAAGTTTATTTAAAGTGGAGAATACATGCATTTGATGCTTGACATTAATCGTTTCTAGATCTCTTCAACTTTACGAGTAAAGCTGAAATACGTCGGCATACAGATGATACGCACACTGAAGTTCGAGGGTAAGGAGATTTTTGTATACAGAGAACGATAATGGAGAAATAATACCGCCTTGAGGGACACCAGAGTCAAGATCACACCAGCTTGATGAAGATTCATCCATAGGGAAGGACTGCTAGCGT
Organism: Hyphantria cunea; assembly: GCA_003709505.1. Lineage (NCBI taxonomy): Eukaryota > Metazoa > Arthropoda > Insecta > Lepidoptera > Erebidae > Hyphantria > Hyphantria cunea. The sequence continues at coordinate 129,693 of PKRV01000151.1, forward strand.
ACCCGAAGAAAACCATTCCAGCGCTTCGGGAGAAATCATAAGGTGGGAAAGGATAGCTAAGAGGATATCGTGATTAACGGTATTATAGGCATTGGAAAAGGCAATCAGTGTTAAAACAGTGACCTTTGTATCCTTCATGCCCGCCCTAATATCGCCAGTCACTTTAAGAAGGGCGAAAGTAGTGCTGTGTCCAGGCCTGAAAATATATGCCTCTGCTTAGAAAGGAGGTTTTGGCCTACTATATAACGCTGGCTAAACGGGTTGGAATACAGATTGCTTCAAGTTCTCCTCCTCTTTGCAGTTGTCCTGCGTAATTTACTACCGCAGATTGTGCCTCTTACGACACCCATGGAATAAACAGGAGTGGACTCTATTTTTTTCAACGTCACGACACAATGAATATGAATAGGTAGGTAATTATAGTATTTTAAAATTTGCAAATATACATCACAGCATATTTTTAGGACCTAATTAGTTTTCTGTGTCGTAGCAACGTTCCTCGATAATTATGATAACACTAATCATAATTAATTAAGTGACGTCATATTTTGATTCTACAATTTACCTATTATTGTATTAGATTTCACAACATTTCGTTGCCATAATTGTACATCCATCGATAAGGGTAAATTATTTACATTATTGTGTACAACAACGATGTTTATATACTTTAACAGTCCGAGATTACGAGTTTCATATATGAATTATTCACAACGATCTAGGCTGACAACCTGTTGAATAAAAAATATGAAATATGGTATTACTGCTGGTATCACTACATGTTAAAAAAAAATCTCCGCCGCGTCTGTCTGTTCGCGATAAAATCAAAAGCTACTCCACGGATTTTGAAGCGGTTTATACTAATAGTTAGATTGATTCTTGAGGAAGGCTTCGTATACAATTTGTTAAATTTTCGAGTGTAAGACCACTCATCACCTATCGTTCATATTTGTAGAAAAAGATCTAGCATTTAGCAAGATAATTTGAAAACACACAAGCCGGAACGGTTTGTTTTATATACATATATGTATATAAAAGAGGAAGGTAACTGACTAAGAAATCCAGAGATCAATATAGATTTTTGTAGTAATTTGCCGATCTCATTCGCAAAAAATTGTTACATAATTTTTTAGTACATATAATTTAAATATATAAAATGCATTTATATTTGCCTTGGTAATGCTTCTTGGTCTTGGTTACGTGTGAACGGTTTTTGCCAATTTAATTATTAATGTTAATGTTACTTTTTAGTATTGGATAGCCCATTTATCGAGGAAAGCTGTAAAACTCTCGTTTAGACCAATAACAGCTGAGCATCAATGAAAAATTTTGCAAATAACCGAGAGCTGCAGACTGAAAGATTACTAGATTTACTGTTATATAAATAAAATAGTATCCTTACTCATCGTCTGAAAACAGCCTGATAATGACACCATCTACCCACGTTCGAAAAAATAAATATTACTCACCATCTCAATGTTGCTCACAGTCAACTATGATTAATAAAATATATCACTGATTTTATTTTATCTCATCTCTAGTGAAAACAATGGAGCGCTTTGTTACAATTCTATTCCACGAAAACAATACGTTTTTCCAGTTCTTAATGTATTTCAATATAATATCAACTAACGATATTACTAAATCATGTTTTTTCCAGTGATTTACTAACATTATGACTGTTTTCTTGTAAATGACACATTTTTTATGATCATTGATTGCCTTACAACGGGTTCGTACCTGAGTGTTTCGTCATATTTATATCTCGTTTATATTTTGAGTCAAGGTAGGTTATTAAACCTTCAGAGGAGACACAGTATCACATAATTACGTTATTTTTATCAAGATAAATTAGTAACGGTATCTAGGGACACTCGACTTCTTATCTAAACAATAATATTAAGAGAACTTTAACAACGAATGTTAAAATAAGCGTTACTTGTTTATCAATACTCTTCTATTGCTTTTTGGGGCTTGTAAATATCGTGAATCAATTGCTAGTCAAGTGCTTATAATGTAGTCATTTCCGTTACGTTTTCCTTGACGGCGCTCTTTTGATTCTCTGATAAACCAGTTGCTTTAAACTCATATTTATTGCGATCGTTGATGAGTATTGTATATCACAGAAGTCTTTGTAGATTTTAGATAAACTTTTCCTTGGTGTTTATGAAATAAAACATTTATTTTTTATTTTTATTTAAAACCGAATTGGATACTTTTAATTAAGAGTATATATACAATTACTTATGGATATTTATCGGAGTTTTGATTATAAAAACGCTATCTATTATCAATTCTAAAATAGTAGGCGACTTTTTGAATTGATGTTACTTTTTAACTTTACAAGTCGTTTACAAAATTTGATAGACCATTTTTAAATTGATATCCAGGTAAATCCGGCTGAACTAGTAGCCGACCCCTAATAATCTTGAGAATAATAAAGGCTAGGAAGATGATGATATTTCAAAAGTTTTTTCAAATTATCTATCATTTAGATTTTCATTTCAAACCTTACTGCAATCAACTCAATACTCAAGTATTTTATGTTTTAGTCTGCAGATGTTGAACAGAGTTCAGATGTTGAAAAAATAAATATCTTAGGTTTAAAGTGTGCAATTTTCGTAGTCCTTTAAAGTCCTATATAAAAGTAATATGTACTTTCTTAATTAAAATATATGGCGTAAATCCAGTAGTAGGTCTTTGTCTGATGCTGAGAGAAGTGCGAAGCAACAATAAAAAGAACTCAAACAGCTCTGTATGGTTTCTGATTTATTAATAATTCTATCAAGCTCTGCATTAAAAAGAGACGCTCATAGCCCAGTTGCACTCGGTGATTAGAAACAATCATCGAGGGTAAGCAACGATGGCGCGGTCAGTACCTGGATGGGTGACCGCTGGTGGCATGTTACCATGAGCGTCTCCGTGATTCGGAGGTCACGTTAAGCAGTCGGTCCCGGTTGTCATCATATGATAACAGTCGTAAAGCTTAGTTGGAGGCCTTCGGGCGGCTTAAAAACATCCAACGGCAAGATTTACGTAGCCACAACGTATTCTTGCCAGTCCCCAACCCGCACTTGGCCAGCGTGGGGACGTATGGCCTTAACCCTCTCCACAGAGGAGACCCGAGCCCAGAAGTGGGACATTATGGGTTGTTGTTCTCTTTGTTTGTTCTGCATTAAAAAAAAGTTATAAGAACACTCAACGTCTCATACTAACTGCTTTTAGCTGTTTGAAAAGAAACTTAAGAGTAGGTTTTCTCTGCTTACAGGGCCGAATTATTTTATGAACTTATATTGTAAACCAAAATAATTTTATTTCAAATCAATTCTTATATTATAAATTTTAATAATAACTTTGTCTATCTGTTTGTATGTTATGAATTCAGAGAAATTTGGCGTGGAGATACTTTAATTTTTGAGAAAGGATACAGGCAACTCTTTACGGCGATAACCCACATAGCAGCGGGAAAATTTTGGTGGAGGTATAATAATATATTTATAGTTATTTTATATGTAATAATAGCCTAAATTCGTGTTTTTAAACTTTTAGGAAATGTGCCAAATTAAACATACATAAATAGACAGGTATTATATATCAACGGATTAAATAAAGGATTTTGTTCTAATCGTGATAGATTAATGAGGATTCATTTTACGTCTGTGATTTAGTGATAAGAAATTAATCAACTGGGTAACTATGTTTAGTAAAAATATTACATTTTTACTAAACTATTTTGCAGACATTTCAGAAGAAGCATCATAAATAATGTAATTATCACTCGCGTTAAACAGGCAGACAGCCTGCGATTGAATGAAATTTCACAAAACCCTGCCGTTAAAATCGAATGGACAAAGAAGAACTCTCCACATTTCTCCAACATGAAACCTGTTGTAACCCATAATATCAAGCATACAGTATTACCTATGATCGATAATACTGTATGCTTGTATTGAATCGATGCTTACAAACATCGTTCGAACTCAAACTTTAAATCTGATTAATCATGGAGATCGAAGAGGCCGCAAAGCTCCATAGAAAATTATTTAGCATACGCCTGTTTATTGTGTCTGCATTTATTCAGGATCGTTAAAATGGTGTAACATACATTATATTTCATTAGTTAGTCATTGGATACGGACATACACCCAGAGGATCGGTTGTTGTGGAGAGCTTTGGTGGACACCTATATCTAGTATTGGACGTCCCTGGTCACATGATGATGATTAGCTTAAGCCTTGATCAGTTCGTGAGCTATGAAGCAATATTATTCCACTTATTATTAGCATGAAAAGGGAAAATTTTACACCGAAAGAGATAAACACATGTGCAATAATGTATTCTGCTAAATGTTTATGTGCAAAGTAATAAAAGAGATAAATTATTTAATGGCATTGGTAAAACACTTTACGTGATAAGCCGTTGCTTATGTCAATATACAAATTATAGTATTTTTGAGTACGTAGAATAGGTTATTAAAAAAAAAAAAATGTAGTTATCATTGAATTTAGTCACAAATAGTGACATAGACTGATTTCTAGTTGCAAAAATAGGTCAATTAAATATACCAACGATCTGGTAAAGATCGCGGCAAGCCAAGCAATGAGGGCAGCGTAGGACCGATAGTTGTGAAGAGCCTTGAGGGAGCCTATGTCCAGCAATGAACGACTATCGGGCTAGGTTAGGCATCTTGATAATGACATACTGCATGGCATCATTATCATCATCGCCTAGCCCGAGATCTTAAGTCTGTTTTTGTTAGGACAAAAGCTTTAAAGAGTGGCAATGGATTTGGACACTAGATGAATGTACGAGCTCTTTTAAATGTTGAAAAAACCCCAACAAATTATTCTAGCAACACTTGTCGTTATCGATCACGTAGAAGCTATCACGTATAACACACCATAAATATAATTATCCATTTTGGTATTTTATGATGACACATTTAAGACACTCATAATGAGATTTACCTGGGAAATACGGTTAGTGGTTCAATATTTACACGAATAATATGATAAAAAAATAAAAAATGACAGTAAATTTCCTAAAAAAATGTAATATAGATATGATATTAAGAAATATCATTTGAGGGTTTTGAAATAATCTTACTTTTATCAGAACGTCAAAGGAGTAATAACTATTTATTTATAATGTTTCCACACCACTATTATCTCGCTTCGTGATTACACATAGAAATATGAATATAATGGCCAAGTCCAAGTCAAATTTGTGTTGGAAAGATATCATCGTCCAAAAAAGAACAAACAATTTGATGAAAATGAGGATAGCCGAATATTGATACTAATGTTCTTTTATCATCTTTTTAACATTCTTTTTAATTCCAAATTCAAATTACTACATATGGTTTGAGACTGAGTCAGTTTGTGAACCGTCACAAACTCGCTTACACAATGCAGTAGAGATTTATGCAAATATCAAAAAGAGTCCTTCTGTACTTAGTTTTTAAGTCTTTCTTTTTTTGTTTTTTTTTTTTTTAAATACTACTCCCCGCATTAGGAATATACATTCCTGTGTCACGGGGGTTTCTTTACAAACATACATGAAACGGACACAAAGCACACGCAGACTTAGAACAATAATTTATGGATCACACGTATTGTCCCATGTAGGATTTGAACCCACAACACTTGACTTGGCGCAGTAGGAAGCGGTGTGGGACCACTGAAACCACTAGGCCAACCGTGTAGTCTGCGCTACTGTGCGCATAAAGGGATTACTATCTAGAAACATTGCTAAGCTATCTGATTAAAAAACAACCCGGACAAGTGCCACTCTGATTCGCACATAAACCGCACAAATAACATTTTACGGTGTAACGAAAAATAATATTAATCTTACACTGTCAATTTGATTTTATCATTGCATAATATCAATATGATTGATATATTATTTTCATTATGCTTATCATCGTTTTAAATACTTTATATAATCCAAATACTCAAAATGATTACCATTTAATTAATATTTTAAGTATATCATGAAATCACTACGCTGTTAAACAAGACACGATTTTACTGTCACGAGGATAATATGCTAATACTTATCTATTTTCTGTTTGTAAATTTGTAAAATTTAATATATTCACATTTCCTTATGTAATTTCTACAAACCCATTGAAAGAGACAACTTGGTACCTTCCTTACCTTAAACTATTTGTTTTTTTGCCTGAGTTTAAATATTGACTTCACAGTTGGATAAATAAGAAAGAAGATAAATGAAGTACCTACTTTAAATATTATTTAATAAATAAAATTTTACTCATTACCTACCATCGCCCCTATTTGATTTCTAGCACTACTCAATTTTATATATTACTTTTTTACAAGTAAGACTCGTATGCGTAAGTAAATAGACAAATACTATGGACAATCCACCTGGGTAGCGTGGTGTAGTAAGCCAAGAACTCCCTTCTAAAGAGAGGCCTATGTCCAGTATTGTACTATTAAGGGCTGTTGATGTGGTGATGAATGCATGTATCTACTTACACTTCTTTCAAGATCTGCTGCGTAGTTAACGTATCTGGGAGGACGTTTTCTGGCCGCACGCGCAGCTGTGGCAGTCAGACGATTTCCAGTTACGGGACCTGGCTGCGACATTGTGCGTCGTCGTTCAGGCACTTCCAAAGTGGTGTTGCCAATGGAGTCATTTTGAACCTTAAAAAACGTTGTTTTATTAATTTTCGTGCACATTCGGCTTTACGAAAAAAATCTTGAATTCGTTGCATAATTTTAATTATAATTTATACACTAACTGCTGAGTTATAGCAAATAGCTAAAATATAATTAGTGTAGCTTAAAACTTGTTGGTATTCATGGATCCTACAAACAGTCTATATGAATCTTATTAACATAGTCTTATTTAAATATCTAATATAGGTATTTTCTTAACCAATTTTAATATAAATATTTTATCTTTACTGGAAAAATAAGAAAATGACTTTGGCTCCAACACAGTGCAAACTTACTCCCACCAAAGTTTATGTAAAGCCATTTTTTATATAATGGTGATGCGATTAGTGAGTGTGTATGCAAGAAAATGTCAATGTGTGCATCATTATAAACGACTTCAATTATTTTAGACACTTTTTTTTCATTTTTCTCCACTTTGGCCGTAAACCAAAGTTCATATTTTTTTTAAATCTAAACAAAAACGAGCAAATCTGGTAGCATAAGTTATAGTTCTTGTTTATCAGGGACCATATATTTTCTCTTATAATTATTTGATATACACCGGATATCAGCAGTTATCTACCAGTACATGCGTCAATTGGTCATAGAAGTCATCATGTCATTATAACGTGCAAACTTTAAAGAAGTGATTTCAAATGTACCCAATGTCAATTTCTTGTCTGATAATGAGATAAATTTTTGTGATTATCATGTTTTAAAACTATGATTAATTTGAAAAATACCAAGAGAATGCTATTATTTTGTTACTTTAAACTTTTAGGAACTGTGGCAAGTAGATATCTAATTGTCTTTAATTCACAGTATGTAGAATGCATGTATGATTAAATTCATAGAGAAGCTCAAAATTCTCAAAGAATTTAATGTTTTTTCTTACAAGTAATTTTATTGTTAAAACTCATCACCTAATGTAAATAGTAATCTTTTCCTTTACCCTTTTACCAAATTTGTTCGGGATCAGCGCAATGAATTTTTCGACAATTTTTCCCTATCATTCAGCAGTTTATTTCTTACTTGCTTATTGTTTACCATATCTTTCTTTATACAGTTTCATATCTTCTGTTATGTTTATGTAGCTGTTTATCCAATTATAAAATATCATGTTTGGACAGATGATATTTTTATAAATATGTTTTTATCCTCCGCAGGGAGCCAAGGACTTTATTGTTCTTAGCTTGGGTCCTGAGGGAGGTCGTTTATATAGATAGTCATTGGGTATGATTGCTTCGGTGAGTATCTGTATAAGATCAGACGCCAGGAGACGGCACAATGCCACCGCTGAGCAGCCGACTGGAAATCCACCCAGGATACGCTGTGAAGCTGTAATGCTCTAGAAAGAGACCGCAGGATGGAGATACCAGTCGTCGACAGTGCAGCAAACTGCCAGAAAGTGGGAACCTCTGGCAGCACATTAATTGCTGCGGATAGCGCTAGGAGGCTGCATCTGGTTGCAAAACTTACATAGGATGCAGTTTTGCATTATGATTAGGCTGATAGGCAGGGGAAAGCCCAGGCTTCTCTTAGTATTATCTGACCTGTATTTATTTGACGTTGCTTAGACTGGTTTATTTCGTCACCATTTTGTAAGAGCGAGTCCTGATATTTGAAATCAGCGTAGATTAGAATCGCAATTTCAGTGAAAGAAACGAGCAGAGAATATCAAAAACATGGACACGTATTTTGTTTTGGTTTTGCTAATTATCAAACCAGTGTTACCTACTTTAGTAGTTATTTTTTGTCAGTTAGTACTGTTTTTAGGCTGGATTCACTTTTTTTAGCTAATTTATTTCATGCACTATAATAAAATACCACAATTTTAGTCTAATAAATATTATTATTTATTGGCACATTACAACATCTATTATAAATATTTTTTATAGTGTTGAATATTTATGAGGGATATAAATGAATTGAATCTCTCTATATATAAATAAAAATGAATCACCTAAATGTTTGTACGCGCATAACTTCCGATCGACTGCGTCAAATTGGATAATTCTTTCTTATATGTGTTAATTATTGTCAGGACAAGGTTTGTATGGAAAAATATTAAATCAATATTGGAAATGTTATATTTTAGAAGACCGCCACTCCACCACACTAAACGACCCGTGGGAAACTAAAACGGGTATAAATACTAAAATATTTTTTCCATAAATTTAGAAAATATTCATGAAAAAAGTGTGGTGGTGCGAAGTCCGCTGGGTCAGCTAGTTTCAAATAATTGTGCAACTGTGTAATTCAAAGTAACATTATATAGTACCTAGTTTGGTATTATAAATATGTTATAGGTACTAACTGACCCACTTAACTTCGTCTGCGTTTCTTTTCAATCATGCCACATTAGCAAAACCCATTTAAAAATAAGATGAAAATGGGTTAGATACTTTCGGAGTTCTTCATGAACAACAACGTGACACGAGAATCATACAGATACATTATATATTGTATTTAATATAAAAGCAAATGTGTATTAACAGTTCTGAACCCATCAAAAATGAACATCGTAAAATATGCTATAGTAGGATTTACAAAAAAAATAGTTTGAGGGCGAGGACCTTCCTGCATCGATATGCTCAATTTATAAGTACATGTTTCTGATGTACTTAGGCTATTTATTACATTTTTTATTACAAAAATAAGCGAAAACTATTATATAATCTTCCCATACCACTTGAATAAACAAAAGCTCTTTCTAAACAATAGGTATCTTTCAAATTTATTTACGTGTCTTTTGATTGCACTGCTAATTTTATTAGTCCTAATTCAAATATAAATTAATTATAATATTACAGTTGAATATTACTAAAATACTTATTGATAAAAGCAATCTCTTTCAGGCAATCCGTGGATGGATAAATCGACGATAAGGAGAAAATAATGATTGCTTTTAATACCTTAACTTTCACTATTCTTTGTATAGCCTTCTGGGCTTTAAATATGATTATATTACACAAGGGTTAAATATATGTTTTTTTACTTATTTGAACAACCATTTCCTGTTACATTAAATCTTGTATATATAGGAAATAGTAAATTTCTAAACATTAGTTTTAATGCACAACATTTTAAGTTGTTACCCAAGGTAGTATTTCACCCAAATTTAGTATTTTGTTGCACATTATACTAGGTTTATTGAATAACATTTGTCAGTACTAAGTTTCAATTATCGCTTTTCATGATATAATAATTATTTTCACGGGAATTAATACCATCACTTATTTAAAGGTACTACATGCCTCTGATTTGCTTGATGTTTAGACCAGATAGCACAGGTCGTGGTCAATGAGTCAGCCTGTGACCACAGTCAGTACAACCTGGTCCTTTTAATACCTTTGAATAAGTGATCGCGTTAATTCCCGTAAAAATAATCAACATTTGTCACAGTAAATTATAAAAATTTGTTTTTTTTTTGGGAGCCAAAATATTTTGCATTATGTTCTATACACACACATATACATCAGTACAAAAGATGTGAGCTAATGTTGTTTATTGACTGGCGCTTGATAGCGCCACTAGATAAATGACAGTTAAACAATATTTGGCAAAGTAAGCCATAAATGTTTTATAATTGCTTTTACTTTAATGAAGAAGACTAGTTTTTTAGCATATTATTATAGAGTACCTGGATTACCGAGCTTTCGCTCGGTATTTTTTCTTTGGTAAATATTCTAAAAAATAATTCTAACTTACTAGATTGATTCCAAAACCCCACCTGTATACTGAAATTCATGAATATCGTTGAAATCGTTTTCGAGATTCAGATTATGTATATATCTATATGTATACAAGAATTGCTCTTTTAAAACCATCAGATTTGAAATAATGTTAGGTCACTATAGTACTCACCGCTGGATCTGTCGGCTCCACATCAGCTGGTTCATCGTCAACATACTTTTGCAACGATGTTTCTGAATGGAATTTTTTATCACCCAATTTACCTCTATTCATTATTTCATCTAAAACTTCATTTTTAGCTACCGCTGGGTCCGTCATTTTGTTTCACAATTATTTGTCTTAAAGTTTTATTTAATAAAAAAGTTTATAAGAACTATGACAAAGACATGTTTGTTTGTACACTTTGATTGTACGATTTGGTTATAAATGAGCTATTATAAAAAATGTGATCGATTTTTGTTATCTATTGTTCGATAAAATGTTGTGATATTATAATAATCAGCGACGTTGACGAGTTGTATTCGCTTCCTACTAGTTAATTGTTAGTACATTCATCAAGAATTAACTATTTGTTTATTGATTCCGTTACTACTGATGAGGCGATAGAGACAATAAATTTTGTTTGTAGTCTTAGATTTAAATTCAGTTCCGTTATAGTACATTTTACACAATGTACCTCAAAAAGAAAAATATTTATATCAGCAAATAGTTCTATATGATGTAAATAATCAAAAAATTAGGTTCAATAATTTGTCTAGTACTCCAAAAAGTTGTAAGTACGTAATAGTTTTGTGAAATCATGCTGTGTTTCCTGTACCTAATTAAAATTGTACCCACCTTGTGAGGGAAATAAAGGTTATTGTTATTATTATATAACGTGTAACGCACGAGTAAGCGTGCGCTACTACATTCTTAAAGCTACCCGTCGATTCCAAGGATGATGCGGTTAAACTGATATCATGGATAATAGTGCGAGAATCTTGCATAGGCCCATTTGTTAAACCGAAGTCAGGCCACAGCCTCATAGATAACCGGTATTACATAATTCTTTTGATGCTTGTTAGCCTGTAAAGTTAAAATACCGAATTACTCACCCATGAAGTCACCTTATAAGCCCACCATGATAAACAATTAAATCTATAATTTACGAGGTTACTTACTTATTGTTCAAACAGAAAATTATAGCCAAACTAAGCTCAGAAGTTGCACTTATAATTAAATATTACGTCATGATTCACTTTTCATCATTAAAAATAAGTATGTGTGACAAAATGTTTACAAATAGTTTAATTTATGTCTGCTATATTAGTCTTAGTATCTCTTATCCAGCTTTTCTGTTACCAGTCTATTTTGACAGTGTTAAACTCTCTCGAAGTTGGTTGCAGCCGTTGTGCTTGTTGCGTTGAGCATAAGTTGTAAATCAAAGTTGTAAATAATCAGGCTTAGAAATTTAAATTAAATAACTTTTTACAGATATTTTTTTTCCTATGAAAATTGCAATATCCAACGCTAGTAACAGTGATGACATATTTTAGTTGACAGAGTCTCAACAACAACAGTTTTCATAAAAAGTAAGATTGTAATAAAAAAAATATCATCAACAACCCATAATGTCCCACTGCTGGGCTCGGGTCTCCTCTCAGGAGAGGGTTAAGGCCATACGTCCCCACGCTGGCCAAATGCGGGTTGGGGACTGGCAAGAATACGTTGTGGCTACGTAATCTTACCGTTGGATGTTTTTAAGCCGCCCGAAGGCCTCCAACTAAGCTTCACGACTGTTATCCTATGATAACAAACGGGACCGACTGCTTAACGTGACCTCCGAATCACGGAGACGCTCATGGTAACATGCCACCAGCGGTCACCCATCCAGGTACTGACCGCGCCGTCGTTGCTTGCCTTCGCTGATTGTTTCTAATCACAGAGTGCAACTGGGCTATGAGCGCCTCAAAAAAAAAATATATAAAGTAAAATATTAAGTAGTATAATAATGACTAAAACTGTTGTTGTGAGTTTTATTGATATATGTAATTACTTATCTAGATGTGACGTACAGGGAATAACGTAATCAAATCATATTTTTTATTTGATAAATCAAAAGATATAAATTTCTTAAAGTAATACGTTTACAAAGTCTTCAATAAATCATCATATCCTAATACATACATTAGGAAAATATAATTTACTGCACTTACTGTAAATACTAATGCTGTGTTATTTATTATGTAAAATGCTATTACGACTAAAGGCGTAATAGCTTAATATCAGATAAGAGAATATCAATTCAGAAGTGAATAACATTGCTTAAAATTTTCTTTAAATAAAATACTTTATATGGATGATCCTACAAAAGTGAAAAATGGTGTATATAATCTTTTTTATACTACTGAATGAAATTAAATCATAAGCTTAGCTTAGTCCACTAATTGACATACTGCCGAATTATCCCGCTTATACTATAGGTGTCAGTATTTGAACTTCCTAACTAACAAAAAACTTATTTTTGTGGCAATAGCGTGACAATTCAGAAGTATTAAATCTTCACACATACACAGTTTAGACACACCAACAAAATCAATCACCTGTCACTACGAAATCCCAAGCAATAGTTAAAACAAAACATTGAGAATTGCATGCACACATACGAGTCCGTAATGTGTGATAACGGTGTAATGCAACGACTGAGGGGAAAGTTTATATGGACACTGTAATGTTTTTAAATTAACCGAATGTTGATATGACGTCATAAATAAATTCAATTTAATGAGTATCGTGTTTGATATTTTTTTTATTTAAAAACTTTATGCACTAAATCTGTACATCGGCGCACTTAATGCCCATGGCATTCTCTTCCAGTCAACCTTCGGGTGGTGTAGAAATGTTGTGAGGTAGCTGCACAGAGGTTTCATATTACACTAATATAACACTACATACACATCACGAATACATACATATATTATAGGTACTTACATATATACATACACATATACATTACATATATACACTACGAATACAGTAATATGGGGTGTGCTATGGATGAGATAGTTCTGCCAGTTCATTTAGAAGGTGTTCGTGTACTTTCTTTTTGAATGTAAAACGGGTTGTGGATTTCCTGATATATATATTTTAACAGTATTATTTAATTAAAATATCCACTTTGTTTAATCTAAATTTCATTAAAAATTATTATAACATAGGTCACCCATGGACTTACATTAATACAATATGGATTTGACGCCATATTAGCACTAATGTAAATAGAATAGAGTACTGTTTTGATAATCTTAAAGTTAATATTTATTTGTAATATCTTTGTATAATCTAAAATATATCAATTTTAAGATTTGCATAATGAAACATGAATGGTAATAATGCAAAGTAGTAATGACTTATAAAAAGGTTTCTTTAAAATGTTAATAATAAATAGAAATTAATAATATTACATTATAAATCAGACTTATTATTATTGTGATGTAATAACGGGTAATTTATGTTTTAGATATTTTATTGAGTTTATCGTACGGAAATAGTATAAAAGACGATGAGTGCCACTATTGCGATGGCCAGACCGTAGATACGGCGCTCCACACGCTGGCAGAATATATACCCTATATAAAAGGCAAATATTGTTGGAGGTAGCCACAATTTGTTGAAAAGTACCCGAAGTAGAAGCATCATTTCTGTTAATATATTTCCTATTGTTATATATTATAATGTACTGTTCATTCTAATAGTGTGAAATAATTATTTACTCGAAAATATGGATTCCGGGAACCCTATTCCTGACGCAACGCCAACAGCAGCGGTGGGATACCAATTTCCAATTTTGGGCACCACACTCACTGAAACGAGAACCAAGTCGACCTTCACATTACAAGATGTAATAACCCTAGTCTCTTCGATCACTAGCAAAGCAGCATCAAGCGCTGTATCTGCGGCTTTGGCTGCTAATTAAGCAAGATGACAATTACACGGAATACGTTATGACAGGTACCTCTTCAAATGTGTAAGACCAGAAGTTACGGATACTGGGGTTATCGGTGGTATTTATCCCGAATTTATTAGGTCAGAGCTGCTAAGAAATACGCCTGATTCCTTACCTAAGCCAGTTATTGTTTTCAAAGACATATCGTAAGAGAAAAGTTGAGCGTTCTGATGACACTAATTTTAATCTAAACAAGCAGCTTCGGATGACTAAGCCAGTTAATAAACCATCTTTCAATTGTTTTATTTGTAACAAGCCGGGTTACTTTTCTCGTGAATGTAAAGAGAAACGTCCTCCTGTTCCACCTGCCGGGACCTCAACTTCTATTACTTACAATCTTGCTAATACGATTAAATCTGTAGAATGTAATTATAGCCATAGAAAGGGATAGTGAAAACAATTGTTTCCGTAAACAAAATGATGAGCGCTTAGGGCAATCTAACAACCAAACAATTAATCGCTGTACCCTAAGAGATTGTAGCATAACCAATATTACTATAGGTAATAAACTTTACTATTGTTTACTTGATACAGATACTACAACTACAGATACAACATCATAACAAAAAAATTAGAAAAATTTAGAAGTACAAAAAGGGTATTTAAGGAACAAGCTACATATAAAAATGGATACATAATTTTAACCAAGAATCGGGGGCAACCAAGACAAGGAAAGCTGTGACCGAGCATGCAACTAACTTTTATAGAAATCTATACAATAAAAAAATAACATAATCACTGAAAAATATACCAACTATCAAATTAAAACTAACTCTGTCCAACCAATTGATGAAATTGAAGTTTACACACATATTAGACAGTTAAAAAACAAAAAAAGTCCAGGCCCAGATGGCCATATTAAAACATCTGACTTGATTGGTTAACATGGTCTTGAATACAGAAACAGTACACAAAAAATGGGGCTCATTTGACTTCATTTTACTTTATAAGAAAGACTATCCGCAGGACATTGACTTTAGACAAATTAGTATTCTAACAAGTTCTCATAAACTGTTTTCTTCAATAATACTCAAACGAATAACTACAAACATTGACAACTCACAGCCTAAAGAACAAGCCGGCTTTCGCTCAGGTTTCTATCTATCAGGCACTTTCGATCATATTCATACAATCGAGCAAATTATACTTGGCTTATATTTTTATAAACTATAACAAAGCTTTTGACAGCATTAGTCATGACACCTTATGGGCGGCACTTGAGTCCCTAAAAATACATCAATATGCTGAAGAACATTTAAAGAAACAGCAAAGTGAAACTCGAAACCAGTAGAGAATCCTTCAATATTGAACGAGGCGTAAGACATGGTGACCCGCTATTACCAAAACTCTTTACAGCGGTTCTAGAAAACTCTTTAAAAAAAAAATTGGGTATAAATGTAAATTGGTACAATTGGGTACAAAAATTAATTGGGTATAAATTGGGTACTGATAAACGGTAAATACCCCAATCATCTAAGATTAGCAGATAATATAGTGATAGTGGCAGAATCTCCTAAAGACTTGGTAAAAATGGTAACAAAACTCGATGAGAAAAGTCAAAAAGTCGGACTTGACATTAACACAATAAAAACAAAAATAATTACTAACTATTACAAGCGCTCAATAAAAGTTAACGGACACACTATAGAATATGTTTACAGCTATATTTATTTATGGAAACAAATATCATTTATACAAACAGTAACTTAGAAGAAGTTATGCGAAGAATAACAATAAATTACAAAAAAAATGGGCGATGAAAGAACTGTGATGGACACTTGCATCATGCCATATATCCTGTATGGCTGTCAGACTTATTTTATTTACAAAAAGTATCAAGCAAAGAATAGAGAACACACAAAGAGCTAAGAGGTAAGTTAGGGAAGGGGTCCATACCCTGAACTAGATTTAAGTATAAAACTAAATTAACACTAGCTACTAAATCTATCTATATAAAAAATAGATTACTAACATTATTTGAAATGTTAATTGGGTTATGGAATAAATAGCTTAATTATTATTTTTTATTATACTTGATCCGTGTGCCAATTGTTCTTTAATTAGGAATAAGATCGCTGGCTCAATTCCTGGAAAGCGAAAAATTATAACTGTAACTTTTATAGGTGGTTCTCTGGAAGTTTCAACGCAAAGTATTACGGCCAAAGTTGAATTTGGTGACGCGTGTATTGAGGTTGAATTTTATGTTGTTGGAGATACTCAAACTCAGTTTGATATCCTAAGCATGCCGAGTCTTAGTGTAACTGTTAGTAAAGAAGGTATTTTTATAAAGCGAGAATTACTTATTAACGAATCATTAAAGCTAAGTAACTATAGATTTGATGCCAATATCGATGTTGAGGACTCTGCATTAACTAAAACTTACATAGCCTTCTTGAAAGATGCAAATCTAGTTTCACACTTGGCCATCGTATCTCTGTGATCAAAACAGGGGAATTAACTATAAAATTAAAAAAAACTTGAGAAAATAGTTCAGCGCAGACCTTATCGTCAGCCTTAGAATGCTATAAAGTCAAATTTATTATAAAACTCTTATGATGACTTAAAATTAAATAATATTATCCGGTATAGTTTTTCTCCTCTTAATAACTCCATTCTGTTCATCAAATATAAAGACAGTTCCGATCGACTTTTCATCGACTATAGAGAGTTGAATACCAATACTGTACAAAACACTTCACCTCTTATTGCCGACCAAATTGACAAATTAGGTAAAGCTCGTTACTTTACTTGTCTAGACATAGCAGTTGAGTTCCATGAAATTCTTGTTGCAAAAGACTCCATAGAAAAAACGGCATTCGTAACACCAGATCCGAATATCTCCGAATGCCTTTTGGACTATGTAATGCGCCTACCCTTTATCAGCGAGCAATAAATAAGGTTTTAGGTGATTATAAGGAAAGCATATTTTTTAATTACATTGATGACGTCATGGTTATGTCAAAATCAGTCAAGAAGGTATTAGCAATTTAAATCTAGTATTGACAAGATTAACTGATGCCGACTATAAAGACTCTCTTTGAATATTTCAAAATGTTCGGTTTTAAAGACCAGTGTGGAATATCTCGGTAACATTATATAGAACGGTACAGTTAAACCTAGTCCTAGACAAATTGCTGCTCTATCTTATTTAGAAATACCCAAGAATATAAAGGAACTTAGGCAATTTGATTGACTTGCAGGGTACTTTAAGAAATTAGTTCCAAACTTTTAAAAAATTATGGAAGCTTTGTATGAGCTCACCAGAACTAACGTTCCTTAGAAATAAACTGAAAGTCAAGATAAGGCTAGACAGAAAATAATTAACCGTTTAACTTCTTCAACTTTGTTAACAATATATAAACCCGATCTACCTTGCGAACAATATACCGACGCTAGTTCTCCCGGGTATGGCGCTGTATTAATACAAAAACGAGACCAATATTCTCATGTTGTTGGTTACTTCAGCATGCGAACCACCAGCGTTGAAAGTAAATACCACTTGTATGAACTGGAAACACTGGCAGTCGTAAAAGCTATTAAAAATTTCCGACATTTTTTGCATAGTCGACCTTTCAAAGTTATAACTGACTGCAATTCTCTTAAGGCTTTAAGGCATAAAAGCAAGCTTACTCCTAGGGTACATCACTGGTGGGCCTTTTTCCAAAATTTTCAGTTTGAGGTAGATTACCACAAAGGAGACCATTTAGCTCATGGTGATTAATTTAGTTGCAGTCCGTTAAATCAACCTCGTGCTCCAAAATATGTTAATCAGATATCCAAAACATTACGTTTTTCGATAAATTCGTCCAATCTTGACTAGAATTGGCTTCTTATTGAGCAAAAGCGCGACTCATTGTTAAAAAACGTTATTGATCAACTAAGGTCCGATTCGATACCCCAGACATTCGCAGATACGTATGTTAATTAATAGGACAAGTTGTTGAGGCGTAAAGTCCAGATAGATAATAAAACTCGCAAACTCATTATTGTCCCACGTACTCAACGCTGGAGCCTTATTAGCCACTAACACGATTCTATACAACATTTTAGTTGGGAGAAAGTACTTACTAAAATCAGAGAATAATATTGGTTTTCTGATATGTCTAAACTAGTGCGTAAATTTGTAGAAAATTATGTCAGTTGTAAATTTCGTAAAGGGCCTTCAGGAGCAAAGCAAGTGTCGCTACAGCCATTAGATGGCAGGGCAAATGGTCAGGTTAAGCGTAACATGAAAGTTATCAAAGAAAACATGTCGGTTAATGACCTTAATAAACCATGGCACAACGCTTTTCAGGATTTACGGTTAGCTGTCAATTGCACTGTCTCTAAAAGTACTGGTAAAAGCCCTATGGAATTACTATTGGATAAAGAAAGTTCATCTATTCAGCTTTTACAGATTGATGATGATGAAGTGATCGAGGACGTGGCGTTTGTGATGGCTTTTTGTAAAAAAAGAATGAACGATCGATCTTATTAAGACAAACTTAGTTTTGACAAAGATAAAGCTAGTATAAACCCTTTTAAAGTCGGTGACTTTGTCCTCATGCGTCGTCATGAACGACATACTGCAAAACTTGGTCCGAAATTCGAAGGGCCTATGGGGGTCTTAGCAATATCGCCTAGCGATCGTTATAAACTAAAGCATGTTAACCTTCGTGGGTGCAGTGAAATAATTGCTAGCCATCACTTTTTACAACCGGCACCAGTAGCTTAGGCAGATCCTTTCTTTTATGAAGAGGGTGACGTATGGGCGGATGAATTATGACTATTTAAATATATATTTATGCTATCCTAAGTTCCTTCCTATAATAATACTACTGGCTGGCACCATGCGTTTCCCTATTACCCGTCTTGGGAAGCTAGATCCCATGATGGGTGATGCCTTGTGTTGGCTAGATTCCGTATTAGGTGATGATACTTGGCTTGTTTCTTAGAATATATGATGAATGACGCATGTTGCTGGCTAAGATTCTATTGTTAGGTGAAGCCTTGTGTAAAATTAAATAATGAGTATAAGGCATTAGGATAAGTTAGATAAGCCTGTTTGATTGTTCAGCGCGAAGC
This sequence comes from Hyphantria cunea, assembly GCA_003709505.1. NCBI lineage: Eukaryota > Metazoa > Arthropoda > Insecta > Lepidoptera > Erebidae > Hyphantria > Hyphantria cunea. Next base: position 149,124 of record PKRV01000151.1, read on the forward strand.
GCGCGCGCTGGATCAGAATGGCCGTATGGGAGCTTTGCTGTTTTTAAATTAACCGAAAATTGATATGATATTATAAATAAATTCAATTTAATAAGTATCGTTTTTGATATATATTTTAACATTATTATTTAATTAAAATATCCACTTTTTTTAATCAAATTCATTAACAATTATTATAGTATAGGCCATATATTGACTTACATTAATCCAATATGGATTTGACGTCATAATACATTAGTGCTGATATTATCAGCACTAATGTAAATAGATTAGAGTACATTTTTGTTAATCTTAAAATTAATATTTATTTATAATACCTTTGTATAATCTAAAATATACTAATTTTAACATTCGCATATTGAAACATGAATAAGTAGTTATAATACAAAGCAATAACGGCTTATAAAAACGTTCCTTTAAAATTTTAATAATAAATAGAAATTAATAGTACTAATTTTAAACCAGATTTGTTATTATTGTGATGTAATAACAGTTAATTTATGTTTTAAATATTTTATTGAATTTATAGAACGGAAATGGCTTAGTATATAAAAGTCGAATATTGTTGGAGGTTGACTCAATTTGTTGAAAACTACCCGAAGTATAAGCACCATTTCTGTTAATATATTTCTTAGAACATACTGTTCATTCGAAAAGTGTGAAATAATTATTTGCTCAAAAACATAGAGACCTAGAACTCTATTCTTGATGCGACGGCGACATTTACGTATGGCTTCTCTCTACCGTGTTGCCCTAAGTCTAACCTTTAAGTACTGACGTGGTCTAGTCATATCATACGGTGACGTAACGTATCTCAGACGGCTTAAGAAATAATCAAAAAAGATTATTCCTATTTACTAATTTGCGCATAATTTACTTAAGTGTAGATACATTGATATTTTGATATGACTTCAGTATTTATTTGGTATAAACTATATAACCTAATATTTCACTCACTTAAAAAATTATATGTTATAATCTAATGTAGCTAACATTAGAATTAATTAGATATTTTTTGTCAATTTTTTTACATTACATCAGTTTTAATAATAGTATTGATTACGTTGCGAATGCTTCTCAAATCACATACTTAAATATTTTGAAACCAATTACTTGTTGCCTACACTGTCCTCGCATATTGTTTTTGAACTGCCAAGAAAATTAGGCTTGCGGGTCTTGATGGGCAGATTTTGCATGCTTTTCTCGCTGCTTCTATTCTTTCAGGAGGTGTTGTTCCTGGTATCCGGGGTCTTATTTGGGCCTGGTACGTGTGCGATTGTTAATCACAATTCTTTTGGCAATCGATCATTGCATACGCGGCGTTTAAGCAAGGTTCTGAAGAAAGTGCTCTAGGAATATCACGTACAGCAGTGGAGGTCTTGTACAGAGCATAAGCGTTGACTCCACTGAAATCCAAGACTCAAAAATTGCGAGTGGCCAAAGCCTGGTTCTACGATTTCAAGAATAATTGGAACATTTTTTATCAATTTCACAAATCCCTCCCCTTTTATTTTTTATTTATTATAATAATCAATTATTATTTCTGTTTTATTTAACAGTGAATCCAACTGCTTTGTATGGTGCATTGAAGTTATCATCAATAATACTACTTTTGACTTTTTAGGGACATATGAAACAATAATGAAGTCTTTCGCAAAATCGTGTAGCGATGATTCAGGCTGGTGAACCTTAGAAACTTGAAATTCCGGTGGGATATGCCTTTTATTTTTTTTAAAGTGCCAAGATACGTCAGACCTCTATTTTTCAACTACTCCATCAATTCCATGGAGCTAAATTATTTCGATTAGTTTTTTCAAAATCCTTAAACGATCGTAATACAGACTGAGTTGGTATGTCGAGCTTCCTCTCGGTTTCGGTTAGTCCCAGCCTATTGGAGTATTTTCCATGGTGAATGTTTGTATTATACACATAAAAGGTTTTTAGGTCACACACAACTAAAATCTTCAAGCCATACTTGACAGCCTTCTTAGGCATACAAATAATAAATTTGCATCTTCCTCTAAATGGAACCAACATCTCATATACACATAGATAAGCTGCAGCAGTATATGCCTTCTTGCAATTGGCAATGAACAGTTGAAAAATTTCTGAAATTGCAGCCAACGGGTCCGTCTCAAGGCGATGTAGTCTAGGGATACTTTCATCGAAACGAATGTAGTTCAAGAGAGTGAGAAATCGTCCAGAACCATCAATAGTAAAAATATTTAAAAAAAAAAACCTATAATGCTGACTAAAGCTAGTTGCTAACATTCTACTATTTATGGAGTAATGCGACCTAGCGACCATAGTCACATTATAATAGTTTCAGCGGACTCGGAACCGTTTACTCAGAAAGCCGGACGCGTTGTTATAGTAAAGTGTACGTAACAGCTTTTTTTTTACTTGATGATACCCCCTCGGAGCTCGGAGCCCGCACCGAAGCGGGCACCGTCTCTAGATGCTTTTTTTTTTTTTTTTTCTACACCTCCAACGTTATCGGAGCCTATGTTACGCTAATTTACTTTTCGACCACTATGGAGACGCCGGGGGGCGGCCCATGGAACAGCAGGGCCTCCGTCTTGTCCAGGGGCCCCGCAAGTCCAGCGCCTCGATGCGCCCGACCACCAGAGATACACCCTGGTGGCTAGGCACGCCGCCTCCTGGAAGAGTACGTAACAGCCTATCCGAACCAACCTCGCCTATATGTACACCCAATGCATAAGACTCAACTGACGAAAAAAAAAGCCATAGAATAAAAGCAGTTACAATAATCATAGTAGCTTGTGGATGTATAGACAAACAACAGTAACTTAAACAGATAAACACTCGGATTTGTAGTTGCATGCCAAATAATTTAGTGCAATGTAGACAAGTATGTCGATTTGCTTTTTGTATGTGTAAAGTATACAGGAGAAAAACAGCAATTATAATAATCATAGTAGCCTGCGGCCAAATAAACAAATACCAGCACCCAAACAGATCAGCACTCAGATTTCTAGTTGGTATCTATACAATGAATGAGACAAGTATGTCGATTTGTTTGTTGTATGTTTAAAGTGTAAATATATCGCGTATTATTGCAATCACACAGATACAAAGTAAATATAAAAGTATCAAAGTAAAATGTAGGTAAATATACAAACGACCGTAATAAACGGTAGATAAGCGGTCTTACCACTATAAACAGCATAATGCAAGTGCCCACTCAAACTGAATCATTTTCTTTTTTAAGTACTAATCGTGTGTCACCGTTAATCTTTCTCATATACATATTAGCAGTTTTAGTCCAGCAATATTATAGTCTAGGGTTTTAGTAATTTCACGAGCCATGGAAAATAATTTTCTATTTTTGTTTGTGAGACTCTCTACGACATTTATCGGTCTTGCTGGACCTGGGTGTCCGATTTTTGGTTAAGATAACTTACTACCGGGGAGGTGTCTGGTTAAATTCCTTTACGCCACTTAATATATTGTTCTTAATCAGAGCCGAGATTAGGTCAGTTAGAACTACAGAGGTGCCCAACTTAATAGGCATTCTAAATATGTCCTTTATCTCGGACACCGATAATGGAGTATTAATTGAACCACAAGTTTATTGTACAAGTTTACAGAGATTTTGTTGTATCTCATCATTAACTTCTTGAGGCAAATTACGGTACTAGATAACTGTAGACCTGAACTTTTTCTGCATATCTTCTATTGTATTCTCTAGTGTCACGATGTAGGATGTAGGAAGTTTTTCTGGCATTCACGTTCCATGTTGAAAAGTTTGCCTTTAAGGTCTTCATATTGTGAGGACATAAACTTAACGGACTTTTCCGGTTCATCACCAGTAGCCTGAATATTACAATTTTGTTGCTTAAGTTCAGCCATGTGTGCGCATAATTTACTCAAGTCGGCATCCTGATCTTTCCTCCAGTTTGTCAGCAACGAAAGTAACTCCTCCTTTAGGGTAGAATGCTGAGCCTTTTCTTTATCTTCCTTGCTAGATCTCTTTGGTCTTGGACCAACAAAGCTCAAAGGAGTTTCAGCGTCGAGATTTGCGATATCATTAACTGATGATACATTCTTTAAAATGATTTATTTACCTGGAAGTGTTTTCAACGTTGCCATATTTTTCTGCTGATAAAATGAATACATAAAAATAAGTTCACAGTTGCAGTAGAAACTATAAACTATATTTGCGATACGTCTGCTCGTTTGCCCCTATTCCATAAAACAAAAAAACTTGAACTACACGCGTGAGGAAAGTAAGTTTGGCTTATCACCGCCATTCACCATCTCTTAAATACAATTCGAGTAGATTAACAAATCATTGTACTTCATCGTACATCGTACATCAAACAGATCATCGTACTTAGTGGTTTTGACGCTCACCACACCGGCTGGCTAAGCTCCAGTAAAACGGATCATGCAGGGAGATCTGTTCATGACTTCGCCCTGGCATATGGCCTGACTCTACTGGTTACCATGCCCACGCAAGTTCCATATGTGGAGGGCCAGAATTCCTCGTTGTTGGATCTTCTGCTGACTTCTCATTCGGACGGATATCACGTATCCGGACTCAATGCCTCTCATATGCTCACCGCGATCGCGAGTTGCATGCAGCCGTCGTATGTGGCACTACAAGTCAGTAGATTGGCGTGGGATGTATTCTTTCTTTGCGTCCCACCCTTAGAGACAGTTGTGCTTCTCGCCGGATAATATCAACACCGCTGCTGATTCTGTTGCTTATGTTGTGCTACATGGTATGGAGCTTTTCATTCCATCTACTGTGGTCCCCATAAGAGTTGGCCCTGGTTTGGTCCATTTATCAAAAAATCCTCTCGCAGGTAGCAAGAGGCTTAGCCCAAGCCTGGGGTGACGCAGTGGCAGTACGGGATCAAAATACTAGCGCACTAAAAAAGAAGTAGAACTTAGCCTCCAGGTCCTTCAAAAGAGACATTGCAAGAGCGAAGTCGGAGCAGATTGCTGGAATTGGTGAGAGGCTTGAACGTCTTCCTTCGGGAACTCGAGGATTCCGATCTCTTGTCAAGGATATCGAAGGGAATTTCTGTAAGCCATCCCTTCCTCCTTTGCATTTAGAAAATAAGCCGTTAGCTTATGACGAAAAGGAGAAAGTGATATTCTGCAAAGCACTTTGCGCCCAACTCTACTTTGGATAACAGGGATCAGGAGCCGCCTACCATACCGTGGTGCGAGAGCCGTATCCGTTTATGTAGTTTCACTAACGTGATTTTAGTGCGTTTAGCACTTTTATCCCTGGATATCCATAGGCCTAGTGGCCTTGATCAATATCCTCCCATAGTGTTGAAGATTTGCGCTCCAGAGTTGGCACTGGACTTAACGCGTCTTTTTTGGCTCTCCTACTCTTCTGGCGTAGTTCTGACATCATAGAAGGCAGCATTGGTCCACCCGATTGCAAGAAAAGGTGATCGCTCTAATCCATCTAAATACAGACCGATAGCCATAACTTCCATCTTATCGAAAATAATGGAGTCCATTGTCAACTGTCAACACCTAAGTTATCTAGAAGATCATCATCTGCTTAGTCATCAGAAGTACGGCTTTCGTAAGGGTCGATTGGCTGGTGATCTTCTGGTATACTTTACACATCGCTGGGCTCAGGCGATAGAGACTAAGGAGGAAGCCTTGGCAGTTAGTTTGGACATTGCGAAGGTCTTTGATCGGGTCTGGCACAAAGCGCTTCTTTAAACGACGGCGGTAGTTGCTTACCATCAGGCGATACGTCTGTTCGTTTGGCACCTATACCATAAAAAAACCAGATTCAGAACAACATTTTGTGGATCACTTAAGGTGTTGTCTCATTTGAGATTTGAAACCACGACACTTGGCGCAGTAGAAAGCGGCGTGGCGATCGCTTAAACCATTGGGCCAACTGTGCAGACCAGTTTTGTTGTTAACATGGTCTGTCTCATTTACAAAGGAACTGAGCAACGAAGCATAAAGTCGCCAAGAATACGCAGGCATCTTTTAAACTGAAGTCTATAATTGTAATTGTCTTTATGAATTGTATGTTCGAGTATGTTTTATTGAATTATTAGTTTTAAATGAATGAAAACGACAGACAGAAAAGCGACTTTATGCAGCTAAACCAGCTGCTATAACTAGTAGCGTTGTCGTAAAATATAAAAACGATCCTGGGGACAGTGATTATTTTTTTAAAGTTGAGCAAGGCTTGAAGGTACAATTTGGTAAAGTTTATAAGTCACGAAATGTAGTATCCTGTCCATCTAATCCCACACCTCCTAGTCAGTCATTCCAACCAAAAGGACACAAATTCCTTTCTGGCAAAAGTAAAGTAGTTATAAGATATTCTATTCTAGTTCTTAAAAGGGCGCCATGGTACAAGGTCTACTGTTGCTGACTATTTAACCAAGTGTGTAGGTATTTTGTGTTCGGGAAAATTCAATTTAGACCTAGGATATATTTAGACCTATATATTTAGGATTTTATACATAAAAAACTAATTGTACCCAAAAATATTTTACGACGCAAATTAAAGAGCCTTAATACTATTAATTTCGTCCCTAAATTATCTCACAAATTATCTACAAAAGCAAAAATATTATTTATATATAATAAACACAATATTTTTGCTTTTGTAGAGACAAAACAAAGGTAAGGAGATATGAAGGGGAAACCCAGGTTACTTTTTAGCAGCGCTGTTGTAGGGCCTTACTCGCCCGATACGGTTGCAGGCCTGAAGAATAAGCATCGTACATCTCAGGACGATCTTTCTTTTTCTGACCCTAAAGATGATTTTATATGTTTCTAAGGATGTTTTTTCAGCCATTTGCCCCTTTCAGAGTAAATTTCTGTCAATATAAATACAAAACACGTTCAGCAAACTTTGAATGTGGCTTTAAATAATCGAGTCTAGTTCCAAGCATCACTAGCGGTTCGTTTGGGTAGTCTTGGAATACGCAAAATTCTAGACGTTACTGCATGTTGTTCCAGTATTTCTGTCTTCGGTTCATGGCATAGAAGAGTTAACTAAGAAAATTCTTATAAACACACTGGTTGATTCTAAATTGTCATACACGGACATTGCTAAAGATGCTTGGCAGATAGCTTGTCCCAGTACTATATTTGTATGATGGGTAGGCCTTTGGTGTGGGACTCAACTCGCTTCGACACCCTCGCGCCATTTCATCTTCCAAATACTGGTTCTGGGTCTGCAGAAAGCCTCAAACGACGTAAATACCACAATCTAATAGGTGATTACATTTTTAAACCGTTTGGGGTCCAGCCGGAAGACCGGCCTTTTCTAGCACAAAGAATTAGCACTGCCATTCAATGTGGCAATGTTGCCACACTTTTGGGAACGCTACCAGTAGGCGATGATGCCACGGAATATTTTAACGCTTGTATGTTTTTTTTATTTTTTCTAGCATTTAAATTTAATTTTTAACCTCCGACGCAAAATAGGGATATAACATCCCCAACATGTTATAAGTTTGACGTTGATATCTGTCTGAGCGTGTATGTGTCTCTCTGTAGCATGGTAGCTCTTAAACGGAAGGACCGATTTCAATGCGGTTTTATTTTCATTTGAAAACCAGTTTCCTTGCGGTGGTTCTTAGCTATGTTAGGTTAATATCGGTCAAACGGTATAAAAGTATCAGCTCTTTTCCGAAAAGATGTAAGGCATTTTTGGCGTGTTACTCGATTTTCAGTATAATCGTTAAATGACAATTAATTGAAAACTTCTGCCTGATGCTGCATAATTTATAATTCTAATATATTCACAAATATGTGCTCAAGTATTATGTACAGGCAGTAGTGGTGAAACGTCGTGAAACGCATCTCATCTCCCAAAACTGCTACTACATAACGATCATGACCACTCGTGCGAACTGGATGAGAGGAAGAAGAAGAAGAAAATAGTAGGTAGACTTTATGCTTTGTATGATATTTTATAAAAACTATTTTATAAAATTGTTTAGCCGAACTAAGTATGGATTAGAATTTTTATCATCATATCAAATATCATATCAAATCATCAAAAAAATTTTTGCTTTATGCAAACATTTTTTAGGGGACTGAAAAACATTGATTTTCTTGAAGTCTCTAGATAATCATGACAATCAATAAAACGAAATAGATCTAGTTCATGATTTTACCTGATAATCAAATTATGATTCACTTGAGGTAAACACCGCATTTATTTCAAGGAGAGCTGATATTAATTTATAGACCATGTAATTTCTATGATAGTTATGAGTAACTGCTATCTTAAATAAAAGTACGGATTATAAACGTATGTAATAAAAGCAACAAGGTCTTTCATTGTATTTGTGCTACTTGTTCCTTTAACGCAAGTTCGTTCGTAACATCAAGAGGAGATTGTGGTCCACGATATATTTTACTCTGCGTGATTTGTCTTTCACTTTGTGGTATAAATATAATTATTTAGAATTTTTTGAATTATTCTAGATGAATTTTAAAACATCATCTACAAAAAATATATCTGTTAAGTGTCTACAATAAAGTTAAATAAATAAATAAATAAAATGATGAAATTTGAAATAAAAAAATAGAAGAATAATATATCATTTAATAGATTCATTATAAACAAATATACAACAAACCCGGGTATATACAATATATGCTATTTGGCACTTATTATAACCTACATTTCTCATCAAAGTTAGAAGTGGTTATATGTGCCATTGATAAGTTACTCGTTCATAAGTTTGCTCAGCACTTGTTTAAGTTCAAGAGTGAACTGCGAAACAGGTAGTGCCAATTCTTGTATTGATGCTTTCTCTCCAATTAAGATGTCTGAAGGTATTACAAACTGCGACTTTTTGGTGCTGGTGGCCCGTAAACTCTTTAAATAAGGAGGCATTGGTAGTTGCGGATGCTTTTGCAGCCAATCATGAAACGCTTTCGTTGATCTGCAACAATCGTGTTAATTTTAGTATTTAATTGACAATATTAAAGAGAAAGGTAGGTAACTAGGTAAAAGGTAATATGGCCAGGTTTATTTCAGTACGAGCGGGCCGGCTCGACCGAGGCGGTATTACCCCCTTTTTACAGCTTAAATAGTTTAGTAGTAAAAATACAGCTTAAATAGTTATAGTAAGTAGCAAGCTGAAGTGGCAGTGGGCTGGACACATTTGCCGAAGAACCGATAACCGTTGGGGTAAACGAGTTCTTGAGTGGAAACCGCGTCTCGGCAAACGTAGTGTAGAACGTCCACAAGCCAGGTGGAGCGATGATTTGCGCAGGACGGCTGGCAGGAGCTGGATGCGAGAAGCCATAGATCGAATTAAGTGGCGTGAAATTGGAGAGGCCTATGTCCAGCAGTGGACTGCGATAGGCTGATGATGATGATGATGATGAAGTAAAAAAGGTGATTTTACTAACCTTGTCAGTCACGTAAAAGAAATTAAGAATCTTTAACATTCTAAATGCGAAAGTAAGTATGTCTCTCTGTCTGTCATGCTTTCATGGCTAAGCCACTGAGCTAATTTTAATAAAATTGCATTGAGGTACTTTCATAAGGAAGAGCATGAAGGGCTTAAGGAAGAAAAGCACTGGATGACTTGAATCTCCAGCGATATAATTAGTAAATGTCACAGACAAAACATACTCAATGGACGACCAGATTGCAAATGAGCACAATCACTTGTAACGTCAAATTCAAAAAATATTACTCCGTTTAATAGAATTTCGTTTAAAACAAAACTCTTGTAATATAGGCCAATACTATTTATAATCAAACTGGCCCTTAGGCATATGTTATATATGCATACTTTACAATACAAATTCTAGCATCCGAGTAGACCTAGCCTATTTTTTACTGCTATAATTGATATGCTTGTGAGTGGGCTATGGAACCATTCTATAAATTGCTTAAAATAATATGTAATGTTTCTCAAAACTCACGTGAGATGTTCTATTTCATGCCATACACATGACATACTTCTCAAATCCTCTGGTATTTGCACACAATCCCACAATTGCTTAGTATTATTCCTAGGAGGAATGTGTTTCTTTCTTTGTGGCAGGCTTGTACCAAACGCCATCGTGTGTGCAGGGCTCGTTTCAGCTTGAACGTCAAAAGCTAATTGCCGCTTAAGAGCATTTGGACACGAAGCCTGCATTGAAACAATGATATAGTGTATACAATGAGCCTTAAGAACTAACTTAAGATAACGTATTTTCAACAGTCCATCAAATATAGTTTTAGCAAACTTAGTGGGGGATGCCCTCAGGCCAGTTCTGCCAGCCTATTTATGTAAGTCGGGACGACTTACGCAATAGGGCTGACAGCAACTAGCTGCAGAAAGCAACAGACTTATTGGGCTCTCTGGTGTTCCTAGGGAGAAGCTCATGTCCAGCAGTGGACTGTAATGGTCTGATGATGATGAAAATATAGTTTGATCTCTACGACAACAGATTTTATTTCTAGAGATTTACGATTTAATAGATGGCTACGAAACCGATGAACTAACTTTGAACAAGCACCATGTTTATTCATCATCTGTGTTTTATTCTTTGACAGTTTTATCACATATGAAATGCAGTACATTATCAATATAAAAAATCATAATTAAATGTATCGTAACAGAGATCAACTTATATTTTAAAGACGTTTATTCTGGCCTTGATCTGGCCATAAATACAGTCACAATTAAAAATAAACAAATTTTAATTTTCAGTTTAGAATCTCTCATTTTTATACGATTGTTCATTGTGTTTTCTTATTAATGCGCCTATATATTGTAAAATATTTTGTGATATTAACATTGAGTTTGGCGATAAAGAGAATTGAATAGCTGAGATTGCATAACATAAAGTAGGGTGTGGAGCCAAATACTATTTTAAAAACGCTCCATACGCTTGGTATTAAGTCAAATGTTTATGAACCGGGCCATTGATAGCTACAATAAAACCTCCTCTGTTATATCATCCACGTAGTGTTCGTACGAAAAAGGCGATCAAAGTAGTAAGGGACAGAATTCAAATAAATACTGTCCAAAAACAAAAGATTTTATCTCGGCAGACGAAAACGGCATCTATAATTATGTAGCGTATTATAAAAGATGACTTAGGACTTGATTGAATGATGACTGGTCATTTACTAACTGATAAGGGAGGTCACAGAAATTTTTTGTTTACGGATGTTTTTTTTTTACAATTGAGCCATATTTTAAAAAACAAAATAACCGTATTTATACTGAAAGCTCTAAAAAGCTTCCCAATTGGTCAACATAGTACAACGTGGCCATTATCCGACTTCAGTGATGGGTTGGTAGGGTGTTAGCTGTGAAGAAGTGACTGAAATATTTTTGGGAAAAGGGTATCAAAACATCAGCACAAGTGTATCAACATACAATTCTTGAGAAGGTAGTTAAACCCCTTAAAAATATCATGCTAAATTACCAAGAATGGTCCTTTCAGCGCGATTCGGCGCCGGGTCATATAGCTCGATCCACCCAATCTTGGTTAGAGACGAATGTTCCTTACTTCATCAAAGCTGAAGACTAGCCGTCATCTAGTCCTGATCTTAATCTAAAGGATAATGATATGCTCTGAACGCCATGATAATTTCATCATCATCATCATCATCAGCCTATCGCAGTCCACTGCTGGACGTAGGCCTCTCCAATTTCACAAATAATAATGATAATTTGGATTCCCTAAATAATCACATAGAAAGAGTGCATGCTGCTATTGATAACTGGCATCAACAACATTTAAAGGACTGTATTGCCTTTATATGTTGCTTTTATATTGCTTCATATATTTTTAATGGTTTTATATTAATGTATTAAACTAACATACTGTAATAGTAATAAATGTTACGCATAATAAAAAACTATTTGTTTTTCTTTGTAACAATATTTAGGGCAAGCCCAAGTAAAAGTATTTTGGTCAATGTTTTGTTTTCCTTTGTAACAATATTTATGGCAAGCCCAAATACAAGTATTTTGATCAATGTTCACTCATCAATGTCTTGTTAATGTTCACTTTATATTTTATTTTTTCTTTAAAAAATCTTGCATACCTACAGCAATAAGTACACACACTACACCTTTGACCTATATCTTTATTTATTTCTATTAGCCTCCCCTGTTATGCCCTGTATTCACTTCACTTTAAAATTTGAATTATTAAAGTTTTGTGTAACATATTTATGACGTTAATATATGGTTTCAGAAATCTTTATTCTCGTCAGAATTTGTACATACACTTAAATGAGAACATATACAATGTCATCGACAAAACATTCCGACAAGCCTGCATTAGTTAATGGTAAACATTCCGTTACAAAAACTTACAATAGTAAAGGAACAAAAAATGAAAAATATTTATACCTTTCACCCAATAATTAAACTTATATTGCACTTTATTTGTTGCTACTTGGTACATAAGTAATTACATATAAATTCTCAAACAAAAATTCACTACAAATACAACAATTTTTTTCTTAAGCTAGGAATGAAGGTAAACAGTTAAAGGCAGTTTTGTTGTCCAAATTAAATGAAATGGAATATTTTTATCCTACCTACATTAGACCAAACACAATGCATAAACCACAAAGAAAATGAATCACTAGATGCGTTATACTGACTGCAAAATATTGAGAACAATTTTACTATATTTAGGGCCAGTTTCACCAGTTCCTGGTGAAGGTTCAGATGCCATATAATACTATCATCCAGTCCCAAGTTAAGTAGAGCTTGTGTTATGGATACTAGATATCTGATTTGTACATATATATACTTTTTTTTCTAAATACATATTAATTCCCACCGAGGCAGTTGAAAATTAATTAGGTTTAAAGAATTTATTCTCATAAAGACGCATAAGCCACTTACATGAGAACTTATTTTAACCTAAAGATAACATTTTCATACAATGAGTAATAAGTTCAAAAAAGTCAGTCAGGGAGTCTAGCAAGTGGTTAAAAAAACCCTGATTTTAATATTTGTGGTTCAACTATATAAATAAAAAAACGGCCAAGTGCGAGTCAGACTAGCGCACAGAGGGTTACGTACAAATCTGTAGATATATTATGTGATGTGACTAAAAATTTTTATTTATTTATACTGTTCGTAATTTTTTCCTTTATCCGTGCTATAAGACGTTGCTTCGTACCAAATTTCAAGATTCTGAGTTTACGGGAAGTACCCTGAATGTTTTGATTCCCTTACGAGTGTCGAAAATTTGCACAATAAACATCTTATTTTGTGATAGTGTTGGCTTAGAAAATTATTAATTTCATAGTTTCAAGGGATAGTAGATCCGAGTATTTGGTATGAATTTCAGCTTGATACCTCCATGCGTTTTTGAGAAAAAGGTCTTGATAGACAGTCAGACGGACAACAAAGTGATCCAATAAGGGCTCCGTTTTTTTCTTTTGACGTACGATTACCTAAAAAAACTAAATTATATGGTAAATACTTTACCTTTTTCGTCATAGTAAAATCAGCAATCCTCTTGAGCACACATGGAAGAATTTTTGGATGGAGTACAAGACCGCGAGAGGCATGCTCGTCAAACCAAACCTGAAATTATGCAACAAAAAATATACATTAACCAATAACATTAAGGGTATTAACGATGCAACTTTAAGTACCGTAACTAAAATTATATTTTTGTTTTTTAAGGAAAATTTTGGTTTGCAAATATAATCAAGGGCCAAAAATACTCTTGTATTTGATGTAAGATTTTTTCTTATAAATATATATATATTATAAATTATATAAATTCCTGTGTCGCGGTTGTAATCTTTACAAACATACGTAAAACGGAAACAAAGTACACCTAGACTTAAAACAACAATTTATGGATCACACAAATTATTGTCTCATGTAGGATTTGAACCCACAACACTTGGCGCAGTAGGAAGCGGTGTGGCGACCACTGAAACCACTCGGCCAACTGTGTAGTCAAACGATTGTCGAACGATTGCCATCAGGCATCAGGCAGACATATTAAAAAACGCTTAATTATTAAACATGTTCAATTATTTAACGATATGATAAATAGGTTGAAAACTATATGCATGTATGCTTCCTCTTGAATCACTATATATTGCTCAATATCTGCATTAAAATTCGTTTTGTACCTGTCTATTTTAAAAGAGCTAAGTGACAGACAGACTTCAATTTCTGCTATCCAAAGAAGATCACGCTACATCGCTAGAAGTTCGGTTATGTAAGACAGCTGTGAAGGGATATAGAGTTGACTAGTAATGAAGAGTCAACTGCTGTATTCTCAACAGTCCTGGTAAATTATTATGAGACTTTTGAAATAATATTAAAGCGCTGTAGCAATGTCACTTGCATAGACATTGATGTAGCAATTTCTTACCGTTAAAATTTCTAATTACCTGAAATAGAGATTCAATATCTTCGGGTCTTTTAATTTCACTCTTAAATTCCACATTACCCAAACCAATCCACCAGTCGTAGAATTCTTTGGCTATCTACGAAAGAAATGTAAGTCATTAATATTATATTATATTTGTTATTATATATATTTTTGTGGTCTAAGATCAACTTACACCCATCTGATAAACAGCGAGACATATTGTGTTTGTTATTAATTTTGTTGATGAATGAACATTGCTATGATAGTTTGTCCCGAATTTATAGAAAAATAAATAAAACGCGACTAACTATCATTTGACTGCTTCGGTGGCGCAGTGGTAGCAAATGTGATTGCTGTGCTTAAGGTCTCGGGTTCGATTCCCGGGTCGGTCCAAATATTTGTGTGACCTGCAAATATTTGTTTCGCAGTTTGAGTGTTTTCTATGTATAATAAGTGTGTATAAAAAAGTATATATGTATTTATATCCGTAGTCTATAACCCATAACAAAAGTTCCGCTTAGCTTGAGATTCGATGGCGTTGTGTGCTTCCTATTATAAATTTCACCCAAATTGGTTGAGCGGTTTAGCCGTACAGACAGACAGAATTACTTTCGAATTTATAATATTGGTATAGAATAATAAACTCTATTCTCTCACCTTCTTTGTTAGAAGCTCAGCTTTTTTGCTAAATTCATCGGAAGCTGAAACTTCAAATGTCTTCTTCTTGTAATGAGAATCCCATTTGATCATATCAGTTTCTGATTCAGTGCAGTATAACATTTCAAAGTGTGGGTTTTCTTTTGGTTTCACGTAGTCATATCTGTAAAATGTAATCCCATGTCTATTAGCAATCATAACTGAATTCGTAGTTTGAACTGAATCGAACCAGAATCTTCTGGATCAGCAAACGCGTACTATGTACTATGAGTAATAAAAATTTTAATAACTATCTCAAATATTATTAACACGTTAACTGTCGCGCCTATTTTAAGAAATTTTCTGGTACGTCCATTTGTTTTTTTTTATAAACTACTTTGTTTTATGATCAAAAGAAGGCCTGATACGTTGATCACTGCGTAATCATACAGCAGGCCTGAATTTCAGCGTGAATTACATGTAATGCATGGACGTCTCAAGTAAATTTTTGTGAATTATATATAATGCATGGGCATCTGAACTAGATTATTGTGAATTACATATAATGCATGGACATTTGAAATAAAATTTAAAAGATTGAATTGTTTTTTTGCTTTGGTAACCGTGTGTAAAGTTTCATTCTTTCAATCAGCTAATTTTGCGGTCATAAAGTTTATCTGTCAAAAAGTTTCACAAAGTCTGTAGGTAGTTCCTGTGTTGTGTTTTGACTACTTTTGTGGGATAGTGTGAATAAAAATGGCACGACCTTTAGCGGATGAACAAATGCGGCGCATTTTAGAAGACAGTGATGGTGAGGATGATTTCATAGATCAAATGGATGACCTGGCCATTCAGGACTCCATGGCTGAAGAATTTTACGGGATCAGATACTTACGATGCAAATGACGATTTTCTAACAATGGAGGAGGACGTGATTACCATACAACAATTCATCGACGACACTAATCCAGATGATGTAAATGCAGATGCTTTCGATCCTGGCACTAACTCTGTTTCGCCTGATACTACCCCTTTTGTGCCTGTTGACAATTCCACTGTGTCAGCTTCTAACTTCGTTGCGCTTGCTGATAATCCGATTGCCCCTGCTGTTCCGCCTCTTGCGCGTCTTGCTCCGCCCGTCCAGCTTCCTACCACTTGGCAAAATACTATAAGGGAATTGCCACGAGAAGTTTTTACAGGTTTTGATGAAGGCAAACGCCAAGATCGTATGTTTACAGAAAACTGTGACCTATGGACGATTTTCTGCGAGATTATCGATAGCGAAGTTATTCAATTGATGGTGACTGAAACGAACCGGTATGCTTTACAAATAAGTAATAACCTTTTAAGTCCTAACAGCTGTTTAAAGAGGTGGAAGCCTGTCACAGCTGAAGAAATACAAAAGTTTTTGGGTGTGTATTTACTAACGGGAATTCTCAATTTTCCAACAATAGAAACGTATTGGAAGAAGGACAAACTGTACTATCATCCACTTCTCCATGAGATCAAAATGTCTTACAACAGATTCGCGTTAATCTTGAAATGTTGTTGAAATAATACTGACAACTGGTACACGAGCATTCCTTTGGCAAAGTACCTAAAACAACATAAAACTGATTTATGTGGAACACTTTGCAAAAACCGCTGAGAACTGCCGCAACAAGTCATTCAACAACGGCTGATTAGAGGCCAAATCGCAGTACAACAGGACGACTGTATAACAGTGCTGAAATGGCTTGATAAACGTGATGTCTATATGTTGTCTACTTGCCATAACAACGAGATACGGATGTCAGGAGGATATCGTAGTGTTTTGAAGCAAATGGTTTTGACCTACAACGAAGGCAAGAAAGGGATAGACTTGGCAGACCAGCTAGCAAGTTACAATTCGCCTGTAAGGGAAACCTTAGTTTGGTATAAAAAGATCGCCGCGGACCTGCTAGCTATAAGTATAGTCAATGCTATTTTGATATATAATGAGCTACATACAGAAGCAAAAATGAAGATGCTAGAGGGGCATCAACATGTCATAAAGAAGTTACTTAGACTGGAAACTAGTGAAATCATCTTGTTGTCAAACCCTAGTTCAACTAGTTCTCTGAATCAAGTCAGCCACAAAATGACGCGCATAGCCTGAAAACCCAATGGGAAGATTTGCCAGAAACGGTGCGCAAGTTGTTACAAAAAACTTAAAGAAACTGACTCCACAACGAGTGATGCAAGAAAAAAGGCCACACAAGTAATTACGGAGTGTCTTCCTTGCAAAAAAGCATTTTGCCTAAACTGTTTCAATGAAGCTCATTAAAGACTTTTTTTTTTATTTCAGACGTCCATAAAAAATAAAAAAATAAAAAAAATCGATGGGACATTTTAGTTTTATTTTCACCAATTCATTGTTCATACGTCCCTAGAAAATCAAAGCTCTAACTCACACGTCCAGCCCAGGAAACGCGATTCAGTTGTCTTTGGCAAATGCATTACATGTAATGCACGAACGTCACAGCCAGATCAAAAATGCATTACATGTAATGCACGGACAGTCAACGTGTTATCTTACATACATTTAAGATAATGTGTACTGAATTAACGTAATCAAGCAAACTCGTTTTCTATTAAGCCGCGACTTTTATTATTGAAACAGAATCATTAATAAATATGTAAGAACATGCTGAAACTCTCTTAAGATATGCGGGTAACGGTTAGTAAAAATAACATACTTGGGGATGACTGTAAAATGCACATCTAAATCGTCTGCAGACCCAGCTGACGGCCCCGGGGAAGATGAAAAAGAAGACTTCTCACTCTTGCCATACACGGTTTTGGATAAAGTCTTTGAGATGCATCTCGAGAAAGATTTGGACAATAAGTGTGAAAGAGATTTGGATACATTAATCGATTTTGTTGACTCATTAGTTTTCATTTTCGAAGTTTTCCTTTTATCAGAGCTGGGAGTAACAGAGAGGACGGACGAAGTGCTCCAAACATCTGACTCTTCTTCAACAACCTCTTCGGGTGTGGATTGATAGTCACTTAAGGAATAACCGGGCTGCATTTCGTCCTGAAAGCACCAGTTTATCAATCATCAGTGATAAAATCATAGCCATCATCAAATTTTAGTAATTGTAATCATTTGGGTCATTTGTTTTTACTTACTTCATTTGCTACCTCACTCTCCTTATTTTCATAGAATTCTTCTGAGGGTATTATTGTACTTTGTTCTGGTTTCGGAACGTACTTAGTAGCTTCCAGTGGAAGATCAAATATTTTTGCAATACGACGAAATAAAACCGGTCCCACCAAGTATCTTACAGTATCAACTTGCGTCTCCCAGAACTGAAAACAGGTCATACACATTATTGACTACACGGTGGCAGTGCTTAAAGTGGCCTCACCTCACCTTATTCTACTGTTGCCAACCACAAATTGTGGTTCCAAGTCTACGACACAAGATATGTTCCTTTCATGGGGATGGTATTTTTAAATAAATAAAAAGTTTTTATATTTAATGACTGATTGTTGTGAATTCGTTTATAATAGACATTTTTATATATTTAAACCTAAAATAAACACTAAAACATAAATCATGAGAAGTATCACGTTCGATTAAATTATATGTATTTTTATGTATTTATAATTATGGGAGTAAACGCAAGTACGTTATTAACATCCCCTACATTATTTTGTAATAGCTGCTGTTTTGATAAATACCAGAACTGCTTGTTCAATTTTAAATTATAACAAAACTGTATTTACCTGATCGTCTTTATAAGAATCTTCTAAAGATTTGATTACATTTTTCCAGTGTCTTTTAACAGACGCTTCGTTTTGTTCGTATCGAGATGGTGTGATAACCCTTAAATTTTTGGGCTTTTCCCATAGTTTTACAAGAGGACGCTTTCCACAAGACATGGCAAGCTACTCTCTATACGCAGGCAGGTCCTCCAATCTTAAAATATTATGAAAAAGCAATGCAGTATAGAAATGAAAAATAAAATTGCATGTACAAAATATTTATCTTCTTTATTTAGAATGACAGCAAAATGACAATTTCATGAAACAAGTTCCAGTTAATGAGTTTAAATTTAAGAAGTTGTGATTTAGTGGTGATTCTTAGTGATTTACAATAAGATAAACTTCTATTTACACTAAATATTGTAGAAACACCATCTAAACTTAAATTTTAGGAACATCGTTGACAGGCAGATAAATATAGCACATATAAAATTATTAAATCTATTTATATCATTTCTATTGTTGCTGAAAATCGGTTATTATTAA
Organism: Hyphantria cunea; assembly: GCA_003709505.1. Lineage (NCBI taxonomy): Eukaryota > Metazoa > Arthropoda > Insecta > Lepidoptera > Erebidae > Hyphantria > Hyphantria cunea. The sequence goes on from PKRV01000151.1 coordinate 168,393, forward strand.
ATTACTAAACAAGTGCAATCATTACAATTCAGTACATTTTTGATTCATGAAAAGGTAAAACTATAAAAAATATTGCATAGCACGCCCTCTGTTAGTACAATACAATACTAAGTTAAATATTCGTAGTCGCAGTGTTGGTTTATTAACGTACGAAAGAACGCAATTCGTTTGTAGCAAGTTTTGGAACAAGTAGTCTGCAGAGAACTTCATAGATGGCGCAGAAACATTATTTTTGATTAGAGTTATAGAACTTTGTTAATATATTCATGATTCTATCTTTCCTATGTATGTAACGATATACGGGGATTACAGTTTCTGAAAAAAAATGCAGTCAACATATCCGGTTTCGCAATTTTTCAATTTTTGAACGCAATACATTCTACATTTCACAATAGTAGTGCTAAAAATGATTTTAAAAATATGGTTATTTACAAATAAATTGTTGAGCCTTAAACAAAAAAATTAAAATAAACTTGAAGACAGCATCATATACAAAAACATAATATATTTAAAAACTTACAACTAGGCACCTAGTTATACACAAACAATATATAAAATTTCTACTTAGTCTAATGATTGCGATTACCTATACCTTACACTTTCAATGTATGATCAATGTATGATCATGTTTTGCCAAGACGCTCGGCGTCTTCAATCGTATCAGGTACCTTTAATCCCTTAGTTTCAGGCTGTGTGAGTACTAAAAACCCAGATATTATTGCAGTAACAGCAAACATCATTGATGGAATCCCCGACCAATAAACCATCAAAGCTGGAGTAAGAGGCGCTACAATGGAACCAATACGTCCCAACATTGAAGACCAACCTAAAAATGAATGTCTATTTCGTGTTGGATATAATTCAGCAGTAAAAAGATACAATGATGTCATCACTAAGCCTATACAGTATTTTCCAGTTAGATATAAAATTAAAGATGGGGCATAATTTTCGTTTGGTATGAAAGCAAACGCTATACAACACGCTGCACATACAAAAAATCCAAAGCATAATGTTATTCTTCTACCTATCCTGTCTAGTAATAAAACAGCTGTCCAATAGCCAGGTATCTCAATTGCTGCTGTAGCAATAAAATTAAGGTATATATTACCTGATAAACTAACAGAATTTATAGATAAACCGTAGTAAATGAAGGTTGTTGTCATCCAAAGAAACGGTGTTGTACAGCATCGTCGAAGGAGAACAGGTGACTTGATAACACGGTATAAAATATTGTTCTCTTTCAAATACTTTTGGGCTTCTATTTGACGAGGAATTGCTGTTAACAGAAAGTTCATACTTTCATCTGATATATGCTTTCCATTTAGTCGAGCCACATACTCTAAGGAGGCTCTTCCCTCCCTTTGCTTATTTTTGCTTAGTAACCACCGAAAACTTTCATTTCCTATCCAATAGTACGTTATCGCTAAGAAAACTGGCACATATAACACTAGTGTTAGTGTTCTCCAAGCTGGAATCAAAAAAGCAATTACCCCTACTATAACTTGACCCATGGCAAAGGTAGATGAAATCGTAGCGCTCGTTTTAACTCGGTACTGTGGACCCACAATCTCGGATGCTAAAATGTATACTGCACTAAACGCACCACCACCTATAGCGGTTTGTAAGAACTGTAACGCTGCATACATCGCTAAATTGACCGAAAATGCTCGCACCACTCCGACTAAAGCAACATTAAAAGAAAAAAATACTATTGATATTCTTCTCCCTAAACGGTCTGATATAAAACCAGCTATTATGAGGGCAACCATTCCTCCTGCACTGTTTAACGTTCCAGGTAAGGCCCTTAACCATTCTTCACATTCTAAATTAAAATCGTAAACAGCCGTGTTAGTCCGCTCATATACATAGCCATCACACGAAATTGTCCTGTTTGTATTAAACAAGATAGCGGGGCAAATTTCTTCAGTATCCGGTGTTACAGCTACATCGGTTACATTGACGTAACGATTACAGTTGTCTAGTCCAGATGAGGTGCTTGGAACCGCGTTTGCTATCCATTCTGGTAAAAATTCTGGTTCAGGATAATCGCATTCGGGTATTGCACAGCGATAAGGCAGACGACCTATCGTAAATATGTAATCAGTTGCCATAAAACCACATATTAGCGAGGAAAAAGATGCCAGAGCTATTGTAATCAGTTGAAATTTTCCGAATTGTCCCACTTCACGATATAACACAGTTTCAAATTCAAGATCACATTCACTTTCATTAGATTTCTTATCCATGACTGATGTTTTTAATGTTTTAGTTTATTCTTGATAAAATCAAACTACTTCTTGTTTTATATAAGTAGAGGAACGATTCTTATCAAAAACAGTAATAAATGTTATCTCTATATCTAGAACTGCAGTTAGAATGTCTGATAACAATCAAATGTTTAATATAACAATTGTACTTTGTACCTGTACCTTGAAGGTTTTTCATCAACATAAGAGTAAAAGTTTCTAAGTATGAAACTTAGAAACTTTTCAGATTTTTTTAATTGCTGAAAATTACGCTATCATGGCCCTCAATCAATAATCCTCAAGGACAGAAAACTGCCAGGCAGTAAGGAATTGAGGCACCCAAGTTTCCCAGGGTATAGGCCTCAGGTATCCTCATTCACTCAGTGAAACACAGCGCAAGCGCTGTTTCACACCGGTTTTTCTGTTAGGCCATGGTATCATTTCGGCCGAGCCGGTCCATTAATGCCGAAGAGTGCCTCTCCCACGGAATTTATACACACTAAAGGGTATCTGCAGGGCTACTAAGCAAAATAAAAAAAAATATTGTGTGAATCTATATTTAAATAGGGTTAAATTACAATAACTTAAAAATTCAAAAATACTTTGAAAACTTTTCTATTTATTATGTTAGTTGCAAATTAAGTAAGGTTATACAGGGTCATTTATGATTCAGCTAATTCGGATAGCTTTCTGTGGAAAACATCAATGGATTCTGGTGCATCGAGGATATTTTGCCCAGTGACTGTCGGAGGAACGAAGTTGTTCTGTGCCTCGAAGGTCAGTCTCGCTTCCAGGACGGCAGGATCAAACAAACCGAGGCTGGCTAAGTATGGTGCGCGCCGATGCTCTGGGTGGTCGATCATCCAACGACAGTATTCTTTTACGCTTCTGTAAATTAAATAAACGTGGAAATCTATACTTCCATATTAATATCCATACTAATATTATAAATTCAAGATGTCTGTCTGTTATACTTTCATGGCTAAACCACTACATTGGTTTAATGCAATTGGGTATGAAGATACTTTCATATTTGAGGGACGACGTAGACTACTTTTTAACCCGATAACCGAAAAACACGCGAGCGAAGCTGCGGAAAAAAGCTATTTATTTAATAATTTATGGTATAATCCCACTGATTGTACAAAAAGTATTGATTTAACTATATCAACAAATATCATTATACTAAGTTTAATAGATTGCATATAAAAGTATACCAGAATTTAAAATCAAGTAAGAATCATATATTTTTCGAGAAAAATTTAAAAACCAGTTACAAATTATGTAGTTTTAAAACACTTTTAAGCTTTATAAACATAATCTTAATTTTTTAAAACCTGTGAAACGTGGCAACTCGACCAAACTTGTAGTAAATTTACCATACTATAGGTATTCGACTTAAACACAAATAATTTTAAAATGGCCGTTTGGTAGATACTTCGTTGTAATGGTAGTAGTTTTTCGATATTTTCCGGCAACATTTTTTATTTTTATAACTGATAATACATATAGTTTTTTCAATATGGCTGTTGCAAGTCGGCTACAGTTTAAACGTATTTTGATAATAGGTGTGAAATTGTAGTCTAAACTATATCTTACAGGTTAATGAAATTTCAATATTACGTGTAATAAACGGTTGGCATTACTGTTACAACATCAGTTAATTGTTATTTCTTCGCTTTTTGGAAATATCACTTGGGGTATTGTTAATTAGGTTAGGTAAAGTCGGGTCAGCTTACCTGTAGCTAGGGTTGACTAAAAATCCACCTGTTATTAACAATTTTCTTTTGTATTTATAGAGTAGTTTTTTTATATAATTTGGGAGGTATTGTAAAATAATCATAAGGAGAAGGCTTGTAATAAATTATACTAAATGTAGATGCATGCCCGCATACTATTATGTTTTTTTTTGTTGCAGAACAAAAATGCCCCCGAAACCGTAAGAAACTTGAGGCAAGGCCATATAAAAATTATAGTGACAAAGTGATTTCCCTGGCTATTGAAATGGTTAAAACAAAAAAAAATGTCTAATTTTGATTTTGAGACGAAGAACTGCTATCGTTTTGTTAATAAAATACTAGATGTAAGAAAATGTTTAACATCATTAATAATAGTTATTCTTTGCAGAGTGATTAAATAGATGTTTATGAAACTTTAAAAAATATATTCAACGACAAAAAGTAGGTAAAGTTGCCAATTTTATGTCAATTTCACCTATGTTGTTATTCATCTCTATAGGTTTAATGATACAGTTTTAGATATTGACTTATACAAAAAATGCTATCTAAATTAGTAATATGAACTTATTATAAAAATTGAGTTTTTTTTAATGTAATATATACATAAAAATGAAACAATAATTCGTGAAAAAATTCGGTCAAGTAGCCATGTTTTACCGGTAACTAAACAGTTATAAAATTTTTCATTGTAGTTGTTATCTAAATATAAATAAACTGCAGGAGATGAAGTGTAATTAAATAATATTTCGTGAACTAATAACAGCAATAAATACCCCAAAGTATATAGGCCGTATGCGTCACATGTGTACGCAACCCCGCGCCGATTCCGATAAAAATGCGCGTTACTATGTGAAACACTTGAATAAAACACGTGTTCTTGTAGACGCGCGTTCAGTATCTGTTATCTAATGATGAATTCACGCTTTACACAGTCTAAAGAATAAAGTCATTCGTATTAAGACGAAAAAAAATTAGTATAAGTACACCCCCCACCAAAAAAACAAGTCCTGAACATTGCTTTACAAAAATGGGTTCTAGAAGGATTATTACGCTGTGATCATAAAATTGATCCCTATAATCACAAAAAATGTCCGTAAAACCATTACAGAAATCTCATTAAAATAATTCAGTTTCATCAATGTTTAGGCATCCTGGATAAAATATCTATGCATAATTAGAAAAATAACGATATAAAAGATATTGTGGGCAATATACTGATATAGTTATCTCCTTCAATTACTCATGGTTATATCAGGATTACTTTATCATTTTCCGTGTACAACAGAGTACTGGTTATCTAAATATTAAATTTAGTAAAAGTCGCTACCATAAAACACTGCTATTATAAATGAATCATGAATATCATCTATGTATATAAAAGTGAATGTTTGTCTATGTCCTTTACAGAATCGTAATCATGTGCTTCAACCTTCAGCAAAGTGTTGTGCATGAGCCCACAAAGGTTTCTGAGTTTGTATGGCCAGCTTTGACCCGCGGCGTTGCCTGTGTTTGTTGTTGTGCCGCGGGTAGCACAGGGTTCAGTTAGTTGTATATATATTTAGGATATCGAACGACGCTATATTTAATTATGTACTTAATTTTAACCGATATATCTTTATAACGGAATAATGAAAGAGAATCTGGGAGTAGATATTGTATGAATGTAGTGTCTCGTAAGAAGCACTTTATATAATTTACCACAAATTTAAACCTCCTTAGCTACAATTAATAATTAATCCTCTTTTCGCACCAAATACAGGCAAGGTAAGCAAGACAGCCCCGATTACAAAACAATGACAGTTGATTGTCAATAAGCTGTCAAAATCTTTTTTTCATATGTAAACAAGTAACAAATTATTTAAAAAGATCGTTTTTTTGATCGAAAGACGGTCCCCGTTTCACCCATCCACATATTTATATTTTTTTATTAATCATTTCATCACGACAACGACTAAGATTTCAGACTTTACATTGGCAGAAATAGCTGATCCGGCTGGTTACCATATCATCAAAAGAAGAAAATGTAGAATTATAAAAAAACCCCGCCTGCTTCAATATCTGCCATCTTTATTAATTTTATTATAGAATAGGGTAGTTGACTGTACCGTTAATAAATACCAATGTCTCCTTCATTAAAACGAAAATTACAAAACTTCTCGGAAAATTTTATTATTACAGCTTTTTATTTCTTTTACAAATTTTAATCAAATGAACATTGAAACATATTGCTGTATTGAGTAGTGGAAAACAGTGACGTCACAAGTGAGTTCTTAGTACATTTTTCATTACACGTTATCGTTTTGACAGATCATAAAAAGTGATTTGACTATAGTGTCAACTACCCTATTGAAAATATAGAAAAAAAGAAAAAAAATATGAAATGAAAAAATATGTTGATGTGCGTGTTGATGTAAGTAATATAATAATACATTAACGTTAAAAAGTGAGAGTATTATTATAAATTATCCAATATCTGACTTTAAATGATCAGCTGGAAGCTGACGACATTGGAATCACATGTACTTGAATCAGTTACAAAATACTTACCGAAGGTTTGTAATCCCTTCCCATACAGTTTTAAGCGTGACTAGATCTTTAGGCACATGACGTGCCGACCGCCACATTTCTTTAGTATTATTCTTCGGTCCATGGTACTGGTCTTTCTTAGGTAGACTTCGACCAAATGCCGTGACTAAGTCTTTACGCTCCTGTGCCCTTATATCCTTTGTTATTTGTCGCTCTAAAGCTGCAGTGCGAGATTTCTGAAATCATTTTATATATTTTCTGCTAAATGACACAATTTTTACACAAAGATATAGAAATTTTAAGGAAAAATAGTACCCAAATGAAAATACGACAAATATTTTATATTTGAAGCTTGACTGTTTACTTCCTTAAATTTACTAAACAAATCTGTCAAATATACATTCGTTTTACATAAGTAAATAAACTTTTAAAACAATAAAACATTGAAAGTCAATGTTTAAATAAATTTTGAAGTTCAAAGTGCAATACCTCTGGATGTCCAATCATGTTGCATACTTTATCATGAACACAAGGCAGCTCCTTCGGCTCCACGCGTAGACTTTTGGCAACGTGTGTATCGAATTCGATCTAAAAAAACAGTTGCTTTTACTACATTACTATTAAATGTTCAATACACATGTATTATAGAAACCACATGGTTTATAGAAAGAAATAGTTTACTTAATGTTCTGTGTTCATCTTCATCTTCCTAGCCTATATTATTCTCAAATTTAATTGGGGTCGGCTACTAGTTCAACTGGTTTTACCTGAATATCTGTATTTACTCGAAGATGGTATCGGACTAATTAATCCTAAAATATACTGACTAGTTAAACCTGAACTCGAAGGTTTAATTAATCTATTTGCCATAGACGTTCACGACAAACGGGATCGACAGCTTAACATGCTTTCCGAGGCACGGGCGGAAAACACTGCCATCTTCCATACTCCGGGCTGCCATTAAGAATTTCTTGTAAGAAAAACTCAAGTCCAACCCAGGAATCGAACCTGAGACCTCTTTATCTGCAGTCGCTTACGCTAACCACTAGACTACCGCAGCAGTAGATAGCTGCATGATTTAATAAAATAAATTTAGTAATATTCTAAGTCATATCACCTTATCACTTCCATCCACAGCCTTTAGCAGTCCACTGTTGGGCTTATTGAGTTCACATTTTTATATTTCTAATATATTATGTAATGCAAGCCGCCATGATATTTTGATTTGTATGTATATGAAAACAAAGTCATTTGGTTTTTTTTACTAATTGTCTAATATTTTATTCGTACAATAAACTATACTGAATTAATACCATTAAACATTATTATACCATAATAACAACTTTAACACAAATATATATGTATATATATATATATATATATATATATATATATATATATATATATATATATATATATATATCCTCTCCAAGCAGCTCGTCCAGCAGTGGACTGCGATAGGCTGATGAATCATCATCATCATCATCAGATGATATATATATATATATTTATTTATTCATTGCGTACATATTACAAAACATTAAATAAAATGAGTGACTAGAAAGATTAATACAACAATTGGCGGTCTTATCGCTTACGGTGATCTCTTCCAGACAACCATATTTCTCAGAATAAGTTCATTTCACTATAAAAATAATTGCTTTTAAATTCGGATTTGTATTTACTTTAAACGTGTTCGGATGACAAAATAACAACGTACAGACATCTATATGTATATAATAAACTAACTTGGAATAGTTCCTTGATAGCTTTGGGTGTAAACAGTTGAGATTGTTGGTCCCCGCCGAGTTGTTTCATGTATTCGCAGAACTCGTTAGCAATCTGCAAAGGATGCCGATTTGATGTAGGCATAAATAGTTAAAATCCATCTTGTAAAATTTAAGTCATAAGATTATAAATTTTTCTGCTTAGTTTGGACCATCAATTCTCATGGCGTCCATGAGAATTGATGGTCACTTGACTTAAAAAATCAATAGAGAGACACAAGTGTATTCCTGTCCATTGAGTAAAATTTGAGAACGGTAGGGTTTTGGCCACCAGTAAACTAACTCGGTCAAAAGCAACGTACGAATTGCTTAACAGGAATTTTATGGTATCACTTGATACTTGGCTTTTGCCGCAGTTTGACACTTTCACAACCAAGAAAATATTGCTATAGAACACAGGCTGCGCCCCGTGGTATCAACCGTGGTTGTTTTTGTACTTTTACAACAAAATACGCGAGAAACACCGCTAGGTGAACCTAGTCTAAAATAAAAGTTGCTTGAGTTAATTCTTATTTCATCAGCTATTTGCCAGTGATAGTCCCGTCAAAATCAGTTCAGCCGCTACAAATATTAGCCGGAATAAAAAGGCAGACAGCGATGCAAGAAATTTTAGTATGTTTTTTTTATGTAAGTACCGTGATATATACTTTCATATGAATTTAGTAAAAAGCTGTTTATTTAGAATTACAAACAAACACCTGAATTTTATTTGTTTCTATGGATGTAGAACTTGAATTCCAGAATAAATAATTTAAGCAACTGTTACCCATACTTCCATTACTTTTGAAATCGGTTTAAGAAAATATATACTCAGTACCCTATCAGTGAGATCATTAGCCTTCTTCACCAGAGTCTTCTCGTCTTCCCTTTCAGGCTGCAAATAGTGAGTGTCCCATGTTATCTGCTCCCGTTCTGGTTTGCTCAATAACTCTTGGTGAATGTTTAGCTTGTCATCGTCATCGCTGAACATGTAATATTAATATTATACTACTACAATAAATACATTATATGAAATATCTGACTTATTCTTTTGACTCAATCTTTGCAATATTGGTAAGCACTACAGCGTACTCATACCCTGTTACTTTAAAATATCAACTGACCCATGCAACTTCGTGTGCATTTTTTTAATCATACTCGGCCCCTGTCATCACAAGACACACTAAAATAGGTTTGATAGTTTCGGATTCATCATGTGCATCAACGTGACACAAGAATTATGTACAATAGATGAGTATGATCAATTAAATGCTTCGTAATTTCTAATTTCTGAGGGGAACTATTTCAAAAAATACCCTGTACTGAGCTAAGGTATTTAGTGTATCTGTTATTAAGTTATAATATCCAATTTTAAAACACCTATTCTAGACTGCCAACCTGAGTTATAAGATAATGGAAGAGCCGTTACTCGTGTTTATGTTTAAATTACGCCAGCTGACATATCAGACTATTGTTCTGATAGTGACAATTAGTCTAACATACTAATATTAATTACTCAATCGAGAAAAAATCCCATACAAACATAAACAAAAAACTAATCAAACTTCGCCATGGGACCAAAAAAGCAATTTTTTTCAATATTTTCGAAGTCTGTGCAGTAAACATAATAAATAAAACATATAATATTAAATAAATATAATCTGTAGAAAGGTTGTATTATGATACCTGGAGGTATATTCCACGTCGGTGTCCGAATCTAGTTCCTTGTCTATAAAAAGACATTTTCTGTGGGAGATTTGTGGTTCCTTGACCCTGCGCCGCGGTGATTTAACTGTAAAAGTATACTTTAATAAAAAAAGAGAGGTAAAGAAAATGTATATAAAAATAACAGGAGTAAAAATATCCATACACAAACCGAAAAATCAATTCATTAACTAGCTAAGCCTCGCCATGTTACCCGCGGTTGGAGTTGTACCTTTACAACAAGTGCCGCAGGTAAGACCGCGGAGTGAAGCTAATCTAAAAAAAGCAGCATAGGTTGCTCTTTATACTCTGGGCTATCTGCTAGTGAAACTCCTGTCAAAGTCGGTCCAGCCATGCCAGAGATTACCCAAATTAACAGACAGATAGACCGACAAAAATTTTTATAATGAATTTTTATTTTAAATTAATGGTTTTTTTATGTATGTACCATAATACACACTTCCATATCCTTTTATTAAAGAGCTGTTAACTTGAAACTACAAACAGATACTAAAATTTTAGTTATTTGTACAGATGAATTCACAAACCTTTAACGCCTTCTTTTTCTTCTTGATAAATAGGTTTCGGTGGAGTTTTTAAAGTGTTACATACTTTTTGATACAGTTCGTCAGGTAAGATCTCAGCTAACAGGCTACTTTCGTCCGGCTGAAAATTGTGGTTTAATTTAAAGTATCATGAACATATATTTAAGGAATCAGTTAATTAAAGAAACATTTAAATTAAACGGTTGGATAATGCAGTAAAGAACTTTTGTACGTTTATGTATATGCAAAAAATCGTTGACAATATTTTCAAAAATAGATGGTACGTAATGAAATAGTTTAAAGACAAAGTGAATTAGATTGATTAGAAATCATGTAAAAACAACAGAAGATTTGAATACTTACGGCGGATTTATTGCGGGAATCGAGACCCTCGATAACACTTTTCCAGTATTTTCTATTAACTTGAACGTATTCAGAGTGCTTGTAGATATCGTTTACCTTCATTATTTTGCGTGGTTGCTTCTTTTCGGTGTAAATTCCGTCCATATTCATGTTGTAGGTGGTTTGTCTATGAAACCCGCATAGATTTAATAAAAAGCTGTTGGCATGCGCACGGCGCGACGGCAGTGTCAAGTGATTTCAGTGTTGAACGCTACCGGGGAATAAATGCTCACTATTTTAATACAGACTTATTAATAAATACAACCGGCATGTTGCTATTTGCCTTAATATTAATCTCTATTAGATTAACATGTAGTGGATAGTAGTAACTATTTTTTGTTGTGATATAATTAACAATAATAATAATAATAAATATTTCGGACATCTAACACACAACGCCATCTAGTCCCAAACTAAGCAAATGATGGACCGCGCGCTTGGCGTATTGACGGTAACATCACCGTTTTCTGCATCGTTGTGAGTTGTGGGTTAAATCCTACATGGGACATGACTTTTTCTGTTCCATAAATTGTTGTATTGAGTCAGGGTATTCTTTATCAATTCACCTATTTTGGTAAAGTCCCCTGTGATACTGAAATCTCTCGAGGCGATAGGGCTAGAGTTGTTTAAAAGAACATAATCTTAATAAAAAGTAATAAACTGCATAGTTAGAGACACACCAAAGCTTATGCATGGCGAGTTTTATCATACTTCTTCATAATATGTATGATACGGTAATCAAATAAAAGATCCACCTAATCATAAGTCGTTTCCTAAAAAACGAAAAATGTAAAATCATAATTTGGACAGAGCAGCGCTTTACGTTTCCTGTTCTGGTAGTACGGAATAAAACAATATAAATGTAGGTACTTTTCTATGTATACATATGCTACAAAATTGAATATATATATTTTTTACTAAGTGTTTATGCCAGTAATGTGGATAAGTAGGTATATATTTTTACAATGCCGTCTATGAGATTATTGAGCATGTATTCTGTTGACTCGTTTCCATGAGCATCACATAGACATGCTGCCACATCAAATAATACCATATCTATTTATGTTCGAAATTCAATTTTAAACCTAACCTTATCAATGATATATAGGTGTTATAAAACGCAACCTTTGAAAAAAAAATTTATCAATGAATACGACTCAAAAATTTTAATGGTCGCTAGGTGGTAAAGTTATTTCTACGCGTTTTAATATATAGATATTTTGGTTTCATAATTTCTTTATCTCCAGATACTAGAGTGGGTTTTTTTCAACAATGATCGCAAAAGAGGATATCTTTGCATGGGTAGCTATTTCTAATACCTCTAAATCAGAGCTATACAATCATACTTAACAAGCCGTATTTTTTTCTAATAGAGTCTTGGTGAATCTGTGCCAGTAAACTATTAAAGAATGCTGAAAATGAATCTATTGTAACTTTGAAGTTGCATTACCTCAAACAACCTTTTTGTGTTTCAGCACACCGCGGACAGCGCCATTACTTGTATTTCTTCGTACAAGGAAAACAAATATATACAATGTTCCTCTGTATATATTTCAACGCCTAAGATTTAGTAGTGCAGTGGCACGGCGTTTGATCAATAGTTCGCGTTCTCGGAGCTTTATCGATGTATGTTTTTACACAAACATAACCGTTATATTACAGCTAACAGCTATTGTTCAAATTGTATCACTTGATAACGATATATTTAAAGTTTTCTTTTTAAAAGTGGTAATCAAATAATTGTCTGTTTCTTCCTATTATTGCATTGGCATTTTCAGGACTCCGAGTGATTACAGCACCATTATTTTAAACCACATACGCATGTCTGTATATCCTTTTACATACGGCTTAGCTTAAAGTTCGTCAATATTATACACTTTTAATTATAAGTGAAAATAATGGGACCCTCATCATCTTCAGCCCGTTGCAGTCCACTGCCGAACATAAGCCTCTCCCAAGGAACACCACAGAGCCCGATCTAGTGCTTTCTGCATCCAGTCACTGCCAGCTCTCTTACGTAAGTCGTTCCACCATCTGGACAGAGGGCGTCCCGTACCACGTTTGCCAAGACGCGGTCTCCACTCTAAAATACGCTTACTCCAGTGGTTGTCAGTTCTGCGAAATATGTGGCCAGCCCATTGCCACTTTATGCTACCAACTTTCAGAGCTATGTTGGTCACTTTGGTATATATAATGGCACCAAGCGAATAATAATTTAATTTTAATATTTCATTGATATTATAAAGACAAGAGAAAAGAATTCTAGTTGCAGAAAATAATACTGAATAGAACACAACATTCATATTTATTTATATTGAAGAACCATTATATACAATAAAATCATTACTGGTCACTGTCTATACGTGGAAGACATATAAGAAAAATTATTAAAATGGTTTATAAAGGAGGCTTTTTGTACGCAATAGACCCTAAAACATTTTTTTTAAACTGTATGTTTCTTTGTTTGTACGAATGCGGTTTTCACTAATACTTTGTTGTTTGCTCCGCTTAATGCTTAGCGTTTATTTTATTTCAATAGGTTCATAAATAAAAAAGTTACATCAGTTTGAAGAATCACCATGATAACCGACCTTTACATAGGCGGAGCCGCAGGAAAAATCTGGTTTAAAAATATAAAGTTACATTTTAGAATGAACACGAATAATACCCAGGCTCGAAAAAATAATCTGTTGTCCCATTAAATAATGTTGTCACATGTGGGGATCATATCTACAGCAAACTGTGACGGCTTAAACCAAGTTAGTCTAGTGACTATGACTTCACGGATGGTGAATGGTCAGTTTTTAATTAATTAATAATAGTTTTTAAGAGTCAAAAGATCTTCATTGTAAATGTCGTTCGAATCGGTTCAGCGGCTTAGCCGTGAAATACTCTTCGACAGATAGATTAACAACATACATAGTATGGATTTGGAAAAGTATTTTAATACTGAAGACGATTTAGCACTACTTTTAGGGAGTACCAAAGCCATCTATGGTATCACTGTACTACAGGCTATTTTAAACAAAACCGAATGAATAAAAAACTTGGAAAACTTGTTTAAATACAATAGAAGTGAATCAAAAGATGAATGAACTCTACGTTGGAGTTTGCAAGTTTATTCAGACTGTGCAGTTGTGTCAGATTTCACAGGAACTGGCGCTTAACACAATATTATGGAATGGCAAAACGTCAACTTAGCATAACACTGTTTAACTTCGTCGGCGATAGTAAATTTGGAATAAAAGTTGAGTACAACGGTTATAGCAATCGCTAAACTATTTTATTTTAAGCATTAGTCTGCTCTATCTATACAAATTATGTATTTTGTAAACTCTTAAGTAATTTATTTATTTATATTATATATTTTAGAACTTCGTGCACACATGTACAACAGCGGGCTTAATGCCCAAGGCATTCTCTACCAGCCAACCTTTGGGTGATGTAGAAATTTTGTGAGGTAGATGCATTATGGTGGGAAAAAAATATTTATACGTGAAGTTACACATATACATAAAAAAACAAATAAATATATATACACGGTAGTATATAAACTTTATATACATACACTTTGATACACACTAATACATAAACTTTACATACGTACACTGTGAGTAGGTACTAAGTTGTTTTCTAATTAAAGTTTTCCTGCCATCTCGTCAAGAGGTAGTTTTTTACGTTCTTCTTAAATGAGACATGATTTGTAGGCATCCTGATTTCGAGTGGTAGCGTGTTCCACAGCATTACAGCCTACACAAAGAACGAAGAGTCCACAAAGTCAGAATTGTGGGAAGGACCCAAGAGAAGCAGATTGTCAGATCAGCGGAGATTTCTATCGTGATTCGACGATAACAAATGGGGAGATAGGGTTCAAGGTAAGTTGGTAAAGTTGGGGGTTGAGTTTAATTGTAACATTGAACTACCTACTATTTTTATAATTACTAGCTACCCACAGTTTCGTTGCTTTTGAATCGGATATTGTTTATTGCATAATAAAGAATTCTTAACCAAAAAGGATATAGTATTTCAGATCAAAGTGGCCAGTGTGACAAAAACCCTATTTGATATGTCAGAACTTAATAATTTTACTATATTAGGCTCTCGGAACTTTAACAAATTTAATCCAAATCATCGTCAAATTTAAGTTAAGTTTTAATCTTAATAAAAATGATAATAACAAATAATAAGTAATGCTCAAGTCCGTTTACTCTTAAGACGTATCGATAAATTATTTATCGGCTCCCAGCGCTCTACAAAGTGAATTCCTCGCTACTATCGATAAATTTAAAGTGAGACGTTTTTTGCTGTCGACTGTAATACTATGTTGACTATACTTTAACTTACTTTAATTTTATTAAAACGAGTAAATTCTGTCCTGTATGCTACAATGTTCAAATACTACTTCATTATAAAATATTATCAGAGTATAAATTAAGAGTGTAAATTACTTACTAACTTATTACGACGAGAAGATGATAGTTAAGCATTCGAGAACTTTTTCATTAAGTAATGCTACACCTACGTACTATTATCAAATATATTACTGTTGAGAAATTAACCAAATCTGTTAACACGTCCATCACTGTAATAACAAGCTTTAAGTTCTGAAGGCGACTTCTGTTGTCAAATAGATGTTACCATTGAGTTTGTTAATTCGAGCGTCAAGAGATAAGGCTTGTTTGTAGCACTTTATCAATAAACAAATACTTGAGTGCTTTATTATTGTTTGTTGAAGTGTACTGAATGAAAATAGATCAATAGAAAGAGACACTCTGTTTCGAAATCGATTAATTAAAGGGAACCTTGAATGAGACTGTGAAAGAGCCAAATTCGTTTATACTATTGTTCCTCTTAATATAAATATAAGCTAGTTTACCAACTTAGTTTGATAATATATACTCTCGATTTTCTGCACTTGATCGAATTTGTTGCAATACGTCCTAAAATTAAACTCACTTGTAATTGCATTTATTATTTATTTGATTTACAAATATTTAAAATAAATAATAACTTATGTGATTTATAAATTTTAATAAGGTTCTATCTACCTCTTTAGAGATACCTTTTGGATTGCTATCAGGTAGAGTAGAGTTGATTTGGCGGGCACTATATAAAAACTAATTCGATGATTATCACTTTCAAAAAAATACAGTAATAGAAAAACATTAAGAAACACAGAGTGGAGCGTATTGAATCAGCAATAGTTCAGAAAAATCAATTGATTTAAAGACTAATTATCATGATTTGGAATACATAATAAATTGATTCTTGAGCAGAACTAGGGGGTAATCATTGAAAAACATAAGCTTTTGTTAGTTGATACTGAGCATTTAGCTACTTTTTAAAATTAGGTTGGACTTTTATACAGATTCGAGAAGTTTACATATATAACTAACAGCAAAAATTGATCGGAAACAGGCCTTTCCGAGGTTTGTGTCACCTGTGTGTCACCAAAACTTAAAAAATATAATGTTACAAGTGGCTATTATTAGTCTTTTATAGGGCAGAAGTGTAGTTCAGTTGAATGGCACCAATGCCTATGCAAAAGGAATCTGCTATGAGACACCGCAATAGAAACCATTTCTTCAGAAGCAATTATGGCTTTATTTCAGAATAAAATATATTTCAAATGAAATCTACTGCTCCAGGTTCTCTACAGACCGGTTCCGTAATGAAATGATAATTAAGTGATACGACACCAGTAATAATGATATGCTAAATGCGAGCCCCGTCAGGAATGCGATGAGTCGCGTCGACGCCTCGCCTCGTCACACTGACGCCTTAATAAGTTAACTTGTTACGGGACTTGTGTAAATTTACCTTAACACCCAATATACCCGCTCACACCCGTCCTTACATTACTCTTGGCTAACGATGTAATTTATATGATTGCTCAGTATATGTTTGGCACTATCGTGTCTTCATTACAAACTTTATTATACTCGTATAGTTTTAATAACTTTACTTAATAAAGTAATAATATTGATAGGTTTTCATTGTCTTATTACCAATCCGTACAATAAGACGAACAGTAGTGGAGAGCACATCTTGGCAAGTCTCGAAGCATATTAATATTATAGCCCCTCTTAAGATCTAATATTCTCTATCAATCCAAAGATTTTCGGAAGCAATCGCAAATTATGAGATAGTCGTCAACTGTCTAGAAAGTCGATATAAATCAATTATATATATTTATCTTTCTATCTAAAATATATATGTATATTTTCTTATAATATCCGTAGATTATTTTAGCAGGTTTAAGCATTCAATTGATGAGAAATTAAACGGTCCAGTCTTGGTGCAGCTACTCCAATAAAGTGCTAGTACAACGAAGAAGGATATTATTTGACTGCCTCGGTGGCCTATCGGTAGCGTATGCGACTGCTGTTACTGAGGTCTCGGGTTCAATTCCCGGGTCGGATCAAATGTTTGTATGATCTGCAAATATTTGTTTCGGAGTTTGGGTGTTTTTTTTTATGATATGTATGTATTTACAAAAAAAAATATATAAGTATTATATCAGTTGTCTAGTACCCATAATAAAAGCTCTGCTTAGTTTGGGACTAGATGACGTTGTGTGTTAGATGTCGGAAAATATTTATTTATATTTATTTATACATGTGTATATTTAGTAAGTCCTTACTACTACTAACTTAATGTCTGTTTATACTAGCGTTTACTACGTATACATTGCAATAACCCCAAATTAATAAAGTTTAAAGAGTAACCGCTAAGGATGCAAATGTCTAGCAACTTGTGATCTTCATCAACTTGTACATTTATTCGTAAGTACTCAGTCTTTGTCTAATTAAACAATATCTATCTACTATCTGTTGTATTTAAATGTTTTATACCTATCCCTTATTGAATTTTCTAAAAATAAAACATTTAGTCTATTATGATTTTCTATGCACGAATATGTATGTACTAGATAACTGATATAAATACAAGTGTTTTTTTGTAAATCATTCTATTATACATAGAAAACACCTAAACTCCGAAACAAATATTTTCAGATCATGCAATCATTTGATCTGACTTGGAAATAGAATCCGAAACCTCAAGCACAACAGTCGCACACGATACCACTGCGCCACCGAGGCCGTCAAGTCAAATTGATCATCATATCACATCGATAGCTTATAATAGTCTGCTGCTGGACAAAGGCTGGACTCTTTAGAAAGGAGGCTTTGGCATACTATACTACGCTGGCCAGAGTGGTTAGTATAGGGTGTTATAGGGTTCCTGGGAGGGGTCCGGATGGCGTAAGAAAGCGGTTCCCGGATCTCTCCCGTCTCAGGCGCAGGTGGTTTTGGTCGGTTCGATTCCGACACACCGCCCCGCCGCAAACCCTGGTGGGGTGAAGGCCCGAGGGGGTTTCCACACGTAAAAAAAAATGTGTTATAGGGTTTGTTTAAGCCTCCTTAACTTTCAAGTACTGTTGTCGTTCATAGTATGATCCCATTGTCGCTTTTGACGAAAACCAATTCTGCTAGTGACATTTATCCTGATAAATATCACTACTACTATCATGCATACTATCGATATTCTGATTTATTTCCTCGTTGGTTTGATGTAATATTTTTTAATGTTTGAAGTGCTTTGTTGGTCTCATAGCCAGAAAGAAAACATGTATGGTGTCACCCATTGTTGAATTCTACTCTTGATTTCTATCAGGCTGAATATAGTTACTTTAGCAGGCTTTCAAATACATTAAAATTGCTTGGTTATAGAAAAATGTATACTGCTGAAGAAACGATATAACGACGATAAATAGCGATCATTGAGACACACAACTCAATAATATATAACTATTATATAATATAGTAAATATTTATGGCAAGATTTACAGGTTTATACAAAATCAAATTTGGCTGCTACAATCAATAATCATAATTTATGTATATTTAAAATTCTATAAAATATGGTTTCAAAATGCGTGATACAAATTTATATTATTTTATATACAAAATCGAAACTTTCATCAGTGAACATTTTAAGTAAATTTGGATTTTTATGCATGAGTCGTTGCAATGATCGTCGACGTTTTTGTATTGCATTATCAACCTCCTCATTAAACGAAACTGAAGTTAATTTATTAACTTTCAGCTTTGAGGTTATTTCGTCTTGGCAGGTGCATGTCGCATTGAATACAGACAAATCCTCTTCACTCGAATATTGAGTACCTATATTGTGATATTTCTCACGAGTTGCAGAAAAGGGTAATTCTTGCCATACTATATCTCTTAGATTTATTAATTCTGGAGCGGCATCATGTTTGCGAGGCTTACCAAGAATGGTCTTAACTATCTCATATTTTTTTTCTGTAAAATCTAAGTAACTATTCAAGTAAGGGAACTGGACTCTTCTTGCCCAATTCTGGCAACGCCTACCTGGGCAATCTTCTAGTATTTCAATATCATCCATAAGTAAAGTTTCATTTGATGATTCACTTTCAATTGCAGTTGGTAAATCTGTAGGGGGAGTTGGAGAATTGTCAGAGTCAGATGGAGTAGGAATATCTGGTAAAGGGTCTCTGCATTTACATCGCTGTTCTTCTAAAAGAGCTTTTACCTCTTGAAATTTATTGCATTTAGCATAAATGAATTGTCTTTGAACCCTAACCGACGGGAGTTCAACTTTGGAAGGAAGAGTTTCTCGACTACCATATGGAGTAGGGATTGATTCTGTCGTATCACCAACTATTACAAAAGGCTCTTTATCACATACTGCTTCCTTTTTTTCAGCTCCGTGAAATTCTATATTTGCAATGGTTTCTTCGTCTACTAGAATAGATGTTTTGGAGGGGGTCTTCTGAATTTCATTAAGCTGTAAAACAAACATTTTTTCTAAATCTAGTAAAAAAGTACTTTGTTCGGGTAGTAGTTGCAAAGTATAACTGATAAATTTCAAAAACAACTCGAGTATTTTTTTTATCTTCTCTTCCCATTCTTTGTTAATATCCGTAATATGTTTCTCTTTTTCTTTATAAGCATCTATTACTTCTTGCTGTTCTTTAAGTTTTTTTAGCTTTTCTTTTATTTCAAGGTTATGATAGTTATCAAGTATGAATTGTTTTATTCGACACTTTTTTCTTTCTGTGCACATCATGTACATAGTGCTTGTAATATTTTCTGCTTCTATTTGTTTACAAAACGCTTTTACAGCATCATTTCTCTTAAATAGAGCTTGATTTAAAAGTTTATTATTTCTATAGTTTTCATTGTCTAAAATAAGCCGATAATAATGTTTAATTTTTTTAACTTCGCTTTCATACCGTTTTTGTAAGACATCTTCGAGAACCTTTCTTTCTTTTTGAAGTTTTTCGTTTATTTCTACATTTGCATCTTTTATAATGTTAGCATTAGTAGCTATCAATACTGCTCCTATTTCCTTGCGCATATGATTTTCAAGATCTTGGAGAGAGGATTCGTAAAAATTATTAATTTCTTTGATTAATTTAGTACTTTTCTCATCTAGGATTTCTTTATACTTTTCTTTGACTTTCTTAGCTACCACTGCTTTTTCGTGTTCTAAAATATGACTCCAAACGACTTCATTTTCATTCAATAGTTTATTTATGTACCTTAAAAATCTTTCACGTTCCTTGTTTAGTAAATCCTCGCCAATTTCAAGAATACCTTTATGAGTTTTTCCTCTTGTTATTTTTGAAGTAAAGGGTGGAGATAAATCCACTATACCTATAAGTAAGTCACTAGGCGATCGCCATTCATCTTCAGATAGAAGTGTTTCATTTTCTGCTTCAACTATTTCACCTTCATCACTACCAGGTTCTTCATAAGCACAATAACTATTATTCAGGAAAGTGTCTGCATAAATACTTGCTATACGTTCACCAATATTTAACGTGTTAATAATTGTATTTTTTTCCATTATAAATATGCGTTAAAAAAGTTTATTAAAGCTAAACCCATGAAGGTCGACGAGACAGATGTCACTTCATTATTTCAAAATACCAAACATTCTTTTTATGTAATTGCCATAAATCGGCCAATATTAACATTGACAATAAATCTTTTTGACCACATATTATGATTGGATTAATAAAACAAACCTACTTGCTTTTATTAATATCGGGGTATATTTTTTAATTCACACATGAATTCTTTGTTTCGGTAGTGTAAAAACCGAGATTTGATAAACCGCCGAGGTCGAATGAATAGCGCTAAAGAATTATAGTTGATAGTCTTGTGTTTAAGATTTATGGAAAACTGGAATTTTTCATAAATCGTAGACACAAGACTATCAACTATAAAGTTTTAAAACAAATTAATCTTTTAGCAAGAGAAAAACATAAGCTGTCTATTAAAACATAAGCTGTCTATTATTTACAATAACTGACGGCTGAAAATATCTGGTGAATTGTAACTAGAAATAAAAAAATAACCGTTGTCAATATTCCTAAAGGCTTTAAACCCACTTACCGTAGTCGTAAAATGCTTAACGAAGGAGGTGGTTAATGAGTTCTGGGTCTATAAAATAACAGTTTTGGTATTCAAATAGGCAAACGTGTCGACGGCCTACCTGTGATTAGCGGTGGTGATGTAAAGCGGTCTGTATCCCCCGCCGCTAGATTTAATTAAATACTTCCTTGTACCACCCACCTACTATTTCACTTTATCTACTGCTCGCTTTATTGCTCTCTAACGCTACATTGTAAGTATTTAGCGCTGTTTATGAATACAGCTTGGCTTAAGTATTAATACTATAGTTTAATTTAAATCAGTTATGAAGAAGTACAAAAAAGCTTCATCATCTAGTGGTTCGATAAAGGTTTTTTTTACTATGTAATAAATTCAAAATACTTAGACGAAAGCTAAGGACAAAAGGTTGTCAAAAGCAATATTAAAATTTAAACTGCTAACATTATGTACGTGATTGTATAAAAATGAACATGTTATAATAAATTACGGACATATCTTGAGTTCATTCTCATTACGGATGCGGCAATGTCCGTCGGAGTTTTGTCATAATTCAGTCTCGGTTAAAATTATTTCCGTTGGCTCTGATGAGAAAACTAGAGGTGGAGAGCTCGAAATGTAAGTATTCGCGCAACAAGCCGTGGAATAACGACGGGGCATATTTCATTCTTAACGAAGTTAAATTTCCGGGAAGGTCCTGTAAGAGCGTGCGTAACTCTGATAAAAGGCTACACTGCCACAATACGATTTTGTGTTAGGGTGACAGTTTAGAACCATAAATACACAATATTCGATTAGAAAATACTATTCTATCCTCATTGTTTTAACGCATGTAAATATTCATATCCACTCAATAAATTGACGAATGTCTGTATTATACTTTATACTGTAAGAAAAACTTTATACAAAGAAAGATTAAGATGGGTGTCAAAGTTTGCTGAATGTTTGACGTGCTAACAATAAAACAACGACCATAATTCAGAAAGTGGGAACAAGTCGGATTGTTTTCTACACATCATATCGGCAAATAAATCTTTAGGCCGCTTATCTGCCGTCAAACTTAATTCTCCTGCATAATTCATAGCGTCGATTTGTGTGAAGAGGGAAAGTTGCTCAACTCGCTACAACCTGCCACGTCTGACAACCTACTGATAGACACCACGCGCATCTGGACCTTCACCTATTTATAAATGGGTATCTATGTTTTTGTTCATATTTATTTTAGAACAATATTTATACCGAAGTTGGCAAATATTTTTTTATTTGTTCATTGGTCATAACGTTTAGAAAAGTGATGCATTTTCTAGTTTTTATATTAAAATATAATCGATTTACTTATAATCGATAATATTACCAAAAAATAAATAAATATTGTAAAGTTACGTGTTTTTTACGCAAGTTGAAATAACAAATACAAGTATTTTATGTTAGCTCCAGAACGGTTTTAATGTTTAACTCTATACCATGTACATAAACTAATAACCTTCCACAACAGTAGTCCAAAAAATGTCAAATGTACGAAATACAAATGTTGACATTTATAAAACAAATTAATCTTTTAGCAAGAGCAAAACTGACGTAACTGACGGATGACTTTTAATAAATAACAATAAATATATCATATTAAATACTTCACTACTAAATGTTTTTTATACACCTAAACAAAACATATAGGGTACATATAGCAAAGAGCTGGTGGCCCAGCCGGGAGTAGATCGTAATGTCGTTGCGTCCCAAAGACGTCTAGTACAATATTTCATACTTACAGAAAACAAGTTTGTGGAATAGTTCTCAGAAAACACAGCGTGTTGCTAACAGATAAAGAAGCTTCATACTTATGACGTCACCCACGGCGACGCGAGCGACGGCTGCTAGCCTATCTCTGACGGGAATGTTCAAGATAAATGGGCACTCTATGCAAAATGCTTACAATAATGTTAACTGAATATTGCAAAATCCTATGGATGTTTACTAAAATAATGTTGGAAGTAAGTGCGTTTAAAGAATATAAAATGTTCAAAAAACATACAGGGCAGTGATTTTGTCAACATGTAACGTCGATTCACTTTACTTTAAATAATATGAGAGTTTAGCTTTTAACGCTTTCAGACAAACTTATTTATACTGGTAAATTAAGTTAATTGATTAAGGTCAAAGGGAAACTAACTTGAACACTGGCATTGAGAACACCAAAACTGAGCTGTCACCTATTTACGAATAAACTCAGTGACCACCAGAGGACCCTAGAGCAATTAGTCCCTAGTAAAGGGAATTCATTTCTGGACTATGGATTATGTTTCCAATATCTCCAGTCTTCATCTGATAATTTCCGTTGCGGGTTTCAAGGCAGTGTGTGTGTGTGAGTGTGATAAATCTGTATTTCTTATAGTTAATTTCAAACAAGAATTTTCGTTCGGATATGTTTTGAAGAACTGGTACAAATTAGATTTCAGCATCAGACTGTCAATCGAATACATATGCACTGGCAAAATATGAAAGGCGTTTTTTCGAAAGACGGTTCCCATTTTATCTCATCCACATTTTTTATATTTTATCATTATTTTCCTCACGACGAAGACTTGAAGTCTCGACGAAGACTTTAATTACTTGGCATTGGCAGAAATAGCTGGTTTATCTAATCAAAAAAAGAC
This sequence comes from Hyphantria cunea, assembly GCA_003709505.1. Lineage (NCBI taxonomy): Eukaryota > Metazoa > Arthropoda > Insecta > Lepidoptera > Erebidae > Hyphantria > Hyphantria cunea. Next base: position 192,414 of record PKRV01000151.1, read on the forward strand.
GAAGGATTTTGAAAGACAACCGGTGTCAACTTAGCATCAATTAATTTCAAACTTGAAGACACTAATTGTTTAGTATGAAACTTGGCTAGTTACCCTTTGTAACATTTTGATCATCATATGTTCCTAATGTAATTATTATTTAATAAAAATGCTCTTTAGAGGGTGATTTTTCATGTGATTCTTTTTATATTAGTGACATCTTCGTTCAAAAATACTTATACTAAAGCTATACAACTAAAGAGATCATAATGCAATATTATTCGAGGTAACTAAAAACAATCCTTGAAAGAAAAGTAAGAAAGGAGGATACCCTAATGTAGTCTATGGTTTTGAAAAATAAAGGCGTTCCTTTAATAAACCATTAGTTTACTAAGTCATATCTCTCGGCTTAAGTAAAAGTTAGGTTATATACACCTCTACAGAAAAAAATGCTAATTGATAGAACTGTTATTACTACAAGCATAACACGGTTTCTATATTAGTATTTATTTATATATATGCATATATATTATTAGATATCTGGTTAGTTCCTGGTGCAGAGGATGGCCGTTGCTATCCGGCGGGGCAACGCTGCTAGTGTCATGGGCACTTATTCGCCGGGACCGATCCGGTGTGGATTATTATAATGACATGAATTATTTGATTGTGTATGGTTGATTTTGAATATTTGTATAAAAAAAAAATTAATTGTAATTTATGTTAGAATTTGTAACTTTGTTTTATGTCACCTAGGAGCATTATTTATATTTTTTATACATTACTTAACTAGAAATAAAGTTATACTTTATTATTAGATAGTTATTTCTATATTAATACCTGGATTGCAGGTTTTTGAACTAAAAGGATATGCAGAAACCCGTTTCACCATGAACAAAACAGCGATCAGTTTTGGTACATTGAAAAAACATGTGTAAAAAAACTACAAATAAAATACTGTAACCAGGACGATATAAAAACGTATATACATTTATATACTACATGTTCATAGAACGCTACGTGCAGCATATTTGTTTAGTACATTTGAATTCAACACACCAACTAGCAGGAAAGACTTTTAGTATTTGTTCGATGTAGCTAAACTGACACACGGAATTGTAAATTTATTCTTATGTTTCTTAGTCCTGAGGTAAAGTCAACCATTAATACGATTCTTTCAGACGGCTACATTATACTCAAAATAACCTATATCTCAATATTCTTATTTTCAGATTAAGATTTAGTAGTATACCACATAATGTTAAAGACTATAGTTATTTAACTTTTTTAACGGATTTAATTATGTATATTAGATCTAAAACCTGATTACAAAACAATGAAATACATCCACTGTGGTGATTTAAAAATTAATGTAATTTATACACTCGGCATTAGGTGGAACATTAAGTAAGATACATTCATACTATTTCTATAGTGAAATAGGTACAAGTGAGTGTTATTCTAGATTGTAAAAATTAATAGATTTAAAATGAACATTTTACACTAAAACCATATGAAATGGTGGATATTGACAATAGGCTTAGGAGAAATGTGTACAAAAAAACGATTTCTCTTTTTAAGATCAAATATTTTTTGTTCTTGGGATGATGAGGAAACAATAATGTAACGATAACCTATAAACTTTTAAAAATAAAAGTAAATAATCACCATACTAGCTGAATCTATTAAAAATCATTTAGACGTCGAATAATAGAGCTCTTTATTTAAACTATCAGTAAATTATAATTGTATTTTAAGGTAGTAATTTAACTTACATTTATGGTAGCAGCGAAATCGTAAACATCGATTACTAAGGCTAAGTTCACATAATACGCGGCTTCGTAGGATCCACGTGGTTAAAGTTTTTTTTATACGGCAACCATCTTTAATACTCTACTGCTGGACATAGACCTCTTCTTGGAAAAGAGGTTTTAACCAATCCAGATGACTAGCGAGATATAAAACACGCTGGCTAGACGAGTGGGTAGTTAAAGTGTGTGTTTCAAGGTTTTTGTCGGTCTGCACAGTTTGCTCCTTTAAGCGGTGCTTACGACAACCTGGATCTGTGTATCTTTTTAACTGAACAATTTGATATAGACTAAGAGAAGTAGCATTGCGCGATGCTAGACCTTCTGCTCAGTTTGAAGTATAAAATCTTGCATCACGAAGACGATAAGCGCTTTTTGGTTTAATCTAGTGTTTCGAGGTTAAAAGTACCGCGCAGTCATGTGAATTTAGCCTTAATTTAATAGGGCAACTATTTAATTAAGGTCCAAATTTTTCAAAGCACATTGTATAATGCCGTATAGTAATGATAAGCCATATTAATAATCTATTAAGTTTATTTTAGGTGGGCTTTATATCTAACAAAAACCAATACTACCAGTCATTTATCATTTATCTCTACCTATCATTTATATTTCATCATCATCATCAACAACCCATAGTATTCCACTGCTGGGTTCAGGAGAGGTTAAAGCCATACGCCCCCACGCTGGCCAAGTGCGGGTTGGGGACTGACAGGACAATGTTGTGGCTACGTAATCTTACCGTTGGATGTTTTTAAGCCGCCCAAAGACCTCCAACTAAGCTTCACGACTGTTATCCTAAGATAAAAACCGGGACTGACTGCTTAACGTGATCTCCGAATCACGGATACGCTCATGGTAATATGCCACCAGCGAACACCCATCCAGGCGCAGACCACGCCATCGTTGCTTACCCTCGAGAGTAAGCAATCATTTATATATTCCACATCAATTTTTGTTTTTTTTATTGCAGATTATTAAAATACGATTCGTTTTACCAAAGTAGTTTCTTTTTTAAATATATTTATTGTTATTAGGGTTCCTCACCTCAAAAGGAAAAACCGGAACCCTTACAGGATCACTTTGCTGTCGGTCTTTCTGTCTCTCAAGACCCTTTTTCTCAGGAACACGTAGTGATATCAAAATGAAATTCATTTCCAATACTCAGGTCTACTGTCCCTTGGAGTTGTGAGAAAATCAAACTTCTAAGTCAACGCAATCAAAAGATACAGCCGTTTATGCAGCAAATTTTAGATACTCACAAGGGATTTAAAACCTTAACCTTTCCGTGAACTCAACTTTCGTTGAAATTTGGTTCGAAGCAACGTCTGATAAACGTTATCACAGATAAAGGAAAAGAAAGAGAAAAGCACAAATTTTTAGTAACATCATATAATATACCTAGAGATTTGTACGGAACCCTCGGTGCGCGAGTCCGACTCACACTTTACCAGTTTTTGAA
>PKRV01000151.1:195716-354913 GCA_003709505.1 Hyphantria cunea
ATTTGATGATGACCGGCCAGTCTCAACGGAGACCAGCCAATTACGCTGCAGATATTACTGTGCACAAACAAGGATGTGTGCAAACATAGGTGGTGCACTCTCTGTTCCTTCACTCTCATAATCCGATGGGATGGTTATCTGACACGGCCGGGGAGAGATAAGTCGCAGAACCGACGGTTTTATGAGTTTTCCGAGGTACGGGGGCTAAGACCCCATCTTCTAAACTCCGAGTTGTTTTTAAGCATTTCTATAATCGGAAAAACTCAAAAACACTTTTTCCACCTCAAATTCAAAAATCATTTATTCAATTAAAACACTAAGTGATATTTATGAACGTTAAATTGAAGCTACAGCTACATTAAACATATGTAACTTCTTATTTTACAAGGGACTATAGACATAACTATTTGATGTCAAACTTTAAAACATCATACACTTATAAGAAAATAACGTCAACAGACATATAACAAAATAATATTGTAAAAGTAATACTGTACTGTAAACCTTTTATCTTTTACGGAGCGGAATTAAAAAATGGACGGGATGATTGCACATTATTAAAATAAACATTTTTAACTAAGATTAAATTTGATTTCAACTGCAATGATTTCATAAGAAATCGAAGTATGACAACGATCATTAAACAATTACACCGCGATGTTTTAGTAAGCTGACGTGCGTTCATTTATTGGAGCCGCTCTGTTATTGCTTCTAGACACGGCACAAGAAGGTGTTGCTTATAATTTCGCCGCTGTAAGATTGCGACGTAATGTAGGGTAAGGGTTGCTTGAATTGCTGTATTTCCTTAATAGTCTGCATTTACCCTCGCCGACAATTTGTGACAAGAGCGTGAGTTAAATTGTCGCCAAGAGGAAATAAACTAATTTACTTATATACGGCATTCATAAGCTAAAGAGTTAGTTGAAATACAAAGTGAGCACTGAGTAGCAAATAATAGAATATAACGGAACAGTGAACATTGTGTTCTTCTTATTTGATTATAAATATGCGTGACAAGGAATTCAACCATCCATAAAACACTTGTATTATCTGCGAATGCTCACTTTGTTTTATGTACGAAGTCTCGGTATTTTATGTTTCTAAGACTTATTTAACCCAATTTTAATGGTTTTAGCACAACTATATTTAAAGTCAAGCGTAACACATTTGTGATTGCAAATTATAAATGCGAATACATTTTTGTTACACTTTTATTACTTAAGGTATTCTTTCAGTGGGAGAGCCACGCTTCGGAAAGCATGGGCCGGCTCGACCGGAGTGATACCACGGTCTCACAGAAAACCGGTGTAAAACAGCGCCTGCGCTGTTTCACTGAGTGAGTGAGGATACCGGAAGCCCATAATCCAACCCTTCCCCTAATCCCCCTTCCCTTTCCCAAGGGCAGCAAAGCACTTGTGACGCCCCTGATGTTGCGGGTGTCCATGGGCGGCTGTAATCGTTTACCATCAGGTGATACGTCTGCTCGTTTGCCCCTTATAACATATAAAAAATACTTAACCAATAAAAACGAGTTTACAAATCCATTGAAAAACTATAGTAATATACTCTAATTTAATTAATACTGCAATCATCGACGTGCACGCAAGCAGAGCCGTGGTCAAAAGCTAGTAATATATAAAAGGAAAAAGCTTCTTTTTTAATTTGAAGAAATAAGCACGTACTGCGTCTTAAATCTTAACTCACATTAACTAAGACAGTTGTATTCACAGAGGTATTTTAATAATGAATTCTTTTAAAGCACGTACTTAATACCCACGTTGCCATTGTAATGAAGGGTGCCATAAAACGAGTCAATGTAACTGGCAAATGTGGACGACCGTTTTCACTTTGTATTTATTTTCTTGCACTAATCGTAATGAATAAAATAATACTTCAAATGTATCGTAATGACACATACACATTAATGGTTATTTATTATTGTTATCAAACCACCATACCTTATATCGGATGCAATACTAACATGTCGACTTACAGTCTTCATCATCAGCCTATCGCAGTCCACTGCTGGACATAGGCCTCTCCAATTTCACGCCACTTAGTTCGATCTATGGCTTCTCGCATCCAGCTCCTGCCAGCCGTCTTGCGCAAATCATCGCTCCACCTGGCTTGTGGACGTCCTACACTACGTTTGCCGAGACGCGGTCTCCACTCAAGAACTCGTTTACCCCAACGGTTATCGGTTCTTCGGCAAATGTGGCCAGCCCACTGCCACTTCAGCTTGCTAATCCTGTGGGCTACGTCGATGACCCTGGTTCTTTGTCGGATCACCTCGTTTCTAATGCGATCCCTTAGAGAAACGCCGAGCATATACCTCTCCATTGCACGCTGAGCGACTTTAAACTTATGGACCAGTCGAACCGTAAGTGTCCACGTTTCGGCTCCGTAAGTCATTACGGGTAGGACGCACGCATTGAAGACTTTCGTCTTTAGGCACTGTGGGATCGATGATGAGAAGACCCGACGAAGTTTCCCAAACGCTGCCCAACCCAGCTGGATTCTTCTGTTCACCTCGTCCTCAAAGCTGTTTCTACCTAACTGCAAAGCCTGCCCGAGGTATACATATTTTTGAACAACTTCGAGAACGGCACCGTGTACCGCAACCGGTTCCGGTAGTACATGTTCATTGAACATGACCTTGGTCTTGTCGAAGTTCATCCGTAGGCCGATGCGCACAGACGAGTCAGCCAGGTCGTTCAGCATCTGTTGTAGGTCCTGCAACGTCTCTGCCATGATGACGATGTCATCTGCAAATCGCAAGTGAGAGATGTATTCGCCATTGATGTTGATACCGCGCCTTTTCCAGTGCAGCGTCTTAAACAGGTCCTCCATTGCATTAGTGAATAATTTCGGGGATATAACGTCCCCTTGCCTCACTCCTCGATGCAATGGTATGGGTCTTGTATGCTGATCCTGTACTTGGACGGACATAGTAGCGGCTTTGTAGAGACATCTCAACACTCGGACGTACCGCCAATCTACTTGGCAACGCTGCAGGGACTCCAGAACAGACCAGATCTCAATCGAGTCAAAGGCCTTTTCATAGTCCACAAATGCTAGACACAGGGGCTGATTATACTCTTCGGTCTTCTGTATTATCTGCCGCACTGTGTGGATGTGGTCTATGGTGCCATATCCGCTCCGAAACCCAGCCTGCTCCGGTGGCTGGTATTCGTCGAGTCTTCGCGCAAGACGGTTCGTGATGACTCTTGAAAACAGCTTATAGACGTGGCTCAAGAGGGAAATGGGCCGATAGTTCCTCAACATGGTTTTATTTCCCTTTTTGAAGAACAGGACGACCACACTCCTACTCCACGCCTCTGGAGTCCTCCCTTCGAACAGGACAGCGTTGAAAAGCTTTTGGAGCGCCTTTAATACGGGTTTACCTCCAGCCTTTAACAGCTCTGTAGTAACGCCATCCTCTCCAGGGGCTTTTCCATTTTTCAGCTGTCTAAGAGCCATCTCGATTTCGTCAATGCTGACTTCTGGCAGATCTTCGGTGAAGTGGCGTGTTAATTTGGCTCGAGGGTCCTCATTTTCGGGATCAGGTCGAGATGCATGCGAAGCGTACAAATCGCCATAGAAGCTTTCTACTTCCGAAAGGACAGCCAGCTTGGAAGCAACGACTTCTCCGCTTACTGTGGTCAGCTTCGTCAAATGGCTTCTTCCAAGAGATTTCACAAACACTTTTGACCCCCGATTCTGCTCGATTGCTCTTTCAATCAAAAGAGTGTTGGAGCATCGGAGGTCGTGTCGTACACGCTTACTAATCTCTCGGTTTAGAGTCCGTTTTGCCGATGAAGTGACTGGCGGGTTCTCACGTCTTTCCTTCATTAACTTTAGTGTCCTCTCTGAAAGCTTCGACTTCGTGTCTGTACGCTGCATTTGACAAAATCTCGTACCTTCACTCCTGAGGATTCGAACCACATTTTCAAGGTTCTGGTTTACGTCTCTTGTGGTTTCCATGGCAACAAATCGGTTTAGACTTACAGTCTAGTTCATAGTTATACATCTCTGGTTAAAACTGAAGATACTCTTTTCGTTCAATTTGATTGATTCCGATCAGTAGCCGACCTCAACTAATATTGGAAATAATCTAGGCTAATAAGATTATAATAATTGATTCAATACTTGCATTGATATGCAGAATCTATTCTTTTTATCAGCTAAAACTTGTAACCCTGTAGGCCAAATATTATTTTTAAGGTAAATTCAGACCTATCTCTAGTTAAGATAGACAGGTTATAGAAAACGGCCATTATAGTTAAAACAATTTGAGCTTTGTAGTCATTATTATAGCATCTTAAATTGTAGAAAACGTTCAGAAAATAGACGAAAATTTTGAAACAATGCTTTCAACAGTTACCGGACCTAACCGTCTTTAAGTGTCAGATGAATTTGATAAACACTAAATTAATTTAAATGGTACCACAAAATATTAATCGGTACAATAAAACACAATACTCGATGGCTATTGAAACAATAGTTAATGGCTATCAAAGATAATAATAAAATCATGCATTTACGTCTGATATCTACTCTCGAATTCTAAAACAATTGCGATTCAGCTTAAGGTGGACAAGGCTTGTTGTGGCATTTAGTAGTAAATATATGTGTATGTAGCCATCTATCGTCCTGAGCCCAAATGCTTGCTCGGAATCCGATTCTATCCGAGTGCCCACTGTTCGAAGTTTGGTTGAATTACATTACATTAGATACTGCTTGCATTCCTGTTGCTCTGAATTCATTTGATAGTAAAATGTCTATCGTAGGTGCTGTAGGAGACTGATGTCCGCAGACTCATATTTACTTTTATAATTGTGGGTTTTCTATGTCAAGGATTTATGAATGTAGCAAAAATATGAGCTATTGATATAATTTCAATATTATTGATGTTATATGGATATACCGTACTTTTTAAAGCATTTTACTGTTTCAAAGCATTTTTGGTTAAATATGTGGTTTGCAACTTCACCTTCTATACTTTCCATGGAGACAAATGTATATACTTAATAACTTATTTAAATAAGTAGTCTATTTTTTAAATGTTAACTTGAAGGAAAAAGATTGTTGCAATTTATCAAAATATGAGGTTTATTAAGTATGTTGGTATAACTGCCACCCGCTACTGTTTTGAATGTTGTTCCATTAACACTAAAGTGATAACTCTTTCATTCTATATCGATATTACGATATTTAATCTTTTGCCATAACACAACTTCACTAGATACTGAATGTAACAAATAATCAGACCGATGAAAATGTATCGTAAAAAACAAAATAACGCTAGAGATATTCAAATACTGGGACTAAACTCGAGGATATAAAATAAAAACCCCTCTAGTAAGTTACAAAGTAACACTGTATAACAACAAAGTAGAACATCAAAGTGGGATACATTTAAGTGTATTCAGTGAGTTGTTAATGTCCGAATAAACGTGTTAATTTTATTGGATGGGAGACGACGTTTGGCTGACGTGACGCAGGTCGGTTTGAAGACGGTCACTCGACAATTGAATCAAAAAGGCATACGTGACCTGCCCTGCACCCACAAATACATAATGTTAGTTATTTTATCTTATCTAAGGCTGTGATTAGATGCGTTGAGTAAAGGTACTTTTATTTACGAGCAAAAACAGTAATAGTTGTTTAAAAAATTGTGTATTAATGTATTGCTTTATATCCATTTAGAAATACTACCAAATTTAGTAACTATGTTTTATAATTCTATACTAAATAACAGATGTAAGCGCGTAACATCTTTGATAGCAATTGAATATTCTGTGCAAGAGTGAACTCAAAAATATATAAGAGCTCGTTGATGAAAACTGTACCAGTCTAAGTTAACAGATTTTGACAAGTTATTTAAAAATTCATACCCATCAACTTACTCCATCTGTTATGCTTTCACGGCTAAACCGCTGTACCGATTTCAATGACATTTTGCATGGACTCACTTTTACTCTCAACGGCTTTTGTATCACTCAAACATGATCTCGTACTGAACGCAGCCTTATGTTGTACGAATGTATTTAGGTAAATGAGTACGAAGAACATGTTTAGACACTGTAGCTGTTGTTCCAGGAACTCATTCTTATGCTAGAAATGGGTCGATGTTGTCAGCATATTAAAGGTAAAGGAAACTGTTAAGACAAGTTATCGGATTCACCATCGTTGGCTTGCAACTAAAGGGCTTTCCTTTAAAATGTAAATGAGTCATGAAATGAGTTATACGCTTTGTTTTAATGTTTCTGTGATGTTTTGGATGTCTCTGTAAGAACTATTTTAGTATTAGATAAACGTGTGCATAGATTTTTTTATGTTGATCTTAATTTGTATTACGAAACCATGTAAATGAAAAATTATATCACACATGAAAAACTTAATTATTAAATAACTTGATCGTTTTGCATGACGTCGTGAGTTAATCTTCACATACAATCAGTATCACATCCTAGAATATTCATCATAACATACGTGATATAACTAACTGGGCTGCCTGAAGTAATCCCGGGTAGCTTCCGAGTGTCGTAATCAAATCCTGTTGGAGCGAGAGTCCTAATCGAGGCAGACCACGCTCTACCTCCATCAAATCGGGCTAAGGAACACGAGCCGAATGTCACAGAGACAGATAAGTGCAACCGACTGTATCCGACACACGACCCGGTAACGACCCAATGACCGATCTTCATGTCGGTGTAAGGCGATTAACAAACGTAGAGATTTACAAACTACACGAAAGAGATGTAAGCCACAGCTGTTAATTCTATATACTATTTTATCAATTTGATTTTTAACACCATGGTCTCTATCAAAGTTCTGCTTTGAATTTCTTACAATAGTAGATTAAAAGAAAGCAAAAAGATATTTCTAATTTCAAGTAACTTTTTGTATGTACATGTGTTTTTGTTTAATAATTGCATTCGAATTTCATTTTGAATGTGTATACTTAAAGTACTCTAACGTACAGTATAATCTGAACTAGAGAACTTCAAGTACCACGTGGGAGAGCCACGCTTCAGCATGCTTGGGCCGGCTCGACCGGAGTGATACCACGGCCTCACAGAAAACCAGTATGAAACAGCGCCTGCGCTGTGTTTCACCGAGTGAGTGAGGATACCGGAGGCCCATAATCCAACCTTTCCCCTCATCCCCCTCCCCATCCCCTTGGCCGGCAACGCACTTGTGACGCCTCTGGTGTTACGGGTGTCCATGGGCGGCGGTAATCGCTTACCATAAGGCGATACGTCTGCTCGTATGCCATCTATTCCACAAAAAAAAATACGAATTCTCTATTTGATTCATGTTATAGCGCTATTATTTATATGCTACACTTATTTGACTTACATATCACATGCGATTAGATTAACTTTTAGTAGGCATTATAGTTGTACAAAAAGATGTCGAACGCGTTAAGAACGTGTGGCATAAGATGTAAATAAAAAATGTATTTAGTGATTTCTAATGACATCGGTAATTAAAAATTGCCAGTGATTAAAAATCGCTAGTATGTTTTAAGTAGTCTCGTGTGTGAGAAGCCTTAAATATATTACCTGCAATACGAACGTTGTCTGCTTATTGCACAGTTTTTAATAAATAAAAAACAAATATGGATGTTATTTTGTATGAAAATAATCAGAAAATAAGTAACTTTGTATTTTATTATATTATTAGATTACTTTAAAAACTTTAGAACTGTATTAGTTCAGATTGACATTGACATTCAACAGTAAAGATAGAAAATTAGCGTAAGTCCCCCATTTTCCTGCGTAAAATTCGTGTCAGGGACTCATCAATATGCGAATGTGGATTAGACGAAGGCAGTTTGGACCACATATTTTTTAATTGCAAGAAAAACAATCCATCTTTGGACTTATATGGCTTTTTAAGAAACTTAAAGATCCCCACCCCTATTAATTTCACACACTAATATCTTACATTCATATGTCATTGGCAGAATTGTCGACATCGGCACAGATTGCCATATCCAAAAAAAAAAAAAATAGCGTAAGTGAATTGATTAGATTGAAGGCAAAAGTAAAAGAATATTTCAATTCAAACCAGTACTTTCTGAAATTAGCGCGTTTAATCAAACAAAAACACTATGTAGCTTAATAATATTGATATATATTTCGATTATTTTTAATCTGATAATACATTTTTAAATCTTTCCAAAAAGTTTTATATAGCGCGTAAATATCAAAGACACTTAATATTTACTGTACGTTTCTAAACAATTGTCTTGTCGTTTTGTTACGAATGTACTCGTATATTGTCAACGACAGGGGGCGTCGGGCCCGGTGCGGCGGGAGAGTCGGCCTCCTGCAACATATTTTACTACATAAATCATAACTTTATTTCCTCTCGCTCATGGATGCCGACTTGAGAAGCGAAGTGTCTTTGAAATAGCTTTAAGAGTTCCCGTATGTCTATACCGCAACGACAGAAACTCAAATTTCAATTAGGCGTTGAAAACACGTGAGAGCTGACATTGTTTTCGATATGTAACACACTATATTGTACTTCATTTAAAACATTCTCATATAGCTACAATCTTGTTCATTATTATTTTATCTTTTTTTTACGTGTGGAAATCCCCTCGGACTTTCAACCCACCGGGGTTTGAGGTGGGACGGTGTGTCGGAAATGAACCGACTAAAACCACACTGTGTGTCACTCTGCGCCTGAGACGGGATACGGGATCTACTGTTATTAACACATCCAGTCATTATTTTTACCTAAATTTAAGGAAACTTTTTAAAAACTAAACAAACAAAACAAAAATAGATGTTTTTTAGTATTGACATCTTACTTCTTGTTTATGAAATGACTTTACTAACTAATATCAATTTACCAAGTTTTCACAATAAATCATTTTTCCTGAAAGCGGTTTTTGCTTATTAGAGAGCAAAAAATAAGGATAATCTCCATGTCGAATATCCACGACGTTATAAAGAAAAGTAAAATATATATTTTTTATACAGTAGTATTGCGTATCCAACCACAAACGTAATATCTTTAATATCACGGAAAACTTGAGCTTACACGATAGAACAACAGCGTACCGTACTAATTTGCGATCATTTTAGCGGTATTTCCTGCCAATTAGGAGCGTTAAAACATCGTGGCGCCAAACAAAAGGGGCTGGGGCTCATGAATTTATTGTTAGGTTGCTGTCTTAAGTTATTTAAGTGTTCAGTACAGCGTTATTCACGTACGAAACTCGGCACAGAATGCAGCTTCCTGCGACAATTTATCATGAATCTTTAATTAAACTTTAGCCATGACTGTTCGCAGTCTCATTGTGCTTCACAATAAATCTTATGTGTCGATTTCACATTATTAATAACTGACTTGTAATTTAACGGCGCTTGTAAAACATTATCTAAGGTAATTTTGTAACCAACACTGATGTTTAATAGCTAGATATGTTATTTCGGGTAGCCTACAATATTACTATTGAATTACATTTATCAATCACCTTAGTTAATAGTCCAGTGTTATCAATAGACCTGAAAGTTAAATATCGCATCTACTACTAAGCTTGTAACTGCATTTTAATATATACAAATGTACATACATGAGTATGTAAAAAAGCTCCTGAGACTGCTGATAACGAAGCAATGTGCATACATTGCAAGGTTGCTACAAATGTTTTTGTAAAACTTTTTTCTTAATCTTAAGGCCCGTATACGAATAAAATTACCATACTAACTTTTAAACTTTGACTGCCTCGTTAGTCTAGTGGTAAGCGTAAGCGACTGCAGATCAAGAGGTTTCGGGTTCCATTCCCGGGTCTAACTGCTGTTGGGTTTTTCTTACAAGAAATTCTTAATAGCAGCCCGGAGTATGGAATATGGCGGTGTTTCCTGCCCGTGCCTCGGAGAGCACGTTAAACCGTCCGTCCCGGTTGTCATGAACATCAATGGCAATCGTCATTGGGAAGCCAGTGCCCTCAAATATACTGACAACTAGTTAAATCTTCGAATTCAGTCCACCCTCAGGGTTGCGGAGGTCCAATGCCAGTCGCTTCGTGTAAAAACTGATATTCAAATAAAAACGGTTGAACCAGTAGCCGACCCCAAATCTTGGGAATAATAAAGGCTAGGAAGATGAAGATGATGACTAACTTTTAAACTTTTGTGTTTCACGACATAATAATTATTTTCACGGCAATTAACGCGATCGCTTATTTAAAGATAGTACACACCTCTGGTTTGATGACGTTTCGACCAGGTGACACTGGCCGTGGTGGTGGTGGGTAATACCTTTAAATAATTGATCGCATTAATTCCCGTGAAAATAATTATTATGAAGTTACCATGTTGAAAGAGAATGACGAATAAAAGGTTGTAAAAAGTAAGGTATACAAAATCATTATCATCGCATCTCACAAATGAAAGTTGTGGCCGGACGGGTTAACAATGGGTTAATTTGAAGTTTATCTACACCTTACAGTGCTGTTGTCGATAGTCGGTTCTTATGACACTCATGGGATTAATGGGGGGTAGTAATAGACACTACGTATTCTCAATTCGTCACCACATGGACAAATGTATACAAGATCACAAAATGACCTCTTTATACCGATTTTATAGAAAATATTATAAAAATACATTTATGTTATTTTTCAATGATTTCCTATGCAAAAAGAAATGCCCTCATAAGTTTATTCGTGTAATAGTGATAATTATTTCTATTTATGTAAGATAATTTAACATAGCAGCATTAAACAACTATAGGTACTCAAATAAATCTTAAACTGATAAATATTACTTTCAGACACTAATTTATTTGTAAAACTAGAGATGATGTGCACAGATATCCAACAGAAAGTATTTCCGTACTGCCTTTAACTGCCTTTAAAACAGCATTAAACAACTATAGGTACTCAAATAAATCTTAAAGTGATAAATATTACTTTCAGACACTAATTTATTTGTAAAACTAGAGATGATGTGCACAGATATCCAACAGAAAGTATTTCCGTACTGCCTTTAACTGCCTTTAAAACCAAATTAAATGATGAAAGTTTTCAAGTTATTCCGAGTCCGTTTCATAATAAAATTACCTGTGTCAGTTTGCCAGTAGAATTCAATTAAGAACTTTTTGAATATTTTATACTTGTCAGAAGGATTGTTTTTTTAATTGATAGTTGATAATACTTTTTTGGTCAACTTTGTCCAGGATTGTTTTTATAGACTAAGATCCCAATTGCCCAGACCTACGTCATTTTAGCAGACATGATTTTTTTAGGGTCGGTAGTCTGACATAAACTGAAAAGGGAATGGTTACTCGCTAAGCTGAATGCGAAGCTGTTTTACAGTCAGCAGGTATCAAAGGTGTAAAAAAACATGCTAACTTACGGCATTATAGGAAGGCTCCGTTTCATATTGTAGAGCTGCGGGTCACATGTCCCTCCAACACAAAGGGAGGATCCTCTGACCAGGCGAGGTGATCATGCTTGGCGAGCCACTGCTCAGCGGTTGATGTTGGGATATTGTATTTACGCTAATCGGTGTGAGAACTTCTGTTGCGTGATTTAGAATTACTAGTGTTGTGTAGTACGTTACTCCGTAGTTCAGTGTATCTTCGGTAGATGGAGCTGTAGTATGTTATGTTATTGTTGCGCTAGGTGTAGAGGTTGCCATATCACTCCCCTCCAAGACCGGAGGTCGATATATTGTTGAGTCAGCTGTCTGTGCTCGGTTGTGGAGCTTGCCAATGCCAGGAGTGAGTATTTCCAGTGCGTCGGAACAGAATGCAGCTAGTCCCTGTGAGTCGAGGCTGAAGTCCGCAGATCCCAGTGAGTCGGGATGACATGCGGTGCGCGGTGCTGCGGTGAAGTCCTTAGTGTTTCGGGGCGGTTGCTGCGTAGTGGCTGGCTGCTACATAGACGAGAGAGAGATGTTCTGCTTACATGGACCGTAGTTGCAGTGGGCTGTGCCTAGACGCTGATGAGGCCGTAGGGGTTAACCAGGTAGGAGCAGTCGCCAGATTTTAGTCTATATTGTTGAGAAGTATGAACGCCTACACTAACTTATACAGCAATACAATGCGGCCTTTATCAGCCGCTATAGTATAGAGAGGCGTCCCTTTCTATAAACTGTAATGAAAACTCAAAAGTAAATTATATGATTCTAATGTCAATAGAAGTCAAATCGAAATATTTAATATGCCTTAGTTTGAGTACCGGGTTAGTTTTACCTTGAGAGTGTATAGATAATCTATACATCTATAGAAACAAATAAAATTAGAGTGTCTGTTTGTAATATTAAATGACCACTTTTTACTAAATGCATACAAACCAAAATATTTTTTATACAATTTTTGTGTCTGCCTGTTTGTTCCGGGTAATATCTGGAACGGCAAGACCGATTTCAACGGGACTGTCACTTTGATTTGACTTTCACTGGCAGATAGCTGATGATATAAAGAATAACTTAGGCTACTTTTTTCAGACTAGCTTCGCCCCGCGGCATTGCCCGTGGTTACAACAACAAACGCGGGTAACACCGCAGGGCTCAGCTAGTAGAGAAGTAGAGTTTGTAAACATATAATTTTGGTCTATGAAAATTTCCCTTTAATCGATTCTTTATAGCATACGTTCATAGTCCAAACTCACCACAACCTCGCAGTCTCTTATTCAGCCAAAACTTTGCGTATTTTTTTGTTACCTGTTAATATAAACGGTTAGACGGTTTTGGCCTATAATACCATATTAGTCTGACAAGTTGCTATAAGGTTTGTATCAAGTTTTCGTTCTCTTTGCTTTGGTTCTATGAGTCGACTCTTACGATATCCGTGAGGTGAATCAGAAGTGAAGTAATATCAGAAGTGTAGTTTTCTTAATACGGATTGGTCATATATTCTACATTAACCATTGGTTGATGAGATACCAACTTAACATTTATGACTTCGTTTATTTAGAAATAAAAAGATTTGACAAACATTATTAGTCGCACGGAAAACAATAAAAAACAATCCAAAAATATTGCGTAATAAAATAAAATGTGAAAATGTTGAATGATCAAGATGTATGAAAGAAGAAAAGTCATTGTACCAACCTAAAATAAAGTTGTTAAAAAGTCCCACGTGTATGATCATGAACGACACATATAGAATACTGATCACTAGTGTCGAGCACGTTAAAAGTGATCTGTTACCATTTGTATCTACCTACACGTAATTTTATACACACCTTTTTTAGTTTTAGAGATTTCAGTTTTAATTATAGTCCAATCGCTTAGATACGGTCACTATGATCGCACCGCCGTCGCACGTGCGCCATGCGGCTCATCTGCGGCGTATATCCACAAGCAAGTATGGTTTGTTAGTTTACGCCGTTGTATGGATTCATATATTCGTATTTCATAACAATAACCACAATTGCATGCGGATGCACGGACACTATCAAAACGAATGGACTATTCAATATTACTAGCCAGAAACATCTCTCAATTAAGATAGAAAAAAAAAAGGTTCAACCTTAAACGTTATAGTTGAAATTCATATTTATAAAATTTATAACAGTCAAACGTTTTTGTTTTGATTAACTTAAATTTGTCTCATTTAACGTTCGTAGAGTACTTAGTGTATAGAGTGGTCATTATCATCATCATCATCATCGTCAGGCGTTAGTAGCCGTCTCATTATCGAAGAAGTTTTGGCCTACTGCAGCACGCTGGCCAGAACATAATTGCAATGCAATGAACTCACAAAAGATGGAAAACCGAGTGGGGTAGTGAAACATTCTCATTCATATTGAGCCTCTGTGAAGAGATGTCGTGCCGCGATTTCTAAAGGAAAATAAATAAAAAGTATCAAATTGACGTAATATGCATATTGACTTAAGTAAATTCATAAATTACATTTATTTACAACAATATCAACAAACGATTACAATAACTAATATACATTTTCCTATGCGTAACAGATAAGCTATACATCATATATAAATTTCTACACAAATTCTATACATACATAGTACTAGAAGTATTGCGTACCTATATCTTTTATGTAATGTTCCCTATAACAAATAGACCTAACTTACCCTTTCAGCCGAAAAATAATACAACATTATAGGCCTATTCCATAATGTATATAGACGTTTGGTGATAATCAGTTTTTATTTCTATATTCCTAAAATTTTGAGGGTATCAAAAAATTTAAGCATAACCTCTTCTTTAAATAAAATTATATTATCAGCAACCATTCGTTTCTATTAGCCAAAAACAAAGATAAAATCTCATAGTAATCGACGTGTCCTAATTTTGAGGATATCCACTAAAATCTCTGGCCACTAAGGTATGATACTTGAAGCACAAAATATAACTGACTAGAAGTTTATGGATTGTATGGTGGTCTTCAAGCATAAATCTTTTACGACCTACCTCTCTTCCAGTTATGCCATGCTGAGTAGTTACAATTGTCATTACCGGTATTACTTGATTATATAAATTTGATGGCTAATAAAAAATTATTTTTATGTACAATTTTTTTGGTAACTTCTTTTATGTATATTGGTTTACTTCTTCATCTAAATCAGATAAGTATCCTGGTTTTTCCAACAGAAAAGAAAATAAATAGTTCAATAACGTTACCGTTATCGGTCCTTATTTCAATATACAAAATTAAAATATAACCGAGCAAAATGTTTTTTTGCATAAACAAACAAAATTATTCTTTATAAACAGGTGGTGTGATATGACTGGCCATCTGCTTTTAAAATCTAATAATTGATCCAATTTCACAACTAAACCAAACTCAACTTCCTTAAGCCATTCGTTATTCCAAATGCGATCCAAAAGGCACTAGATTTTAACATTATATAATTGTCGTTTCGTCCAAAAATCGTTGTAGTTGAAATTCATGAAGCAACACCTTAATATTTTTTTGTAAAAAATATACATTAAAAGCTCATAATAAAAACACAAACAATGATAAATTAACAACTTAAATAAGTTATACTAGCTATTACAGTATTTAAGTTTATACCTAGGTATTTATAATTCGTCAAACATTAAACATAGAAATATGAAGTAATCGCCATTTTTATACATTTGAAATTTCTTCTTCTGTGTACGAACACAGAAGTAAAAAGAAGAAGTCATTTATACAAATATCTTGATACATATTCTCGCCTTCCAAAATAGCAGGCAGTTAAACTGATTACAAAAAATAAAATCTGTGTCAGGGTTCTAGGTCAATATTAAGATATATTAGGTAATCCAATTGTATTTCACATTAAGTAACATAGCCATCAAACAACCTAATACCAATGCCAAATTGCCTTAAGTTATTTAAATAACTTTTTGATGGTCTCGGTTTTGGGTAAATTCTGGTTTATAACTTCTCTGGTACCCCAAAATAAAATCTTATACCTGTTATATCGATACAACCCTAATTGAAAAAAACTTTGTGAATAGTTTAAAAATCGCAAGTATCAAACACTTAAATATGTATTCTCTCTTCTTTTAAGTCAGATATTTATTTTAAAAGTGTGGCTTAGTTCTACTATTATAATAATCATGATTTGTTTTTTCCACGCTTTGTTTTGTTGCTTACTAATTAACGCAAACTTAGATATTTTTGCTTCCACTGCATACGTCTTTCTCTTTAAACGGAAGCTCTCAGGTTATTCATTTGTAGTCGAGTACATAGCAATTTTCATCGAATCGACAGTTTTTACAGGATCTTATAGCGTTGCTAAAGTCATCTTTCGGTATACATATATTACAAAAGTACTATTACAAAGCCAACGATTTACTACATTATTTCACGAAAAAGTCAAAAGATTTTGAGGCTACACGAAATATATTGAAATTAAAATCACAGTAATGAAAAGAAATAAAAATTAATCTGAACCGCAACGTTTTAAAAACTACACCTATTATATGAAATGTATTTAGTTTTACACAAAAAAAATGGATACAATTTTTTAAGAAGAGGTTTATGTCCCGCTATAGACTATTAAAGACTGTTAATATGATACATTTTTTTTCAACAATCTGTGAGTTTCCAGCTGAACTAATAAAATAAGTTAATCTATATGTTCTCAAGTAATAAGACTAATTGACACCAGAGTAATTGAAAAAATATTCGAACTGTTCGACTATATTTTAGAACCAGTAAATAGCCAGCGATATCTTTAGAGAACAATGATTCTATATTTACAAATATGAACACATTTTTGGCAGTTATTTTAGTCCTGAATAAGTAGAATTTACCTGTGATTTTAACTTCAACCTATAATAGATAAATATATGTCATCTTATTATATTCCTATACTCTAGAAACGATTGGTTCACTTACTAAAAACTAAATTAAAATTTTCTATCATTAGTACATAATAAGTGAACGGAGAACAAGATTATATCAATAATTTTCAATTGACAACAACAAATACACGTAAATTAATTTATCATCGACAGATGAGACTTTCTTCCCTTGCTGCGCAAGCTCCGTGCGGTGGTGCAAGAAACAGTTTTCCGTTTGCGCACGCGCATAGTTGGTAAATATTTTGATGGTGAGGATCGTGTGCGTGAGGTACTGATGGTGGCAATGGAAGCGCTGATTTTAGCTTCGGCATGTATATACTCGGTGCGTCTAGCCGAATCTGTGGATGATAATAAAAGAGTAACAATTTCACTGCTAAAGTATTTACTCTCCTTAAATTTTTCAATTTGTCTTTTTGTTTTAATATTTTCTCACAATACACACTTACTTCTTCACACTCAATACAATTTGTTTTCAAATTTAAATGGGTTGGTCATAGGATCCATATATAAGTCCACTGAATATATAATCACATTGATTAGAGATTATAGAGGTTTAAAACTTCATTTTAACATTATATAATAAGAATTATATTTTTTGAGTTTAGCCTATTTCAATTCCAATTGTGGAAGTAAAGGAAAATTTAAAATTGTTTTTTTTATTTCTATACATGCTAAGTTAGTTGTACCAAGTCTTGTAAGAATGTATCAATAAGACACATATCTGAGTGATAGATTCATTATTTTTAGTATTTCATTTACCAATATTTATAATAGGAAATTAAAATGATTTCTATGAAATGCTTGTTTTCATATGCATGGAATTCAACCTTTTCTATTTTGCTTCTGACTGTACATTGGTTCACAACTATGGGACAAGCTCAGAAGTGTACAAAGCATAGCAGAGCAAAATTGTGTTAGAGACAGAAATGTTCAGTTATTATTACGTGCTCACCGAGCCAGCGACGGATCTGAGTCGGAAAGTAGTGAGGCAGCTGGCGCTGATGTCGCCGGCGCGGGACTCCAAGACGATGTTCTGTGCCGCGTGCATCTCGAGAGAACGCGTCGGTGATTCCAAACTGTGCACAACAAAAGAATTCCAAATAACGTTAGCTAATGTAAGTTTATTTGTTATGCTCTCACACTCAAATTGCATGACCGAAAAGCACGAAAGGTTGGACATAAGTATATATTTGTGTACAATGTGTACGTGTATAATAAGAATGTTCAGAGATACAGAAAAAGACTAAATTTATTCACAAAACACAGAGATCTGAAAACAGTTTTCGGATAAAGTTATCCTTGTATTTTTAGCCGAAAACTTTTACAAAGAATATCTTATCAAATTTATCTAAGATTTATTCAATGTCACGAAGAAATCTCAATACACAAAAGACAGTAGTAAATAGTAGTGTTATTACATTTAATTTGCACACATTAAGACCAAAACATGTTATAAGAAAATATTTAGAATAGGATCGGTTATAGAATAGATATTTTTAACTCTACTCGTGTGTAATAGTCAAGCTTATAAGGTCCAATTATACGTCCTAAATTAAATGTCATGAAATAATAATGAATACAAATTTGTTAGTTGGTCAATAATAAAAAATAAATATGTCGGACATCTAACAATTTTCGCCTACAAATCCCAAACTAAGCAGAGCTTGTATTATGGGTGCTAAACAACTAATATAAATACATAAAAAATAAATACATGTAGCGTGTCTATCACACTAACATTAAAATTTATTTTTGTTGATCCCTAAAATAGTAGGTCGGTAGCGGTGCGCACGGTCAGTGAGATCTTTACCGACGAGATACTAACAGCAATGATTAAGAGTGTGTTAAAAACTAAGATAGAAATCTAAACTATTTCATAAATTACACTGCATATCTTGGGTTCACGTGAGTGAAAATAGACAATTAGAATTACTGTGTGAAACTTTTATTTGTGACTACAACGCCTTCGCTTCGCTGCACAGTAAAATATACAATCAAAATATTACACTACACATATTTTTGTTTTTTGGAAATACATTCATAATAAAAAAACACCCGAACTAAGAAACAAATGTTTGTAGATCATACAAACATTTGGTACGACACAGGAGTTGAACCTGAGACCTCAAGAACAACAGTCACATATGCTACCATTGCGCCACCGATGCAGTAAAAAAACGTATCTACAAATATCCTAAAAAATGTTCCTGAATTCAAAATGAAAAAAAAATGAAACCGGTTTAGTGCAACGACACTTTAATTAATAAAGGAAAATTACTGTTAATTATTTATCTACTACATATTTCAAACGTGTAAATAACTACAGACAAATAAATATATTTCAATATCAAGTTTTTAAAATCTTTATTTACAGACCTTAGCCACAATTTTGACAATATCGCTCAATATCAAGTTGATCGAAAAAAATGGTTCATCGTATCTACTTTGGTACTGTAAAATGGCTATAGATAAAACTATTAACCTTTTCAAATTCCGTCTAAATCCGGCTTAGTGTCGACCACAGTTTTACACCTAAGGGTTTTCTAACGAAAATGTCTATTAAAGTGTAGCTTTAGATCGGACAACAAAGTTTGATAAGGCTTTTGACTAACTTATGTTTGACTAATGAGTTCTAACCAGGGTGGCGGCGAGCGTTGAAATACGTAAACATACTTACACGAGTGGTTTTGAAGGTGGAGCTTTAACTAAGGGTGTTTGCGCTGCGGTCTGTATAGTGACTCCGGCGGGGCTGGATATCGTGAGCGTGTCGGCTCCAACTGTAACTGAATTCTGTCCCGCGCTCAGGAGCATTGCCCCCCTGGCGTCTCGTACTTCTAACCGTGCAATATTTACCTCCAAACGGTCGTGACCTGTAATATTCCTTTAATTAAAACATGACAGTAAATGCTATATAATTAAATTTTATCCGTAATCTGTTTCGGTACACTAAGTAAGTAAGTAAAGGACTAACCTAGGTATAATCTACTCTGCAGCATTCCATGCGAATCTCTAGTAGAAACAGTGAAATTCCGCGATGCTTCCAAGTAAATTGGATATCCTCGGCGTGATTTAATGGTCGATGCAAATAAAGAATCCAACATCAAAGCCTGTCCCAAAAGTTGTAAGCCGCCTGGCACTATGCGCAGTTGACCCATTCCTTCCTAAAAAATATTATGTATTAATGTAATTTAAAGTAAAAGTTAATGAAGTGAGTAATAATAGTCGAATAAAATTATTCATTAATCAAATAGTCAAGTCAAGATGCATAATTACAGCTATTGTATCAGAAAAATTATTCCAGTCGGTGTTAATTCACAATTCAAGGATGAGAGGTTGTTTGGGGTTTCGTAGAGTGTATTATCCTATTTACCTACTTTGTAGGTTAAACACATATTAATTTGTCTCATGTTTACTTTTGTTTCACGTAATAAAAAAAAAATTACAGTGCTGTATAAGCAGGAGTTCCATTGTAATTAAATTATAATGTAAGATTCCAATCTGCAACAAAATATTTCTTACCGAATTAAAATCCAGAACTTTGAGAACCCAAAGCGTCAATGCCAAATTGATGATCATCATAATCATAAGTGCCATGACAAAGATATAGAGGCATTTTTTTCTCCAGCCATAGATTCCTACTTTGAATTGGCTATTATAACTGTTCCTGATAGAGTCTGCTTTTGTTTCCCTACCGGTATTGTTGTGCAAGATTGGCTCGGGGGTGATCTTGTCAGCGTAGGGTATCCTGAAAGAAAATGAGCTTTTAAAACAATTGACTTTTCCTAATGGTCTTCTTTTAATTGTTTCAGTGTTGCAGAAAGCTAGAGGTCTAGCTTTGCCGACTGAAATTGTTGTTTATTTATTATAAACAACCCGTCTAGTCCATGTGATATAATAATAATAATAATTATGATTATTTATTGTAACAAAGTATATATATATATATATAATTCAAGAATTAATCAATCAATAGATATAATTCAAGTGCAAGCCCTGATTCCCAAACAGACTAAAGCCTCATTTTTAAGAAGAAGTATATGTCCAGCAATGAACTGTTAAAGTTTGCTGATGCTGATGATTATTAACGTTTGAAAGTAATCTAATCATTTGTTACAAAGACATCAATTATAAATACTTAAAATTTACAAAAAAACAGAACCTGATTAGCTCAGAGATTTACCTACTGCATCGAACGTAACGAGTTTGTACATTAAGTTGTTTAAATGTTGATTTTCTATCATTTTATTTGCTTACGAGAGTCCATGTTATTTACTTCAATTTGAAAGCACCAGTGGTATAAAGGGTGAGTATATCCTTTAACACTAGTCTACCAAAGTAAATATTATTAATTATACAAGTCAAGTGTCAAATAAATACATTTTGTTCTTAGATTCTGCATTCAATTAGTTATAATGAAAAATTAACTGCGATTTAATAGGCATGTAATTTATTTGAAAAATCAAATACATGTACAAAAGAGTAAGGTGTTTTGTTTTTAAAAACAATTGCTTCACTAGGAATATTTCTGTGTCACGAGGGACATTACTAACATATATGAAAGGAACAAAAAAACACCAAGCCTCGGCGGCGTGACCGCCTCAACTACGACTGATAAATCTTATTTATTTATTTTATCGTGGACAAATCATTATAATATGCGTTTAATGAATACAAACCACTGGCTTAAGCCGTAAAGATTGTTATGTTAGTAGGAGTTCATTATATTATTAACGATTTGAAGAATACTCTACTCCAGTATATGCTTATATTAAATTCGTGTGAGGTGGTAATTTTTCATAGTTTTAAGGTAAGGTTGGCCCGCTACTATGCCGCTATTTAAGTTACGTCATCGGAAAGTATACCTAAAACATTATTTTCTCAAAACTGTTTTATTGTGCAGGTTGTAAAAACTTTTATTGCATACGGTACGAACAAAACCTATTTATTACAGCAATTAAATCCAACGCCCATACAATTTTAGTTATACCTGTCTATATTTCGGTTTCACTTTGGAGTTCCAGAATTAAAAAAAAACAAACATCTAATCATTTCGATAGTAGCGCAGAAAAGAGTTATTAGTTATCATTGTGATAAGCCTGTTTACTAAAATCAATTAAGTTTATGTTGATCTGTGATAACTACGTGACAACCATAAAAACATACAAATCTGACCATATTTTGTTTTTACTTGACAAAAAATTTTGTTCAAAACATTAAAGTTCTTAGACCCGTAGTTTTTTTTATATAAAGGTTTCGTAAGTCAAGTTTTTCCTCCATTGTTGTATTAATATTGAAATCAGCAAATCTTAAAGTTTAGACCGTTAAACACAACAAATAAATAATTTATTCGATATAAGTAAAAATGATGATCACGAGAAGAAATGCTAAAATATTCTAAAGAATTTCGACACATCGATATTTGACTTTTTTTATTTTGTAATCTTATACTTGTCTCTTACAAGGTGTAACCTTTTTTTTCTATTTCAATGCAAGGTGGAAAATCCTATTACCAGTTAAAGTCAAGAAGAAGATTTGTTAAAGTGCGGCTATGCTATTTCAAGCTTCGCTTAATGGAGGCTTGGCTCTCGCAGTATCGTAGCGCTGACATTGTATTAAATTTTGTTCTTACATTTGAATAACTGTAATAGTAGGTCCTTACATATCAAATTGGCGTTTTGTCGCACTAGCTACTTTAATCTGAAATATATCCTCTGTGGTTCAGAATTCCAAATTCGAAGTTATAAATCCATTAAGCTGGTATATTTGAATTTCGAAAACAGTCATTCATTTGTTTTTTCCTCATTAGTTTGTTTTGGCGTCCCTCATATCGCATAATGGAAAACTTGAAATATCGCTTTATTTACGAGTGCGAGATCTACCGTCGCACCAATGCTGCAGAAACAACTGGAAGGATTAACGATGTTTGTGGCGCTAATGTCGAAAAAGAAAACATGGAACGTTTTTGGTTCCAACGTGTTCATTCTGGAAATTTGAATCTTCATAATAAGCCCCGTGGACGGCCGGAGACCAAATTAGATACTGAAAAATTAAAGGCTATTGTGGTAGCCGCACCATCGCAAACCACTTCACAGTTAGCTGCAGGCTTTGCTGTGAGTGATAAAACTGTTTTAATCCACTTGAAGTAAATAGGGAAAATAAAAAAGCTTGAACTGTGGGTACCTCATGAACCAGCAAACACTCGTCGACTGTTCCGTTACATTGTCAAACGATTACGGCAAATATCTGTCAGTAACTGCAAACCATGATAGATGAACTAGCTGCTAAACAACCGAAACTTGTCCAATGCTCTGCTCAACACTGTAAAACAGATTCGCTAAACTAGAGGAGCAGCAATTGGAATGTCTGCGACATCCACCATAACTACGGCCTTGCTCCAAAGATTACCATTTTTCCGAAATTTGGATAAAAAATATCTCCGATGTGGCAGTCCAAACCACCTTCAGAGAGTTTACTGATTCTTACCCCCATGGTTTTTAGTTTAAGAATCAATGAAATACTTATGAGAACGCCAAAGTATATAGATAAAAAGACTTTAATTAATAAAATATATTTTACAACAAATACGACTTTATATTCCTCCCATACAAAATGCCGATTTCATATGTAAGCAGCTAACATTTAAAATTCATTCGTTCGATTTTTAAAATATATATATATATATATATATATTTGTTCAAATTTAAATTTTCAGTGTATTTTTGATCGTTTTTCTTATCTTTATTTAATTATTCAAAATACATGAATACCATATATATTATTTTGTTGTGGATGTTTGATCCTAGCAAGAGCTTAAAAAAGAGAAAATTCGAAATTTTCGACTCTTTTTGGTCACTTTTACTCTTTATAACAACTTATCTATAATCGTCTAATGAGTTAGAAAACCATAAATCATTTCACAGATGTTCGCTGTAATAGTAGCTGATAATTCTAATCTAGTTATAAAAAGTAATTTAAAGTTTATTAAAGTCACCCAAAGATATCGTCATAATTTTTTTTTATAACCAAACAAACAAGAAGATTTGTACTAAACCTACCTATCCGATATTCGCAAAACTAGCCAACGTCAGCCGTCGTGGGTCATAAATTTACCCGGATGCTAGTACGACAAGACAAAGCACGCTGAAAAATTTTACCAAGCTCTCGCAGACCGCATGAGGCATATATTTACAAGTATGTAGCAATATACAAGACGGGACTGTGAAACAACCTATTGAAAATTCAAAATTTTCTTATTAGATTCACTTCATCAATCATATTTTCTCTGTAAGTTTCTTTAATATATAGTTAAGGGTTAATATATTATGTTTTAACGATTTAAGTTCAGCTTAAACATTTTTAATTTTATATTTTAATATCTCTTCTCACGGCAACAGAAATGATGTTGGAGATACCATGTGGTTGCTTTCACTGTGACTATCGTAACTTTGCCGTGGCCTCGATATAGTAACATCGGTGTTATTGCGTAGAAAAGTACACTCGAAAGAAAAATATATTTTTATACACAACTATATAAATATATTATAACATTGCAACGAAAAGTTCTTTTTCTTTCTTTTTTTTTAAAAAAAGACAACTCCCGCATCAGGAATATACATTCCTGTGTCGCGGGGATCTTTACAAACATACATGAAACGGACACAAAGTACACCCAGACTTAGAACAACAATTTATGGGTCACACAAAGTGTTGTCCCATGTAGGATTTGAACCCACAACACTTGGCGCAGTAGGAAGTGGCGTGGCGACCACTGAAACCACTAGGCCAATCGAAAAGTTACATGTTGTCTTTACTCTTGACATGATGCGTTTATTAGTATCTTATATCCAATATGTCATATTTAATTAATGTCAGAGTGCTAATAAAAATCCAGGTACTGCTGGATCCCATTACTTGTTTACTCTAGTATCGTGTATAGTTAACATTAACAGAAGCTTTCTACTGATCTGCTTTACCCGTAGTAGAGCCACGCTTCGGCATGCACGGGCCGTCTCGACCGGAGTGATACCACGGCCTCACAGAAAACCGGTGTGAAACAGCGCCTGCGCTGTGTTTCACCAAGTGAGTGAGGATAACGGAGGCCCATAATCCGACCCTTCCCCTTATCCCCCTCCCCATCCCCCAAGGCCAGCGACGCACTTGAGACGCCTCTGTTGTAATGGGTGTCCATGGACGGCAGTAATCGCTTACCTTCAGGCGATACATCTGCTCGTTTGCCCTCTATTCCATAAAAAAAACTTATTGAAATTCACACTGAATTCCGGTGATGCAGCATTGAAGTTGATGATGGATTAACAATGAGTATCCTCACTATTTTTTATCACTTACACTCACTGTCACTATAAAGCACTAGAAGAAATCCTATGAGTCATGTCTTTAAAAATCTATAAATTACGATTCCAGCTTGACCAAGTCGAGTGAAATGAATGAAGAACTTATTACCGTCCGCTCCGTAGGTTTGGAATCGGCTCAACCTCGTGACAGCTATCGACATATGAAGAGCGGTCTTCAGCGTGTAACGCGTGGCCTTGCCTGCCGTATGGACTGGTAATAAGTGGAGCTGTACAACAAGAAGTTTTAGAATTTCCAAACAATTTGATCCGCTTGACATGCATTACAAATAGTACCTATTCGATCATCCGACCGAGCTTTTGTTTTTTTACATAAAATATTTTCCAAAAATGAATCCTAGCTAGATCGACGTGTCGCCCCGAAACTCCCTACATACTAAATTTCATGAAAATCGTTGTATTCGCTTCCAAGATTCAGGCTATATATATACAAGAACTGTTCGTCTAAAGGTATTCGATAGATGAATATATATGTGCTTTAACAGAACAATAACCAAAAATTGAAGGGTTTCTTCTTGGTCACTCATAGCCCAGTTGCACTCGGTGATTAGAAACAATCAGCGAGGGCAAGCAACGACGGCGCGGTCAGTACCTGGATGGGTGACCGCTGGTGGCATGTTACCATGAGCGTCTCCGTGATTCGGAGGTCACGTTAAGCAGTCGGTCCCGGTTGTTATCATAGGATAACAGTCGTAAAGCTTAGTTGAAGGCCTTCGGGCGGCTTAAAAACATCCAACGGTAAGATTACGTAGCCACAACGTTGTCTTGCCAGTCCCCAATCCGCACTTGGCCAGCGTGGGGACGTATGGCCTTAACCCTCTCCTGAGAGGAGACCCGAGCCCAGCAGTGGGACATTATGGGTTGTTGATTTGATTTGATGTAGGGTTTCTTAATCACTATTGAAATCAATAAAAGAAAATATAGATATTTACATCCGAAAATATTTGTGTCGTAAGAACACGAAACTTATTCTAACTGAAAAACTTTAACATAAAACAATGTTTCACGTGTAAAAACATTTTAGAAAACCGGTATCTAAGATATTTTGCTAAAAATAAAATCTGTGTGAGAACGTCCAAACACTTTATCTCGCGGTCCACTCTCCCAACACGTTTGGAGGGTTTACGCGGCATTAGAAACCAATTACAGGAATAATGCCTCCTGGTTGTTTTGCCATTTTACTTTATTTTCGAGGTGGATCACCGGCAAAACATAATCACATAACAGTAAAAAAAATATCCCTTAAGCACCAATGTAATTTTTAAACCGCAGTTGATTTAGGCATTATAAAATTTTATGACCGTAATTTTATTTTTAATCACAACAAATATGAACATTCAAAGTTTAAGGTTAAGAAGCAATCACGATTTTTTGCTTTTAAGTTTTCATTTTATTTTATTTTTAAATCTCAATAGTAATGTTATTATAAACTTATTGTAAGGAATTTGATGAGAAAGTCCTTTTCAAAATCATCACACACTTGCTAATAGTTATTAATGCAATCTTCCGTTTACGATTAGTTAACGTTACGATGTGTCAGCAATGCTTTATTATTGCATTAAATACATAATAGAGATAAAAGGTAGAAGTGGGGTGGAATCTAATAAATTCTCTGTGCGGAAGCGTAAACGATGTACGCAGAGACGGGCACGTAGCAGCGCCTCGTAGAGAGCGCCGTAGCCCGTTGCCTCCCAGCTCGTAGCTCATAGCCGCTCTCGGTAGCCGGAGGGGCGCGTACCGCAAATGAGCTATATTAATCATCTCTCATCACGGCAGCTCGACTTTTGAGCTTCCTATGTTCCCAGATTCTCCTTAATAGGCTAATGTTTCTCTTTTCACTAAAATAAATGAAGATAATAAAATAAATCTTAACATGCATAGATCAATTTAAAGAGTAAATATGTAAGAAATTATGCAACTCAAAGAGTTTTCACTTATGTTTCGCACCAGGTAATTTAAAATAACAATTATAAGTAATTTGTGTGCTGCACACTTCTCATAGTAAAAATTCACTGTAAACTGAAGCTATTTTGTAAACAAGATTGCTTAAGGTCTTAGATCTTTTCCTCCCATATTTACAGGCTACATAAAATATTACAGGATACGCTACTGCACCTGAACACACATTTTGTACGATTATTGAAGCCAATTTACAAATAGGCTATCACATAGAAATACTGGTTATGATCAGTTTGGCCAAAAGTGGATTGCCGTTGTTTGTCATATCACAGATATCAAGTAAATTACTAGTATTAATACGAAATTTATATGAAGCACTAGGTTGGATAGTTTAGCCGCGTGTGCTAATTGAGCGTTTCAGCACGCGCTGGCGGACGAATGCGCGCCCGCCGCACATTCGTTAGCAATATTCCGCTAACGAACCAAACTAATGGCTATTAAGTTGAATAACGTAGCACTTTGCGCCACGAATACCATACACACTACGGCTGACAGATATTTCGAGATTACACAGATACAGTCGCTGTCAGAAAGTATTTTTATGTTACAAAATAATTCGCTTCAGTGACTTTATATTGAGATCAAATCAAAAAAAAAATGTGAAGTGAGTGCTTATTAGCTAATTACCATTGATTGAACTATTACTAGTTTCAAAGAAAACTAACAATACTGTTTTAAAAAACGATAAGAAAAAGGACTGTATCTACTAAACTTTATGATTTGGAATAACTACCTTGCATCTAGCAAGTGCATTTAAAAAGACTTTTAATACATTCTTCAAATATCTCTCTTCGTTCGTCCTTACACATTTAAGGATTATTACCTGGATGACCGAGCCTTGCTCGCTTTTTTTGTTAAGTCTTCTAAAAATAAATCCTAGCTAGATCGATTTGTAGCCCACGAAACCCCCTGCATACTAAATTTCATAATAACCGGTGGAGCCGTTTCTGAGACTTAGAATAGATATTTATATAGGTCTATATATATATACAAGAATTGCTCGCTTAAAGGTATTATATGAAAGGCGTGTGCAGGTATTTTTGGTTACTACTGTATCTACGTTGTACTCGCTCAAATTTTCACAGGCTTTTTGCAGTTAGATATTCACATTTATTGACTATCTCTTTGATGTTTTGATAACAAGTAACCCGATGCAATGATGCAATATTTGGTCTCTATATAACTGTTGTGTGTCATAAAAAATAGAGTACTTGGTATTATTATTCCAGATTTAGTCTTGTTATTGTCAGTTTCTAGTATACAGTTATATCTATAACTAACTTTCACCCGCGGTTCAGGCCGCATGTTTATCGGTTATCGCTGTAAGCTATGTCCTCCCTCAACAACCAAGGTCAATCTCCATGTTACATTTCATTAAATTTGGTGCAGAGGATTTAGCTAGAACAGAGGAAAGCGATAAACAGAGTGACTTTCGAATTTATAATATTATTGTGGAAGTTCAATTGTACAACAAGTAATAAAATTAAATATTTTTATTTTTTCTTCGTCGGATGCTAAAAACGAGAGGAGGTACCTCACATCGTCAAACTTAGGATTTATTATCATATATTGTATTAATAGTTTTTTTCCTAGTTTACTTAAAAATGTTATTTATTTGAAAAATGTGTCTTATCTGAAATTTCAGTAACATTTATACACATGCCACTGACATGATTAGCAAGTATTGACTGAATACTTTTAAATATGCTAGCAAGCATATAGAAGAAAGTCTATAAAAGCAGCATAAGTAATAAAGTATCATCAGCTACTTGTCGGTTAAAGTCCTGTCCAATTAAATCGAGCCGCTTTACAGATTAACCAGAAACAATAGACAGGCAATTATAAAAACTGTTTTTTTTTGTGCCAATAAAAACCTTCTTAACCATTTATTGAAAAGTTGTGGATTTGAAATTACAAACAGACACTTCAATTTTATTTATTCTTATGGTTAAAATACGCAATGAATATCATCTTCTAGATAATCACCAAGAAAATGTCCAACAAAAAGCAAATGCCTACTGCAGCACCATCTAACAAAGACACACTGAACTGCAAAGTAACTGCTAACCTTGTACCGCGATTTGGATAATTCTTACGTCGATTAGCATTTATCCAACTGCTCAACAATATGCCCGCCAGGCATGAGCACTTCCCCCAGACGGAGAATCTTTACTCCCTGTCGTCCTGTCGGAGGGACATGACTGTCGTTCCTTTACATATTTATATTGTTGATTCTAAATACCAGCCTTATTAACTCTATCAGTACTGGCAATAAATTTACTTTTAGATACTCTTATCAGTCTCTGTAGGCCGGTTTTAATAATAAGAAAATCTACAGCACTTCGGGCGTCACTCCGCTGTAAGCTGTATAAGCTCAGACGATGAGAGATAGCTATAAATTAAGTTTTCAATTTGCCAATGACGCATCGCTAAGACTTGAAGCGAACCACCCCTTGCAATATATTTTAAGGGCGTCTGCCTGTATGAAAATTATCCTAACATTTTCTTGTAACGAGCAATGTCAAGAGAGTGCTTAGATGTTTCAAGTTAGTACAATGATAATGAATAAAACTGTGAAACAAGACATAACTAAGTATTTTACGAGGACCCTTGTCAAGTAGTGTGACGGTAGAAGATTGATGTCGATGAGTTGTATTTTGTTATTGAAAACGTCTAGAGAATATTGCTAAACATACAAATAACGTACAGAATTCATTCATTCATAGAGGTCTAGTATGAATTCATTTTAACATTACTGATTCATAGGCTTTTGCATACTAGGATGGTTCTTTAAAATCATACATTTTATCACTGATTCAAACGTCACGGCGAACAAAAGTGAGTAATGTATTTCAAGAACGATAAAAAAAAATAACGTCATAAATTCGGACATTTCTCACCCAACACCAACAAGTCTCAAACGTAGTAGAGCTTGTACTATGGGTAATGCATTTATACTTTTTTTTGTATCGACCGATCCATCCTGGGAATCGAAACTCAGACCTGAAACACAGTAGGTGCATACGTTACCAGCACGCAAACTGAGAGTAAGGATAATTAAGGGTAAGAAAAGAATTTAACGCATCAACAAAAAGGAATAGATCAAAAATACTGTTTTAGGCATAGGAATTATTAAAGTCATTTATCACATATTAATTAAAATAGCAGCGAGTTTATTTAAGCTACATAAATTTTCACAATCTAAATGATTGTGAAAATTTATGTGCATATCAGCATACCCACAATCGTATATTACAGTGGTTACCTATTTAAATGTTCAAATTATGTTTAGTTAGGTACATTTCATAAATACAGGTTGTTTAATATGTAGGGTTGGCTATTGGCGGTTGCATGCAGCAAAATGCATCGTAGTGCTCCATTATGAGGCCCATAAATCAAATGCATTGAAATCTCCTTCCTCCTTCGTGTCCGTGAGCCATCGCCGAGCGACGGATATTTGAACAAATGCCCCGAATCGACCGAGCTACTTGCTGATCTACTTCGTTCTATTATTGGCTCTTCTATCGCCTATGCTTTAAACTGAGCTATGCTGAGCTAAACACTAACACGGCAACCCTTATCTATTTCATACTGTAAACCAATACATGAGCTTTTTGTAATACTCTACAAAATTATGGAAAGTTCACGGTGTTCTACATTGCACTCGGTGAGGCTCTGGTTTCACTCCGATCCAAACGGCCCATTTGTGACGAAACATGGTTTTTCCACCTCATTGGAAAAGCCTCAGAATTCTTCTGCCCAGTACTTGTATTTAATAACTTTATGACATGATACACAACAATATGAGTTATCGGATGTAAAAAGAAAGGTAATCATGCCTACTTAAATTAGGAGTATCCTCGCGTTGATTATTTTTTCTCTTACTCTTTTATTAGTGTAAACAAAAATGTATAAAATATGTAACACTGAAACAAAATTATTGCATGTATTAAATTTTGCCAACATTTGAAACAAACAGAAGCTGTAGTATAATTTAGGCTGTTTAAGTGCATAATATATTTTAGTATTTGATTATAACAAGAATATCACTACTATCAAACATGTAAAACCTATAGCACAATCACACAATGGGGGAGGCACCGCCCGGCGATGTTCCGAGGAACATCCATTCAGTCTGAGCTACTCAATGGCCTTTGCATGTTGCATTCTGAACCGCTGCATTCTAGTCGTGGTCTAAATTGCGTTAATATTTCTAGCTTCAATTTACTGCTCATTGACTGCTTTGAACATGCATTGAGGGAGTATGAACTGTCGTGATCGTAGGAATTCTTTGGGGCACCAATGACGCATTGTAAATGAGAGACATAACATAACAAATTTACACACTCATTTGAAGTTTTTATAACCTTAAAAAAGTGTTAGCTAGATGTCAGTAAGCTTGATCTAATCTAGTTCAAAAAGGTACCTATGCAATGCCGGCAAAAAATGACAGTCCTGGCACTTCTTCATTATGTTTTATTTACCCGTAAATCATCTTTATATTTCTAAGTATTTAATTTGGTTCATTTGGTATTTCATGTATATTAAACTAGTTTTTATCACTTTATAAAATCCGTTTCTATTACAAGTAATAAATATGACAAGATTGCACGTGCATAGAATAGGCAGTGGGTGTCATGTATGTATTAATACCAAACCTTGCCTCAGAGACATGTCGGCCGGCTCAGCAAAATGTCAAAGGGAAATTGAAATTTAATTTATGCTCGTAAACCCAAAGCTCGTAGATTGAAAATCAGTGTCGTTACTCTTTATGTCTAGAATAGTACAACATGTGTTAGAATTCTCTACTTCCTATATATAATAGCATCCATAGTGAATGCTTCAAAAAATATAAACAGGCGAGTCAGATATCATGAGTTCAATTCCCACCCACTACAAATAATTCTGTGATGGCCGCGATTGTTTTGCTTTGTGTTTCCAACTAATTTATCTATAATTTAACATGTGTGTATACAATATTTATTAAGAAATATAATACTGAGAGTATGTCTATTAGTAATTAGATAACCATTTAATAATAATGTTACTAAACCAATAAAATCATTCCAGATTACTTTCACGCCCTTCTGATCAAAATAATTACCAGCATTAAAAGTGTCTCTTTGCCTAGACAACCTCATTGTTACTGTACAAATTTATTCTCCTCTGTTATCTTAGAACTACAGACGTGATTGCTTAATAGCTATTCTTTGTTACACCCAATTCAAATATGATACCCGCATACGTGACGTTAAGTCGACGTACATGTAATGTGGGGCTGAACGTACTCGCGGGACGACTCCCAAAAAGAGTCGTAAATACTCCCGCCGCCGCTCACTTATAAATTAGGATCATAAAGCAGTTGCCGAACTTTGTTAGCGGCACGACGACCATAAAACAGCGCTTACGCCCGCAGGGGATCGACGACGGGGCCACTTGTCTCGCCATGCCTCCTGATCTTTCAATTCAAACAGATTATAATACGATGTCAAACTAGATTAATTAAAATGAGCTAACAGGACTTGGAAACGGATAATAACATCTAATAAATGTTTTGTTTCTTTAGTAGATCAGGCAGTAAATACTTGTATAAGTCAAATTAATATTGTGAGTGTACGCAATTTTCCCATTCGTTGTGTAGTATTTCAAAACTCATTCTTTTTGACCAAACCGTTAAGAACTACGTTCGAATATCGACCAAAGACTAAAGGTAAATAGAGAATTGTGTTGAGTCACTACATATTTAAACTATGATATACAGAAACCAATTAAGGGTGCTAGTAATTAAATATGGGCCATTAATACCACACATGCAAAAAATATTAAAACACTAGCCGACCCGACGAACTTCGTATCGCCATTTTTTGTTTTTTTTTCTAAATATCCGGAAAGCTTATTTTTATTATTTATACGCTACAGTTACGGATGTTATGCGCGTACATACATTTTAGTGGTTCATTTTTGTTTACATAGTTTACATTAGTAGGTTTCGAAATCAAACAAGAATAAGATCTTGTCTTTCCCAAAATACAAAAAGTTCAGTAAGCGTAGCATTTCAATGCAAAATATGCACGTCAAACCCACATAGAAATATTATCAAAAATATTTGTACTTCAAGATTTTGAAATCATTGTGGGTTTTCAACTGTCTGCAAAAATAATGAAAGCTCCCGTTTTCCCGCACATATGGCGACTTGAATCTAATGCAACCACGAAATAATATACGATATGCACAGATTGAAGTCCTTATTTTCTCATTTAAATGTTTTAGTAATACTCCAAGACGTGTTTACATGGCTACACTGTCAAATATAAAAGCACTTTAAAATACTTTTGTCATGCAGATGATCAAGAAAACCTGCGTCAAGTTATATCATTCGCATCATAATATACCGTTGCTTTCTAGATTCCCAAACTTTCAGGAAGTTTAACACTAAGACACTAAAAAGTCTGCTTAGCAGTCGATAGGCTTTGAGACAAAAAGACTGGGTCCTTTTTGTTTCAAATGAAGATTCGAAAGCTGACTACACATTCTGATACCTTTACAATGAAATCCCAAGCAATGGGATTTTTGTAATAACAAGAAGACACTTGACCAACAATTATGACAGCTTATAGCTAAGTTTAAGCCCTAAGACAACTTATCCACTAGAACATAAGATATATCTTGCGCGTAATACTTTCTGTAAGAATCGTCTATGTGTGCGTAAGGTAAATAGGATCATACCTCAGGCGAATTCATACAACCGAGCTGACTGTGTAGGTAAGTCAGTCATTATGTAAGCATTTTTTATTTATTTAATTGTGGTTTACTAACAGTTGTTGCAGGTATTGCAAATATACGAATATACAAGAATGATTGTTTTATAACTAACTGCACGACCAATTACAGGCAAACACTATATGCAATGTGCTTTATGTATCAACATGTGAATATAGTTATATGAGTGCATATAGACATATATATAAATATAAACAATTGTAACTTATTTATACAAGCATTGATGAATATTAGCAGTACATTCAGTGTGAAATGTTGAACCAGACCAACCCGTAACATCGTTACAGAATGAATGCAATGAATCATTAAGTCCGTCAGCATTCCATTAATTAGCACTTCATGTATTATACAATTGAATTATACGAATGTTAATAAGTGACAGTAATTTTATCATGATCTAAAATTTATTTTATTTGTTTTGTTTGTTTATTAAGTATATTTTAACAAAATTAAGTATATTTTGTTCATTTAATAAAAACAAAAGACAAGAAACCAACCAAGAAAAGAAACCAAGTTTAAACCAAGAATAAAAATTTTATATCAGAAGGAATGTGCGTCTTAACTTTAATTTATTATTCTCTATTTAATATTTACGTACAGAGCAGACACAGTTTTTATTAATAAAGGAGAGTTAGAGTTATAGAGATCAGTAGACGGACACCTAGTAATTATTGTGTTTATATAGGTGCTGAAGAAAGACTGCTGCCCATGAATACCTGCCACTTAAGAGAGACAGAAGAGCCCTGAAGATTTCCAGAAAAAAAGAAGGGATTTTGGGCTCCAGTAATCTGACTTAATGAAAAATATCGGTTATATTAGTTTTCTGTGAGGCCGTACTCCGGTTGAGTCCACACAAATGTCTGAAGTATGACTCTCCCACAATATTTCATTTCTGTGACGTTAAATAAAAAAAAGAAATTTAGATATGTAAACATTAAAGTCATCTATTTATTTGGCGGCGGCAGATGTGAAAGTTTAACTCATCATTTGGAGATCGCGAAATCGCTTGGAAGTAATTCGCGAAGGCGAGTTCGCCGCAGACGTTTTACTTATAGCACTTGAAGTTAGTTGGGACAAAGTTAGTCGGCTACGCCACTCATACACTCGGTACGACAACTTACTCACTTTTGCTCACTTCGAGCTTAACGCCTGCGGATTTAAAGATGCTTTTAAATGTACTTCTTACTATTGATTACTACTTATTCCTTTTGATACTTCAATTGTTTATGTTTTTATGATTTGATTTAAAACTAAACTTTTTTGTTTTTTTCCCTTTCATCTTGTCTTTGATATAAAAGAACCCTAATTACTTTAAAGATGTTATCTATCATGTATCTGTATCTGTAATGTGCATTTTGTTCTGTTCCATTTACCCCTTCTAACCAAACATCGATACATCGGTATATCAATGGACATTAGTTGTTCAAACCTTTTACGTATATAATGATAATGGTTCTAAGTTTACCCCTAATACTTATTTTTCTACTACATATTTTGGACCATTAAAATCATAATAAGTGCATTTCCCCGCTAAAGCACTCAAGCAAAAGTAAAAAGTTGGTAAACTTTTAAAAGTGGTAAGAATTTGTTTTAAACAAGAAAACTCTTTTAATATTTATAACCTATTTAAGATGACCGATAATCCATTTAACTATGAGGCAGACAAGAATAATTTCAATAACAATTGGCCGAAAATGAACCTGCAAATAAATTATAATTATATCAATACACAGTTTGAAAATGTATGTTATTTTAATACTGTATCTCATTTTACTAAATCCAATTGTTTGTAGTAAAATGAATGCCAAAAGGTAAATTTGATTAGCAGATAATTATTTTAAGTCTCATGTCACCTTATACTTTGATATTAAAAAATCGCTAAAACTACAATTTATATGAACCTACTGTTGGTTATTTTAGTATAACTGGCTACATCCAGCGGCTAACCGCAGCTTATCAGGTAACCTGAACATTTATCCTACCGGGAAGTTACAATTTTTTAGATAAAAATAGTACATGCAATAATATTCATCAGCTATTTGGGTGTCAAGAAAAAACAAACATAGAAATACACAATCAAACATTCGTTTTTATAATGTAAGTGTGATATATTGTCGTCAAAAATATTTTTCCTTCGCTTCTACATTCGTACATTAAGTGTACTGTAAAAGCTTCCTACTTAATTTCTATTATTTCAAATTTGTACGTACTTATTATGGAATCAATAAACGTTAACCTCTATTCAACGTAGTGGTGTATCCTGGGGGTAATTTAAATCGAACTTAGACTCCTTACCTGCCATTAAGTAGCAGTATAGTACAATTCAGCTTTCAACCGTTTATTTTAAAGCAACTATTTTGTAATGTAACTTATTTTAAAATTGCGTTTAGATTGAAATCTTTATAATGAAATCAATACATTTATTTATTAGTAGAAACATCAAATCGTTATTAATTGTATATTTTCTATCTGGAAAATATATAAAATTCATCAGTTATTACCATGAATAACTATGTATCGATGTTCCCTTTATCATGTAGTTTTTAATCAAGAATATGAGAAAACAAATACCATGCTTAAAAACTCTCAAACTAAAGTTAAGCTCATGTATGCGATGTGTATATCCCGTCGTACTACATTCTTCTAAGAATATCGTGGGTGTAAATAATTCAGTCGATGCAAAACCTGCTCCCCGAGGCATTGATATGAATACCAACATCTGATCTATGATTGCTTACGTTAAATCCATTCCTCTTAAGCCTGTTTGTTGTATATGCTTTGTTAATATTCAATTACAGATAAAAGTATATAAAGCAAAATATTTATAGTATATATTTTTCTACAAGTAAAAATGTTAAATATAAAAATTCAAACACCGATTGAGCTCCACTTTTGCCACGATATGCGAACCACTTTAAAGACCGTTTTTTTTGTATTATTTGAGTCACTTTTGTTCCTTATTTCTCAGCAAGTTAATCGCAATATGCCACTAAAAAATGTAGCAGAGAACAGCGTACATTACTGATTTTCACAAAATTTTGAAGAAAAAAATACCGTGCCAATACTAGAGTACTGTACGTACAAATTTATCATGGTCGTATAATAAATCTTCATTCAACGTAGCTAACAAGTTATGGACGTATCCTTGGTTTTCAATATTTCTTGACGAGTCTAATATATTGATAATCAAAGAAATTTAGACTTAGACTGCGTTAAATCTAGTGCTAAATTTTATTATAAATATACCTGGCATAGAACTTCTAATACTCCATTCTTAAGAGAAGTCTATGTCTAGAGGTAGACTATTAAAGGTTGGTGATTGAACTTCACCCAGTATTTCATTTTTCATATGAACTGATAACCTACTTTAAGTAATTTCAGTAAGAATATTTTTGACATTATTTATGAGGGCTTATTTGCACCTATTTATCCATCATCGCAAGTTTACTAGGACAAAGAACATTTTTTTATAAACTGTATTAATTTATAGGGACCGGGATGATTTATTGATTAACTGGACACATAGTGAACATTCGCTTTGAGCTAATATAGAAAGCGACAAAGTATCAAATAGTGAGACTTACATCCAAATGTTTAAAAGCTTTTATGTTTTGTTTTATTTCTATTATATTTATTTCTGAACCTCGGTGTGGATTCTTAATTATAACTTACACCTAAACAGTATATAGACACAGTGCATTGACTCGATTGATAGGGAATATAAATAAATAAATATAACGGACATGTAACACACAACGCCACCTAGCCTAAAACTAAGCAGAGCTTGTACTATGGGTACTAGACAACTGATATGAATACATAAATACTTTTTTTGTAAATACATAGATATTATACATAGAAAACACCCAAACTCCGAAACAAATATTTGCAGATCATAGAAACATTTGTTCCGAACCAGGATTCGAACCGAGACCTCATGGACAGCAGTTGAATACGCTACCACTGCGCCACCGAGGCAGTTAAGAATATGTTAGTAGAGTTTTGCTGATGAGATAGACGAACATAGTTAATACTAATCTAAAGAGCCCGAAGTGTCTTGAAAGTGCTAAAAAATCTACTGTCATTCAGTATTGTATAGCTAAGCAGTAGTTAAACATCACTACTCTACTACTTATCAATTCATCATTCATCACTATTCGTAAGATTTTGTTCGGTACGATTCCTTTATAAAATTAATTTCAGGCTTATAAAAATAAAAATTAAAATATTATGCAGCATATCATCTAAGCCCAGAGCTATATCAAAGCATTGCTTTTCTTTGTGAAATCAAAATTTTGAAAAAGAAAAGGCAAAAGCAAACAAAAGACTACAATAATGCCTACGTATGGAATGTTCGTAGTGTGGCCGGGTGGGCAAACAAGCCAAAGCCGTGTGAATACGTGACACGTAATACAAATCGTGGCCGATGCACGCCAGACTCGCGTACGAACTCACAGCTATTCAATTGTTATTTTGAAAATTATGTTTCTAAACAACTAAACATTTGTGGGCACTTGTCATACGATTATTGTTTATTTAATTTAAAACACATTAAGTGGGGTGAATCCATTCCATTTGAATTTAAAAAAAGCATATATATGTATTGATATCAGTTGTTTAGTAACCGTTGTTTAGTACAAGCTCTGCTTAGTTTGGGACTAGATGGCGTTATGTGTTATAATGTCTGAAATATTTATTTTATTTATTCTTGATAGATTGTTATGGGCTTAATTCTTTTGCCTTTTAGACTGTAATTTGAATCCAAGTAGTTTGTTTGTTAAATATAATAGATAAAACTTAATTAATATTAATAATGAGAAAGTAAGTTCCTTTGTATATTATGGATTTATAGCTACTCTAATGACCATCTAAAAATATCAACATTTGTTTTTTTTTATCTTACGAAGTAACTGAGGTCTTTTTTCTTTCTTTATATGATATGGCAATCAGCCGGATCAGCTATTTCTGCCAATGTCAAGTATTTCAAGTCTTCAATTCTAAGTCTTCGAGTCTTCAAATCTTGGTCGTGATGGAATTAATGATAAAAAATGTGGATGACATGAAATGGGGACCGTCTTTCGCAAAAACAAAAAACGATCTCCTAACTGAGGTCTGTTATTATTTTTATTTGACATTGGCAATTATTTGACACTTGCATTAGAGAATGTAAACACTTTACTTCTTCATTTTGAACAGCGAGGATAATGTGAGTGATGTGACGATTAGTAAAACTACACTAAGGTACAACTCCTTATTAATATGCATTTTACTGCAAATTTGTACAATGTTTAAAAATTTGCAGGTCATCACTTAATTCAACGAACCTATTTATTAACTAGTTACGAAATGAAAAAAACAGTAACAAAACATAAAAAATTATAATAATTTATTGACTTAAAAATAACAACACTTTGGAAATTATAATCTTTTGCAGCGTTCATTTCGAATAATCAAATAATACGCTTCTGAAATGATTTCGTGATTCCAAATATTTTAATTGACAAACAGAAATGCCCCGAAAATAGCGCTTAAATTGTGCTTGCATTTGCGGCACGTTAATTCAATGAATAAACATCACGTCAGAACAACATCAAAATCCACTTACTACTAGTTATGGCGATACCTCACTCGCTGATCAATAAGAAATGGACATTCCAATTTTTAAATATTCAATCAAATTAACTGTCATAGTTTTAGCGGTCGCCACGCCGTTTCCTACTGTGCTGAGTGCTGTGGGTTCAAACCACACATAAGCTAATTTTCATGTAGGTTTGTAAAGGGTATTCCTAAACCAGTGGTGGTCTTTTATAAAGTGATAAAATAATAATATGATCATTTAATTACTACAGATTTTAAATAAGCCACGACATCAATGCTGATTAATGGCTATTAATAATCCAGTGGTTGTCTTTTACAAAGTGAAAAAATAATAATATGATCATTTAATTAATACAGATTTTAAATAAACCAAGACACCAATGCTGATGAATGGCTTTTATTAAGCCAGTGGTTATCTTTTATAAAGTGAAAAAATAATAATATGATCATTTAATTAATACAGATTTTAAATAAGCCAAGACACCAATTTCGAAGAATAATAAGATTTTTTTATTAGTATACGAGATAAAGAATCAAATCAATATAATAATAATAAAATTTCGGACATCGTTAGCGATGGTTCCAACCTAAGCAGATTTTGTATTATGGGTAGTAGACAACTGATATAAATACACATAATGATATACTTTTTTTGACAATATATACATAGCAAAACACCCAAACTCCAAAACAAATATTTGCAAATAATACAAACATTTGATCCGACCCAGGAATCGAACCCAAGACCTCAGGCACGGCGGTCGCATACGCTACCACTGCATCACCAAGGCAGTTACAATATCAATATAATAGTCCAATCTGCTCGCTAATACATAAGAGAACTGAGCAGTAGGTTGCTAAATTTGTTCTCAGCGTTACTAACGAAGTAATTATTCAAGATTAATTGAAACAGGTCTACATTGAGAGAACTATGAACCATGAAGGGAGCTCTTCTGGGTACATATAAATGATTATCATTGTTGGTCACTCTTTGCTATGAAATGAGTCAGTCAGATGAAGATGTTTTTTATAGTCTTTTTGTTACTGGCTACTGTACTACTACATACTGATTATCCTATAATTTATTAGAATATTTAATTTGCGTAATTGATGCCTCCACTCCAGTTATACTCAAGATTCAAGTGTTTCAAACAAATAAAAAGGTAAATAAGAAGTTTCAGTTATTACGATAGAAAGAAGTTTAACATGATATTTTCTTTAAAATAAATATATTTAAAGTCCGTCAAAAACTCTCTTCTGATCTGCGGCTGGCGTTCAGTTTATCTTTAATATCCAGCATCCTTCAAGTGCCTTCTACGCTATCCTAAATCTTCTTTTACGACAAAATTCATCTCGTCTACCGTATGGATCCTTTACGATATCTCCTACATTCCAACTGATTTTATTCTTCGCCATTTAAACTACTGTCTCACCAAGAAAATTCATAATCCCAAGAAACAACATCTAAAACACCGTTTGCGTGACTCTACATAATTATCATGAAAATGATCACGTTTACTTGTATACTATACATTCAGATTTCATACACCAAATTGTTGGTTTTACTAAAACTTTCCGTCAATTGTATTAGTTAAAAATTGATCCCTAATGTTGTTCCAAGTTTTTGATCGTTAACCTATTTTAGTCGTCGACGTGATAGATAGATATAGACAAGTAGGACTCTGCCACAATAAAAGACATAAGCCTGGAAGTATGTAGATTTAGTGAGTCTGTACTACGAATAC
This sequence comes from Hyphantria cunea, assembly GCA_003709505.1. Taxonomy (NCBI): domain Eukaryota; kingdom Metazoa; phylum Arthropoda; class Insecta; order Lepidoptera; family Erebidae; genus Hyphantria; species Hyphantria cunea. The sequence goes on from PKRV01000151.1 coordinate 236,466, forward strand.
TTGCTTCAACATAAAATTTACATGTACATAAGTTATTTGCGCTGGAGGTGCGTTGGCTCGTAAATCTCGCGACAAGGGGATTTCTGTTTGTGAAGTTTCTTTTTTATTTCCACTTTATCTGTGTAACGCAAAGGACTGTGAATACTCGGGCGCAACTCGCGAACCCGCTCAACTTTAATAAATCAATTTGTGCACTTACCCGTACTTATAATGTTCTCAGAGCGTGGAGTTCGGCACGTGTCGAGACCGACTCTGAATATGTTACAATTTCATTGCCTTTAAGCATACGTTTCAAAGCAACGTTCTGTTTTTATTATATCGTATGAAACTTATAAATATACTTTTTCGTTGAGTACGTACATCCAGAATCACGATTACTTGTCTGTTTTTAATTAAATCTGTTCACGTTAATTTAATAGCAATAATAGTACTGAAATAAATTATACTCTGTATTGCGGGACGTTTGAAACTGTCTTTATTAATTTGGCAGACAGCATTAAAGCCTTTAGAAATCTGTTATATATTTCAGACATTCCACCGAAACAAAATAGGCGACCGAAATGGTTTGTCCGGTTCGTCGTGTTCATTTTGCATCACAAAGTTAGATGTGTTTGTCGTTCTATTTTAAACGCGATAAGGCCAACTTTCCAGTCCTCGAAATGTGAATACCTTGTTGCGAAAATGTGACTAACGGAAACTGTGTACAAGTAACTCCGCTGTCCTTCGGCAGAAACACACACAGCGCAAACATATAGTGCACACTATCAACGTATAGGCACTAGTAGTCGCTAACGTTACATTTTAGTAGGTTATTAAAATTTAATTGAAAACAAATAAGAGTTGAAGAGTGTTTAAATTAGTCTTCAATCAATTTATTTCAAGGCCATACATAATAATGTTAAGGTATGATAATAAGACAACGTAAGAAGGAGGATAATGTTTTTCAAGTATATTTATGTATGTATATTTCATTGGCACGCCTTAGAGCTTAAACAGCTTGTCGTATTTTTATGTAAATGGTGTCAATAGATTCGTCTTAATTGTGAGAGTGACACTGGGTACATCAAAACTAAAAAATTAATAACAAAAAAATGTTTTCAAAATACATCGAGTGTGGTATCAAAATAATTTTTTTTAACAGTGTTTACGAATTTATATAATTTATATGTTTTAAATATGATATTGAAGCAGTCGGTTTTTATTTTTTTTTAAATCAAGTTATATTTCTCTTCACTTCTTAGTGAATAGGCCTATATACAGCATCGGTCTGTTAAAGGCTGTTTGATGGTGATAATGATAAGAAATGGTCGAGCCGTGTCTTATTATACACAAGCTGACTTAACCGAAATGATATCACGGCCCCACAAAAAAACAATATTAGCCATTTGTCATTGCTTTTAATCGATTAAGTTTTCCAGAGAACTAATCTAATCCCCATTATTTTAGAGGGTCACTTAAAGAAAGGCAGCGCACTTATATATTTTTAGATGCAGGTTTTTATTATCGGGTGTATTCACTTACCATCAGGTCATTCGTCTATATATACTGTATATCAAGACAAGACACCGACATTGCAATTCCTGCAAAACAAGCTTGCAAACTTGTACCTAGTTTCGAGAGTAAGTACTATTTACACAGCTACCCTATGAATCAATGAATGAAAATTATCTATTCATGGTCTACAGGCTACAACTCAAACTCGCATAATTAAAAATTACGGAAATACTATTTTATTATACACTAAACAACAGAAATGTGGGCCAGAACAGGTCACCATCTCAGTTAAATGCTTTACGGTATCGATTGAAAGGCAACATGGTCATACGCACTACAGTGATTTAAGAAAACAATACAATAAAAATATTAATTAAAAGCAGCAATAGATAAACAAAAGTGAGTAATGTGAAAATGAAAATATAATGAATTAACAATGACAGAGGTAGAGTTGTAGTGATAAATAGGAATATATCAACCACCCAACCAATGGCTCGTCGCATCGCACGTGTATGTATATATTTATAAACAATAGATATTTTGGCATGCAGTATTGTGCACTCTTTTGAAAGTCTAGTCGCATTTGTTCACAAAAGTTATTAGAGGCAATTATTTTCCTTATTTAGACTGAAGACATTTTTAGGGATTGTTATTTTAATAGTTGTTCCATATTTTGCACCTACTTTGTTTTATGGTATAAGGGGCAAATGAGCAGACGTATCGCCTGATAGTAAACGATGTTTCACACCGGTTTTCTGTGAGGCCGTGGTATCACTCCAGTCGAGCCGGCCCATTCATGCCGAAGCGTGGCTCTCCCACGGTTAAAGATTGCAATATTAATCAATAATGTTTTTTCAATTACACTTCAACATACATTTGTCCGAGTTGTAAAATGTAACTTTTATTACATTCTCTGCTAGAACGAATACATCGACTTTTATTTTAATAGCATACTGTCTCCCATTTATATGTAAAGCTCGTTTAAATAAACTGTGAGCTCACAATATTGAAGAATAGCAAGTCGAATAACAAGAAAGCATCATATAAGAGCCAGTAGTGAATTTAAATGTTCTGGAGAAGTTCAGACGGTCGCGTCTTCTTACAAACCAAATTTCTACACCTCATTTATATGAAAATTTACTTTTGTTACAACTTTAACATATGATTCTTTTAAAATTTATGGATAGGTATCTATTAAGTGCATTCTCGTATCGCGTTGTTGCTCACGATGAAATCTGAAATTATCCAACCGACAATCGGTTGGATAATTTCATGCAGATAATAAGAGCATAGTGACCCACATCATGGCGGCCTAGTAATGCTTCTGCATACTTGGGGCTATGTATAAAAATGTGACTTAGGTATCCCAAAGTTACTAAAGAGCACAAGTGCTTGTAATACTCAAAGTATGCATTCATACTACGTGTGCATACAAGCACAGTCATGTTTAAAACTAGTTAAAACCTAAAAATAAAAAGGCTGCCTTATTATTATAGATTTATAGTATCTTGCTATGTATATACAGGAATAGTGATGTCTATACACCGAGTATTCAGTATAAATGTGTCTTCATCGACCATGTAATAATCCAAAGGTCCTATCTTCGAAGTCTCAACTCTCACAATGATAAAAATTGTCGCAGGGCAGTGTTTGTTTTTTTTATCCATTTAAACTAAAATACCATTTTATTATAAAAAAGCGTATGTAATAAGTACGATAAATAAATAATAAATAAATAAATATTTCGAACATCTAACACACAACGCCATCTAGTCCAACTAAGCAGAGCTTATATTATGGGTACTAGATAACTTATATTACTACATAAATACTTTTTTTTGTAAATGCATACATATTATACATAGAAAACAACAAAACTCCGAAAAAAATATTTGCAGATCATACAAACATTTGGTCCGACCCAGGATTCGAACCCGAGACCTCGATATATGTATTTTAGAACAAATTATATTCCTTAATTACGTGATGGACAAAATTTGGTTAAAAATTGTTTACTTTCATTACTTTATGTTACTACATATTATGAGGTTTTTTATTAATTCACAAATTGACGCTTAGTAAAGAAGCAAATATAAAGAAAAATTTAATATTTTTTTAAAGTTATGCCTGCTTCCGTGCCGTGAATAAATATGACTGCGGGATTAAAACATAAACATTACACAATATTATTTTCCAGAGTCGGGTGAAATTAACAGGAACAAAAGTAAGAAGAAAGGGCGAAAGTTAACTTTACAGTTGAAATTAATGAAGATTACAAAATTCACGGCCATTGACTTCCCCGCCTCGTCGAACCTTTGACTTTAAGTTCCTTGTTAGACTAAATTGAGAGAAATAATAGGACTCATTTGTTTGGTTTAAAGGTTTCCAGTTGAGGGTATAAGTTAGTATTTTATAGCAATCAAATCGTCTGACAGAATAATTGTAATCTTTTCGTGGGAATGTTCCTGACACTGATATTCTCTATTAGAACTCATCGAATTATAAATGCAGTTTTTAAATATTTTACTCGAAATATGAGACTCTCGACATAAATAAACTCGGTATTAAATTATTAATGAATAATATTACGTAATATGTTAGAAAGAAAGAAAGAATGACTACGCGGTTGGCCTAATGGTTTCAGTGGTCGCCACACCGCTTCCTACTGCGCCAAGTGTTGTGGGTTCAAACCTTACATGGGACAACACTTTGTGCGATCCATAATAATTTGTTGATCTAATACTGGGTGTACTTTATGTCCATTTCATGTATGTTTGTAAAGATCCCCGTGACACAGGAATGTATATTACAAACGAGGGCGTTGTCTTTAAAAAAAAATTAATACCATCACATTATCTACGTCGTGATTAAGATTAAAAATACATAATATCATCATCCCTATTCATCCCGTGGGCATCGTAGGAGTCGATTAAAGACAATCATTGAATAACAGCATGCGTGCTGTCGTGTTTCGTTGGTGTGTGCGAGACCATAGTCCCAATGATACAGAAGCATCACTAGGCCGCCATGGTGTGGGTCACTATGCTGCATTGTCTGCATTCGAATTGAGTATGGTGACCACCACTCTTGGATTTTGCTTATGCTTTCCATCAGGCAGAGTAGAGTAATTTTGGCAGGGACAAACATAAAAATTTTAAAAAAAATTAGCACTGCAAAGAGAAGGAAACCTGAAACAAACTCTATGCCAGCTCGTCTGGCAAACGTAATTATAGTCTGTTCGTTATGTAAATCTATGTTTTCTTATTCTACACAGACTTCTGACAATTAAATAAATAAATATAAATATTTCGGACGTCTTACACACAACGTCGTCTAGTCCCAAACTAGGCTGAACTTGTACTACGGGTACTAGACAACTAATATTAATACGTATGTACTTTTTTGTAAACAAATACATATTATACATGGAAAACACCCAAACTCCGAAATAAACATTTGCAGATCATACAAACATTTCTTCCAACTCAGAAATCGATCTCAAGACCTCTAGCACAGCAGTCGCATACGCTACCACTGCGCCACCGAGGCAGGTAATAATTTGCTTCGATACGTCGATATCATAATCTACGAAATATGTAGTAAAAGTTTTAGTTATTATAGACCGGTACAAGCTCTGGAAAGACAATTTCATGAAATTAAGAATTACATTGGAATAATCTTTCATCAGTGGTGTTTACACGCACAAGTACGCACACATATTTACACACCCAAGTACACACACACAACCCCGGTACAACGACTCGCTACTTAAAAGAACTTCCGTCGGAATCGCAACTAGTTTCGGGTATCTTCAACGATCATAAATATGATACCACCACGAATACCACTCACGAAAATTTTAATTTGATAGTAGTTCACGTCGAGATAGTTCTCTTTAAAACACAGGTTGAAAGTATACTTACTTAATGTGAATCTAAATGTGAATTTTACTTTAAAGTTTTATTTTAAAGTTTCATCATCATCAACAACCCATAATGTCCCACTGCTAGGCTCGGGTCTCCTCTCAGGAGAGGGTTAAGGCCATAACGTCCCCACGCTGGCCTAGTGCGGGTTGGGGACTGGCAAGACAACGTAGTTGCTACGTGAATCTTATCGTCGGATATTTTCAAGCCGCCCAAAGGCCTCCAACTAAGCTTCACGACCGTTATCCTATGATAACAACCGGGACCGACTGCTTAACGTGGCTTCCGAATCACGAAGATGCGTTAAATTTATCACATTGATTTCTATTTAGAGAAAGATTTCTTGAATCCTAATAATGCATTGAAATTTTAATCAATTGAAAACAGTCTTAGTTACGATGTAAATAATCTTTACTAAAAAATATTTTAAAGTCATCTAACCCTTAAACTCTCCATGTCATCAAGCATGTGTATTGTTAAGAAAAACTTGTCAGTCGAAGCTAGTCAAACTCAATAAATAAACTATTTCATTTTATTCAAAAACCATCAGACATAACATTTTTTAAATCTGTGTGGTACACACGGTTTATTTCAGAATTCCTTTTACAGTACCATTTTACGGTAAGCTCTAGTTGCATAAAAAATATATGGCAGTGACAAAATTGACACATTATTGCATTGTCACCAGTACAAAAGGTATTTGAAACATTTCAGCTCTATCGCTTGGATTGAACTGGGCTTAAAATTCGCTTGCCAAATCACTGAAAATATACGGCTGAAATCTATTTAATGCTATACAATAAAAGACCGTTTCAATTACTCATATTTTAGCTTAAAATCATGAAATTATTAAAAGTACATTAAGCCACTAAAGAGAAGAGAAATAGCGCTGAAACAGAAACAGCACCTTTATAAAGATTTTAAAGCATTAATTATTGTAATTGTTAATATAGAAAGTCATATTTCTTAGTAAATTGCATATACGCTCGTTTGAATACCAATTAGCTTTTACTTTAATATTATTCCTGCAAACTCTTATTAGGTTATTAAGATAAAAGGTATAAAGATTATTTGACGTAAGTAAAGTTTTCATCTAAAAATATTTTTTACTGAACTATATTAAAAAAATGATGTTTTTTTACTTATTGACGTAGAATATATTACTAAACTCAAACCAAGTTAAGTACGTTGGTATATCATTAATGTTTACGATACTTAGTACAAATTAAAAGCGATGAAAGTGTAATGGTTTCATCATAAAACTATAGCAAGTTAATTATATTTCTTTTCTACAATGTTCCCGAGAGTTTTTAGTGGAGGCGCAGACTATATTATTACCAGTCTGATAGATGTACATCATTAACTCTGGAATTAATACTGTACTAGTGCACTCAGGAACTAAGTATCAGAGTTACCAAAGAGTTCCCTTCTATGACTCGATAGTGATAACGATAGGGGACAGTTATTCCCGGTAGTTTAAAATAATATTTAGCGGTAAGTACCATTACAGTTATAAATGTTTTGATACTATCTGTATTTAATTAATTTTTTTTTATTTGAGTTTATTGATTTGGAGCCATTTTATTATTTTGTCAATTGTGTCCTAGTAATGTACAATTTATATGTAAGTTGGACGTATAGAAATAATATAATTAGCTGTAGGGAAATGAAGTAGAAATACTTACTTTCTGCCTTTATGATCTGTGTACACGATGTGGTTTCTAGCGGCAGGAGTCTGTCGACTCCTTCCTAGAGGGTGAGGCTCCATCATCCGCAAAATATCATGCTTCTTAGTCTTCCTGTATACCGAATGTTAGCGTGGAAAACAGTTATGTGGCAAAACACAGCCGCGAACACTATCTAACTGTCCGAGTGCTCAGTTAGTGACCGCTTCGTTGAGTTACTCCCCGTTTAACAAGTTGGGATGGCCGGCTTGTTAGAGCGTACTGTTCTCCGACATTGTATACATAGTTTCGACTTCTTAGATGCGAAAGTTTCACCCGTTCTGTTGATTTTGTTTGTTAACATTGTCCTGTTCAAGACTGGTCTAGATTTATATCCTTTACGTTTGCTGACTTGGTAAAATTTTGCTCTTTATAGTTTCGCTGTAGTTTCGTATTATAGTTTTAGTGTATATATTTTGAGAGTTACTTTATTCAAAAAGTTTCTATTTAATTATATTGTTTAAATCTGTAATAGAATCATACACTTTTTTATAATGTACTTTTTACAGTATAGATCGGACACTAATATGTTTAAAAGAAAAATATTTTTATTTAAATGCATTCTTATGATAACTGCATAACATAATTTCAATTCTCAAGGAACCACGATTAAAGTGTAATCTTTTAATCGTAATGTAGAACAATTATTTAAACCGCCATATTTTAATATTCAGAGAACTTTTACACAAAGCTGTTTGGTAGCCGAGCCGAGTACATAGCGGTATATTAAGGGACAATATACCTGAGTGCTTTAAGTATATAAAACTGTTTACATAAGTACTTATTTATCTTGTACGAGTAGGCGGAGCTTGGATCGAGGCGGGCTTATTTGGAATCGACAAGGAGGTGGAGAAGGCCTTCTACTTGTTTATCAATACTTCACCCTCATTTTGTGGGCGCTAGGAGCCCAGTAGAACACTTTTCAAATATAGATTTTTTGGCCTCCAAACTATTTAAATTATTTAAAAATATCTAGAAATTATTTCAGATTGAAACCCTAATGGTAAATAATACGACAAAATATTTTAGTTAGGGTGAAACCTTTTCTCATTTCATAAATTATATTTCACAAGACAGTGTACAAATGGGCTTTAATTAACTGGGGAATGTTGGCGAAACGGCAAATATGCCAAGATCGTCCGCCGCCCCGCGCCCTCGCGCCCACCCGGTTCGGCCACGGTAACTACGATTTACATTCTCTCTTATTTATTTACAAGACACACTACTATAATTTAGTTTAATTTACAGACTTAGGTACTTGTGCTAATGGGTTTAGGGATTATTAAGCGTTAATCGATAGATTATTCATCAAAAGAGCATTAAAACTTTATTTCTTAATAATGGGACATATCAATTTAAATCGGGAATAATACTTACATTGCTGACTTAATTTCAAGCAACTTTAAAAATATCTAAAATAATCACTCTAATATCTGACTACAAAAACTTTAACGTACAGTCACTTCAATCACTTTGTGCATTTGTTTAATTTTCAAACTAACCTTTATATTTTGAAATAGTCCATTGCGTAAAATATTCCTACTGAAATAACTTTTAAAACTTGTTATAGCAATTATTCAACTATGCTTTTCCAAGTCACGAAATAAGTTACGCACTCAACGCTTTACAGTCGGAGCGCTCCGTACATTCACCCCCAAGGCTCACAGCCGACTGAGCGCTGTACACTTTGCTCTGAAACGTTATCCTGTCAACTCAAATTAAGACACTAAAATATGAACCTTATTTTCAATCCTTCAGTGTTCATTTTATGTTGTGCACATTGTAAAGGCTCTATCGACGATGGAGTGAGAATACGGGAGAATACTTCACGAAAATCTAATTCTTCGTACGCCAACATAATGACGGATTTAGAACTGTGAAAGACGCGAGTGCAAAATTTTCGTAAGATGACGAGTCTTCAAAGTAGGAACCTTTATGTTTAAGATCTGAGGGTTCATATTGCAGGTAATGTACCCACGAGAGAGGCGGTCGTAAGGCTTTTAGGGGTGGCGCGTAAAACGAGCGCATGCGTAAATCTCCTGAATTATTCCTCAAACTCTCAACTAAGTTGAACTGATTAGTGTTTCTGACTCGGAAAAAAAGTATCGACATATTTCGGACTGATTATGTTTAATAAATTTATGGAAGTTCTGTAAAAGCCAATTTCCATTCCATTCAATATTCAGCCTTTTTGGATTGTACTACTTAAACTTAACTATTTTATGTACTCTGATGTTACGTCTCCAAATGAGCATATAACGTGAATTTTTTATCTTTTCTTTGTTTTAGAATTAACGAAAACATTATTGTTTCCTGGTAAAGAATATACCTTAAGCAAAGCAAGGATATTTTAGTTTTTTGTTGGATTCGCGATCGCGTTGGACCTTGGCCCAATCATTGGTTGCTGGTACTCGTAAATTAGGTACATGGCTTAAATTTACTGGTTAATTACTCGTAATAATTTTAAGTGTTTGATTATACTAATAAACTTTGACTGCCTCGTTGGCGCAACGCTGGTGTGCATGAGATCTTGGGTTCGATTCCCGGGTCAGCATTAAATTTTATATGATCTTCAAATATTTGTTTCGGAGTTTAGGTGTTTTTAATGTTTAATATGTATGTCAGGTATCTGAATTATTTATTTATTTACATTAAGAAGTATCATCATCGATTTCGATAAATAGTTGCTAATGTCCTGTAACGCAATTAACATATAATTTCATCCGAAGATTTGGCAAATAATGTAAGATTTAGTCGAAAAATATTTTTGGTCAAATTATGTGTGCAAGTATTTAGGGCCCCCCTACTATCTATAATGGTACATCAGTATCAGTATAGAGATGGAATATGTTATTGAACGAACTCCTTTTCTGCTTGACCACAATCCTTTGTGGGGTAAATATAATTTCACAGATTGCTAAATGCAGATTCAAAATTTCTTGCCAAGACCGTCTAATTCATCAAAATAGAACCTGAACCACTGGGATTACAAAGAACTATTACTCCACTACAAAAGAGTTTCTGGAAATTCATAATATAAACGATAAACGGTATTTGCAGTTAATACTATTCACATGCTTCTCTAATTAGCAAAAAGTCTGATGATGTTCTCCTAGCCAATTTCAACAACGGCAACTAGTTTCAACGCAGATCACCGAACTACGCAGGAGATATTATAGTGTATAAGTATGTGCGCAAACACAGCTGCACTCTCTGTTCCCTGACTGGGACCCGACACGTCTGGGGAGAGCTCAGGTGCAGGACCGACGGCTTTGCGTGCTCTCCAAAGCACGGGGGCTAAAACCCCAACTTCTAAACTCGGAGCTATTAATTATTAAGCATTTTCATGTTCAGAAAAGGTCAATAACACTTTTCACTTTGGCCCAACCCAGGATTCGAACCCGAGACCTCGTGATCAGCAGTCGCGAACAAAAAAGTTATCGTTGAATTTATCATTATAGAATCAAGTGGCGTGCAATTGGAGAGGCCTATGTCCAACGGTCCTATGTCAGATTGATGATGATGAATTTATTAAGATATTATCATAAAACAAAAGCTATTAATAGTGTGTGTGGCAAACAGTTTTTATAATAGAGGTGAAATGTTTTGTGGGCTGTGGGCACTCGGCGCGCCTGCCGCACGGCCGCGGCAAGATGTAACTCTCAATATGAGCTTTGTTACCGCTTTGTGCCGCCATTTCTTGTGTCACTGCATTGAATATATCGGGTGCTTTCCTTTGTGCACGGAATATTGCTCGTCTTTTGTCGAATTGAACGTACCTCCCCGAGAGTTGTTTCAGCAAAGAATTTCGCGATTGCAAAGTAATATTTCCCCTTAAGAATTTTGATGTGTTTCTTTCATGTCGAAGATGACTTTACTTCGGATTATATTGTGTTGGGAAATGTTATTTCAACTTTGATTTTCTATACCGATGGTTTGATTCAGCATTTTTGTCCGCTATCAATCATTGTTTTTGTACTGTTCTTTAACGTCAATTGTGACAAATTCGTTGTAGCAATTCAATCGAATGAACATTAAAACAAAAATTTTGAAGCTACAGTGCTATGATAAAAATGTGTCGGATTGCGATGTGCAGACACCATATAAAAATACAGTGCTCTTAAAATTGTCCCGTCAAGGGAGATACCAGAAGTCAAATTGATGAATAAAATAAATTAAGTTGACAGCGCATATGTTATGACATAAACGTATAACTACTTCAGTACTCAGTAGTGTGATTGCCATAAACACACAAATAATCTTAATACTCCAAAACATACGATAATAATGTATTCATAGTAGACTGATTAGCTACGTTTCTATTTAAAAAGCAATAAGCACTTTTTTGCAAGCAAGCAAGTTTAATAAGCAATATAGGAATGATTAAAGAGTAATTCCTATCCGAGAAATCGCATTGGCTTTGCCGTTTCAAGTCTAATAGCCATCTGACCACCAATTAGAGGTGGATTAGCGACGTGAGGCTACGGTTGTAGCTATATTACGAGTAATATACTCTTAAGATCGGTTATTAATTATTTTATTGTTTCTTCTGTATTCATTATTAATAAACAATGAAAAATGGTTGCATATTTTTGAGACGGGTTTATCATTAAAAAAAAATGTTCCAAGAGCTTATGAAATGAATGCAATTTAAATGTTAAGTGTCTACGACAAAATAATATTCAAGGTATAAATATGTTAGGTTGTTGCTTAGTATATATGTGTAATTCTATATATAATATACATAAAACAAATTGTTCCTTAATTTTGTTCTCTATCCTAATTAATAAATAAAAAAATAAATGTAGGTAAAATTTCGTCTCTAGTTATTTCAATGGCTGATTCGCGAGGTCCCGTAGCGTTTATGTTTCCGGCGCAGTCTCATAGATTGTCTAGATCTAGACTTCTCATTTAGATTTTTAAGCAATAGTGCGAAACCTGAAAAAGCAAATATAATACAAAACAATTTACTAAAGACATGAATAGTCCGGCCAATTTAGGCGTCTCAGGTGATAATAATTCATTAAATATATTTTTTTAAATGTTCTTATAAAATTATCGAGAAAATTCTAAAAACTGCATCAGTGTCTAGAGGAGTGGGGAACCACCGCCATAACCGGGTTTCGCGCCAGATGAGTCGCCGCCGTGCCAAAATTTATTCTAAAAAGTCCTCATCGATCCGACACCTAGAAAAAAAATTACTATGGGTCAAAGATCACAAATCGAGATTTTTTGAGATTTTCAGCAAAACGGTTAATTTTATCATAAAATTAGTCTAGGCAGAAAAAAGAAAATCAGATTATCTAGAAAAATACTTTTTTTCCTAAGAATCACCATTTTTTTTGATATGACGATTCAAAAAGTTGAAGGAGTTGCAATCGTCATAATATGATTACGTTTCCACGCCACCTTTGATGTAGTCTTAAGCCTGTAACAAGTATGAAGGAAAGATTCCACTAATTCCAATACCAGACGATAACAATTATATCATTGAATTAGCTGACCCACGTAACTTTATATCTTATTAGCCGTAGCATGTTAATATACACCGTAAACCAATTTGTTTACCATGAAAATGGATATGTCAGTCAACCTTAAAAGATAAACATATGCTGTCGTGGACTCTTTAGAAGTTTTAAAGAGGAATAAATCTTTTATACATTGTTTTCGTGAAATTATAACTGTTGGTGATGCGGACGAAATGGCCCAGCCTTTGTCCATAACTGGACTATCGAAGATCGCAAACCATATGAAAAAGTCCAAGGTGTTCGTGAGAAAGTGAATGAAGAGATATTCACAAACAAAATATTTGGTCTAACTTAACCGGACTAGAGAGGTTATGCCATGTTGAAACACGGCAGCAGCGACCTTTCACTTCGTTGTATCATCCGCTGCACTGGGCTGACACTGATTTCAAGGATTTAGATATCTGTGTTTCGTCTGCCATAGGTATTACCTTCCATTAACAGCAATAATTTCTATGTTTATCGTTAAGACATATTAAATTTTGCCCACAGATTCACTCGGCTATACAAATTAAATTGGCAAAAAAATTAAAAATATTTAAAAAAATATGATGATTGCTTAATATTTTAATGAAAGGTACAAGAACCACAAACAATGATAACCAAGTGATCTTTGCTAACGTTCTTAAAATATTCGAATAAATAACATTTCACATTCAAGAAATTGTTATTTTAAAATACAACCTCTGTTGACTAAACTGAAATACAAATAACGAACTATTCTTTTAATGCATACACATCACACTAATTTCAGGAAAAAAGGAAAAGAAATCAAATCTCCACTTACATATTTACTTTAATCATAATCATAAATGATCAGCACACTCTAACAGGGATTTCTAACTCTTTGTGACTATTTCTATGTAATTATAAATGCGTGTTGAAATCACTGGTCGGGTTACCGGAGCGGTTTGATAAAAGCCGGATCGTATGCGGTCCACGTTAGTCCATTACATTACTACGACACAAAAGGTACACACCGCCGTGTTCGATGATCTATACACACAAAGAATAACAACACGGACAACAAAATGTAAAGAATATCTATCGATTACCACAGTGTGGAGGAACGGGTCACATATTCCTCCAACACAAAGGGAGGATCCTCCGACCAGGCCAGGTGATCATGACTTGCGGGCCACTGCCCAATTATTGATGTTGGGAAGTTTTATATATGTTAATCGGTGCGAGAATTTCTATTGCGCGATTCAGGATTGGTAGTTTCTTAATTTTCTTTGTTACTCTAGTTGGATGTTTCTTAGTAGATGGCGTTGTCATATATTTTTGTTGCGGCTGTATATGGAAGTCACCATATTACTCCCCTCCAAGACCGGAGGACTGTTGCGGCGCTTGCCAGTGCCAGGAGTGAGTAGTTCAAGTGAGTCGGAACTGAGTGCTGCAAGTTCCAGTGAGGCGGAACTGAATGCCGCTAATCCCGGTGAGCCGGGGCTGACGTCCACTAATCCCAATGAGTCGGGAACGCATGCGGTGCGCGGTGCTGCGGTGAGGTCCCCAGTGAGTCGGGGCGATTGCTGCGTAGTAGCTGGCTGCTGCATAAATGGAAGAGAAATGCTCTGTTTACGTGGACCGTAGGTGCAGTGCGCTGTGCCTAGACGCTGATGAGGCCGTAGGGGTAAACCAGGCTGGAGCAGTTGCTTCCCGCATGTGGTGTATCCCAGTTGAGTCCGAGGTTGCTGGCTGAGACTTGCTGTAAGAGTGAACATGATGATGGCACGCTGCTGGTGTTGATCTGTTCCTACAAAGGCTACTTCCAATCACGTCGGGGTCACCACTGAGGAGGAACGGGTCACACATCCCTCCAACACAAAGGGAGGATCCTCGGAACAGGCGACGTGATCATGCCTGGCGGGCCACTGCCTAAAGATTGATGTTGGGTAGTTGTATATATGTTAATCGGCGCGAGAATTTCTATCGCGCGATTCAGGATTGGTAGTTTCTTAGTTTTCTTTGTGACTCCGTAGTTCAATGTTTCTTCGGTAGATGGCGTTGTCATATATTTTTGTTGCCGCTGTATGTGGAAGTCGCCACAATAACTATCTATTTTCCCGCGGTTTTTACTCCATGAGAATCTTATATAATGAAATTTTCTGTAGCCTTTAAATTATGCATGGAATATTTAATAATCTCATAGTGATTATTTTAAATAGGATAGCTGAAAAGACTCATTTAGTATTCCTGGATAATAACAGTTAGAACAGAAAATGGCTGAAATCAATATTTAATTTTACTTTGTTATAATTGAAGAAATAATAAAATAAAATTAAACTAAACGAAAACATCGTTCGGAGTGCTCTAAATATATCTTCTGTATCGGTTAGTTATTATAACGATACAGTTATATCTTGTAACAGTTTATAAACGCAAGTTAAATAATAACAGCTGTATTATTAACTGACCACCGTACTTATATTATAAATGCGAAAGTAACTCTGTCTGTCTTTCCTGTTTTCACGGCCAAACCGCTTTACCAATTTCAATAAAATTTGTCATGGGATACTTTGATTCTTGAGGAAGGACATAGGCTACTCTTTGCTGCGATAACCGACAAACACGCGAGTGGAGCCGCGCGCATAAGCTAGTACTTTATAACGTAATTTAGATAACGTTGTGTGTTAGATGTCCAAAATATATATTTATTATTATAATAACTCCAAGCTTGTTGGATCAACTAATCATCCGTATGTCAGTACACTGCTACGCTCAACCAACCGCTAATTAAAGCTGGATTACAGACCGGACCCGTCCACGACTACTTACTGTTTACAACTAGATTTGAAGACAAAGGAAATAATGTACTGAACAATACGTTTAATTAACTGCAAATAGTTTCCTTCCAGTTGCTAATGTACCCCATGTTACTGAACAAACACTTGGCATATTATATTTGGTCACAGTTTTGGGTGCTATTATAACTTTTGATTATGATTTGAGCATAATGGATATAGTTAACGTATTTTACTATAATATGGCTTTATGAATTTATGTTAAAGCATAATATAAAAGGTACTTCGACAAATAGAAGTATGGACAATGTCACTATCTAAACGCAAAAATCCAATTCGTTGTATTCACAAAAAGTCATACATATTAACAAGAAATCCATAAAGCCGTTTTTCAAGTGTGTTCTGTGTCGATACATAACGAAGTCATACTAACAAGTACGTAGAAACCAATAATATCAATATCGAACGTTAATACGCTACGGTACAGTGGATGTAGTTGTTTATTCAACTCACAACGTCTGTGCCAGTACCCGCAAATAACAGAAAGAGCAAGTCCTCGGGGCATCGCTTTAGCTTTTCAATTTCCCTTTCGGAATTATTCGTGCTAATCGAATACGACCGCCGGGGTCTCGGGACGCGGTCGCGATGATTCATTCATGAGACTAATGTCGCAATCCCGCTCAGATATCGGCTATTATTGTGGTCAGTACCACTTAAGTCGATGTCGAGACGGTGTGGGGTCTTGGCAAATAGAATAGATGTAGAGTGTTGCCGAACAGCTTACAGTCGATTAAATCTCTCCATGTAACAAAAGGTCACAAATAATATGAATTTATTGTTATTTATGATATGGAAGTAGGTCTTTGAATACCGATGTAAAGTGTCATATTTATCTTGCTTTCATTTTGACGATAAGTGCTAATTCACTCGAGAGCATGTGTGCTACCTTAGCGCTAGCACTTACACTCAATAATTTTTTGCAAGTACTGCTTAAACCTAACTACTGTTGGTGCTAAATATATAAAAGTTGGTTTTGCACTGTTCAAAAACTCAAAAAGTTTGAAATTCGGCACCGATTGCACGCAAATTTTGACACAAAACAACCCGCGTCAGAGATATCAATAAAAGCATAATTATTATTATTTTTCTTACACTTATACACAATTGTAACACGTTGTACTAGTTATAATTTGTCAGTGGTAATATTCAGTTATAAAGCAATTAATTAAAAGGCAACATTCCAATACATATAAATAATTTCCATAGAAAATAGAGATGCATTGTTCGATATGAGGACGAAGGCGTTGCATCGCGATGTGGCATCAGTACAAATGATGAGGCGCGAGGTATTGTCGCAGCATTAATGAGCGCAGGCCGGCCGGGACAGCCGTACGGAAGAGGAAAATTAAACTCCTGGGCCCCGGGCTCGTGTTCATTACTCCACACCCGATTACTTCGCCACTGTTTGTGAATGCGCTTCTAAAGTATTAGTGAAAGAGCTGTATTCAAACATTGGAATTAGAAACTGAGATAATTAGTGCTCAGCTACAATATATGCAGAGAATCAAAATGCTGTTTATTTAACGCGAAACTGTGTCACATTTCTAAATCTGTAGACTTTGTATAAAGGCAGAGTTTGTCTCTATTTGTTATTCATTTTATTCTTCATTCGAAACAGTGGTAGAAACATAAAGTCCGTGGGGTATTGCTTTAAGATTTCAATTTCCTTTCCGGAATTACTTGTACTCTAATCGAACACGCGTCAGGGGACAGGGGGTGGCGGGGAGCATCACAACCGCAAATTACTCTGGCACTCTGTGTGCGAATGTTTAAAATGTATTATTAAGATATTTACAACGTCGCGCCTTGTATTGCGCGAGGGGTTAATGTCTAATGACCTTTAATTATTGATTCTTTCTTACGAATAAGTGCTTCCATTTTTAGTGATACATTTTGTTCAAAGAATTGAAACTAAAGTAATTACTACTACATAAGTAATACTATAACACTAATCAACTAAAAGATGTTGTCAATACCTGCGTCTTGCTAATTTAAATATTATATAATACTTTATGCTTTATAAATACTTTTAAATCTTGAACTGTCAATATACTAACTCTCTGCACCTACGATTGAAATAAAGTTATACATCTTAGGATCCGGATTACCACTTAAAATATATAATCTATTTTAGTTAACGCTAGTATCACATTAGGTACAACATTTAATACAACAACTCATTACTGTTAATAACAAAAACAATGAGAATCTAAGAATCAAATATACAACCTACAAAATTAAATTAAATTGAGACAATAGATTTGAAATAAGTTTTTATGCATGGTAACATCAGTAAGTTATGGCGGTGCGAACGGAGGCGCACGACAGCCAGCTGCTGATTGTAAAGCGCTCACAGACGGAGCCTATTCGATTTCACGGCTCGCCGCGTCCGATATTTATTGTCATCGGTGCAGTTGTACGACACGGCGCCTACTGAACCGCGCTGAAAAATCTCCATTCCCGAAATCGGACGAAAACATGCCGAAACTGAAACGAACCATCAACTCGGAGTAAAAAAAAACAGTGTGAAAACGACACAGGCACGTCGAAGCGGCTCGGTGACAATCGTTGCTTGAATATGTTAGCAAGCAGGTACACGACACCTTGTCTCGTTAGTAAAAAGTGATGGCACCACGATTTATCACCTGCACGCGACACGGAAAGCCCCGCGGAGTTTCCTTTAAAACATGTCACCGCTGAGAACGGGTATGAAAACAAACGAGGATTTACACACCTGAAAATAACAAATATGAAATAGTTAGCATACTACATAATTATACATATTATTGTTAAACACCGATCGAATTATTTCATCATAATTATTGGAAGAGCCAACAGATCATAATTTTCTTTTATTTGAGTAAAACTTTGAAAACTTAATACATATTTGGAGCATTCTATTTCACTTCACTTACTACAATACTACACTTGGGCACTGAATGGTAGATCATATTATGGTAATTATAAAATATTTAACCTTTTTATCGGCTTTAAATTTTTTTCTTGAAAGCAATTATGTGCGAGTCATTTAAAGGAAATCATTCTACAATATGAAATAAGCGGTTAAAGCACTTCTTCACTCTAAACAGGAATCCGATGTATGTCAATTTCATTATATTTCAGATTTTTTCACATTACTAGAGGCAGACAATAATTTACAAAAAATATTTCTCAATTTTATACAATCCTTTCTAAACCATTTATGAAAATGATAATGGCCGGGCACATTATCAAATGGAGCGAACAGTTTGTGGAGTTATTACACGGTCGATCGCCCTCGCCAGAACAGGGTTAACAACCAACCTCAAGTCATGTTTGCCGGGTCAATTAAACTAGTCAGTGTACAAAAGCTGCCAATAACTTAGACAAAACCGAATGGACTATAAAGTCATTTTCAGCTAAGAGGTTAAATAAACGTACGGTAGTAACTCAATTGCGAAGAGATGGCTAATTGGTACAATGCCAACTCGGTGGATATCTTTGTTTTAATTCAATTGTCTCGAAGCTAATGTACTCGGTGGAGCAATCTTAACCGTGTCCCGGCTGATTATGGTAACTTTTCAGGTTACATTACGCGTGTATCAGGCTTGTTATTTTATTTATTCAGAGAAGAATTTAAACCATGTGTTTAGTTTTTCAAGGATACTACATAAATAATTCGTTGAACTGAATTAGTTATTTCAGATAATGTTTTCAGGAAAATAATCTATGTACGGTTATTTCATTAGATATGCATATATGACCCGTATAATCCAAATACCTTAGTTATTGATTTAAAAATAATAACTCATTACATTTTTTGTAAAACAGGCCTAGTTTAATTTTATTTTGAACTATATCATGTAGTTTTAATTAAAACTAAAATTATCTAAAACCAACGTGAAGGCGCTGGTATGGCACCTGTGATACAAATGCTTGCATTAGTATAAGTGTTTTCGACATATACGTATATAAACTTTATCATGCATCATCCAGTTGTGAAATTATTATTATTATTTACTCATATATTTTTGTATATAGTGTTAAAAAATGTATTGTTGAACAACATCCATTCGTATTAATTAATATATAGTAATAAAACTATTTACTGCTAGTGAGATAAATGGAAGTAGTTATAGTTATAAGAACGAACAGTGACATGAAAAACTTTACCAATTAAGCAATCTGAAAAACTAACCGCGTCTGTTTAAGACTCGTAATATATCTTTTAAAATGTCTCGCACTATTTTTATAAACAAGTTTTATATTGTGGGTTCTCAATTAAACAATGTCTATATTCACCGTGGGAGAGCCACGCTTCGGCATGAATGGGCCGGCTCGTACGGAGTGATACCACGGCCTCACACAAAACCGGTGTGAAACAGCGCTTACGCTGTGTTTCATCGAGTGAGTGAGGATACCGGAGGCCCATACCCCAATCCAACGCCCCCTATCCCCCTCACCATCCCCTTTCCCCCCAGGCCGCCATAGTGTGGGTCACCATGCTGCATTGTTCTTTTTCGCATTGAGGATGGTGACCACCACTCTTGGANTTTTTTATGTAAATACATACATATCATACATAGAAAACCCCCAAACTCCGAAACAAACATTTGCAGATCATACAAACATTTGACCCGACCCGGGAATCGAACCCGAGACCTCAAGAACAGCAGTCGCATACGCTACCGCTGCGCCACCAAGGCAGTCAATTTTGTCACCAGTAGGACAAAAATGGCCTATTCAACGGGCCTGACTGCTGCCAGGGATCGTAATATCAATTCCCATAATAAAACATTGTGTGATGAGCACGTTCATGCGTATTGAGTGTAATTTATCTATAATTAACGGCTTCGCACGGGAGTCTATGAAATGCTCGGAATTCCTTTATTAAACTTGCATATATTACAAATATGAATCTTAATTTTGAATCATTCGTATCTGTTGTTGAAAAATACGTTGAGTTGAGTCTTTACCGTGGGAGAGCCACGCTTCGGCATGAATGGGCCGGCTCGACCGGAGTGATACCACGGCCTCACAGAAAACCGGTGTGAAACAGCGCTTACGCTGTGTTTCATCGAGTGAGTGAGGATACCGGAGGCCCATACCCCAATCCAACGCCCCCTATCCCCCTCACCATCCCCTTTCCCCCCAGGCCGCCATAGTGTGGGTCACCATGCTGCATTGTTCTTTTCGCATTGAGGATGGTGACCACCACTCTTGGATTCTGCTCATACTTTCCATCAGGCAAGGCAGAGTCATTTTGGCAGCTTAAATATAAAAAAAAACATAAAAAAAAAAAAATACTAGCTGACCCGACGAAGTTTTATAATGCTTTAGAAATAATAAATATTGTGTTTAGTTACTGACTGATGGTGACATCTAAAAAAACATTGATTGCCTTCCAAAACATTAAAAAATCATCGTACATAATTTTTAACCCCCGATGCAAAAAGAGGCGTGTTATAAGTTTGACGTCACTATCTGTCTGTCTATCTGTCTGTGTGTGTGTGTCTGTGGCATTGTAGCTATCAAACGCACGGAGCGATTTCGATGCGGTGCGATGGAGTTTTTTCATTTGAATGCCAGTTTCTTTGCGGAAGTTCTTAGCTATGTTTGTTTAATATCGGTCCAGCAGTGTAAGAATATTAGTTCTTTTTTCCAAAATTTTGTAAGGCGTTTTGGCCTATGATTGCTCGATTATATGCTTTCATCAGAAGGCTTGTTAGGAGCCATAGTGACTCTTAACGATGGTTTACAATCCACCCCTTTTTCTATACTTTACTTATTACACTCTCTTTTAGGGGGTACAAAAACATACATGTGAACAATTACAATATTCTAAAAAAACAAAACTAATTATTATAATATTACAAGGATCAAAGGTGAGAATATATATAGACGAAATACATATAATACAGGTAAACCTAATTGTATTTAAATATACACACAAAAATTTAGCCTAATCTATCAGGTCTAACAGTTTAGGAACACTTAGGTATCAAACACGTGTAGGTTATAGAAGTATCATTTAAAATACATATATTTCAATCTGCTCCAATTTTATTGCAAAACAATAATATTCCGTGTGCGTCAAATACCTAATGAAATATTAATGTCATATTATCTAAACGTTTTGAAGTCGTGCTAATTTTGCAAGTGAGTAATAGTTCATTTGTTACCTAAATGCCATTATTTTTATACATATTATAATATTCTACTTATCCATCAAGGCGTTGTTTTAATTAATTACTTTATAATTTTTATAATCGTCTGATCACAAGCATGTGGACGAATGAATATAGGTGAAAAAGTGTAATTTTTTTACACCTACATTTAAATTGAGTTCAATGGTTTTTATTGTTAGGAACTCTTTCTTATTAATTTCCTCTCTTTATTTTTATTATTGTTCTTAATTTTTATTATTTGCTTTAATTTTATCTACTATATTATTAATTGTAAGCTAGTATTACACATTTTTATTGTCCAGTAAGTGTGAGCCTAGTGATCTGTGATACAGGTTTTTTCTACCATAAACACCAGTCTCTCACAAACGAATGACGTAGACTGATTGAACTATTTCTAAACTATACGTATTGTACCTACCGTTGTGATGGAGAAATATATGCAATATTACTATATTATTAATAATTTTTTTCATTGATTTTCCCAATAAACTATGTTCAATAGCAATTTCATAATGCGAAAATTATATGAATGTTTAAACTACTTCAACTTTAAGTTAAAGTCACGCACACAACTTCGGTCACCACTTTCGAAGTTAAGTCCCCAAACTGGTTGGCGCAGCACGTGCATTGCCATGATTGCTGCCAAACATGAGGGGGTTTTATGACTCCTTTCAGGTGACTCTACGCGGGAGTTGTGCGGTCTATGGCCCTTTATAGGACCACAGTATGGGCGGAGATCCCGTAGGCCGGCAATATCGCGCTTTTGCGACGACCGCAACGAGTGCTGACCATCAGGATCATTAGAAGATACCGCACGATCTCCTCTAAGGCGGCAAGTCTCTGTCCGGAACTCCACCATGGGACCTGGAGGCGAGAACTCTTGCGACGCTTTACCAGTGGCACAAGGAAGCGCGGGAGTTGGGTAGGAGTCCGGAGACTCGATATATTGATGATCAGAAACCCTAACTCAACCAGGTCTTCGTGGAGGAATGGAGAGAACGACTTGGGAAATCGGGCGCTGGGCACGCCTTTATCGCGGTGGTAAGACCCGTTATGGAGGATTGGCTCGAGAGGTGTTACGGATCACTCTCATACCGGCTAACGCAGGTGGTCACTGGAAAAGGATATTTCGGAGATCACCTGTGTCTGATCCGCAAGGAGCCAACACCTGAGTGCCACCAGACTGACTGACTGACTGCGATAGCCAAACCGTGGACACGGCGCTTCAAACGTTAGCAAAGTGTCAAGCATGGGAGACCGCGGCGTGATTTCGTGGTGTGGGATGGGGGTACTCTCGCTCGGTTACATGATTACGACCATATTGCGGAGCGAGAGCGCGTGGAACTGCACCGTTTCATTCTGTGAGCAATTCTTCTTGTTTAAATTCATTTAGAAGGATATAATTTTTATTTCTTGTGTAATGAAAATTACATCAAAGCAAGTATACAAAACAGAATACATGATTCATAGAATGCAAGAACAGCACAGCTTATAGACGCACAAAATCGTTAGACGAATTCAAAACTATCAAGTAGACGGCACGTGTGTGCTTAGCTAGTGCAAATTGTCGACAGTTGCACTGCATGGCACTGAATACGAGGCTCACATGTCTGTGCACTGTTGACTCGCACTGGGAGGTATATATTTAGGTACGTGATTACCCGCTGGCTTAGGTTAATCATTCCCTTTATAGTCGCCCGTTGTCAAATACGCGCCTCGGAAACCGACGTGTTGATTTGTGTTCATATCTCATTAGACATTCATTGATTTACTGATTTATTCTAACACAGAATAGTTTAATATGACATTGAATGTGTTTAAATTTTGGGTATTAATTGCTACATTATGTTATATGTAAAAAGGCTTTTTAGTGAAATTATAACCAATATCACATAACACAGACTCAAGGCCATTTTTTCTGTAGTAAATTGTAAAACTATACTAAAATTCCCTATATGAAAAAAAACTATTTGCACACAAATATTCCTAATCTTTTTGAAAGACTACCGAAACCGATTTTATGTTTATTTTAAGGTTGAGGTAAATATAAGCAAATAAAAATTAATAGTCACAATTCGAAGTCTAGTGTAAGAAATGATATGGACGAAACAAAATATTCACTTCGAAGCTGCTTAAAATAGCAATTTTTTATATACTACAGCTGCAAAGACAATTAAGTTCCATGGAAAATTAAATTAAAACAATTCACATCCAATTAATGATATTAAAAGTAATAAAATGGGGAAAGCAATAAAATAAAACTGAGCGTTACATAATCAAGTAAATTTATTACTACCTTCGAGACAATGATAGGAGTCGTCGACTTACTTACATCGTGATTAAATTATCATTGCAAAGTCAGACCGGCTACACAAAGTTATTTCCTGCTCACCCTTGCTACGGGATCATAGTGAACGTTTTATTATTGTAATATCCGAGCTGTATAGTATAATAAACAGACAATACACAAATTCAGCAAATCCCAGAAAATTTATTTAACGATTAATTATAACATTAATTTGATCATTTACGTCTCTACAATATAGAAAAAATATATAAAAAGGCTTGAAAATAGTCAAACTAATTTTCAAATAAGTGAAATTTAAAACACTGACTAAATTTGAGCTACTCAAACACCGCCATTTTGCGCGCGCTTTAGGCACAACCAATGACGTCATCGTCATTTCGTGTTTCTTTACTATTATTAGTTTCTGTTACTTTATACTTATTTACAGTGTTATTTGCTATAAAAATCATGGAAGAAGGTAATTTTTCTCACAAACACCACTAACACAGAAATTCAACTCCGATAATTGCGAAGAAATGATTTTTTATGAGTTTGAATTTCCCACCCTTAATTTTAAACTTTTATGTAATATTTTCTGGGTTTAAATAAACATTAAATAAAAAAATACCTTTTAAAATTATTGTAAAGATAATAAAGAATCTAGAAAAAAATATTTGAGTCTAATAAAAGTTTTATGCATATTCCCTATTTAAGGCATCAGTTAAGAGTACATGGTGGGGTACTATGTGGGTAAATACACTTTATTTCAAAGAAATGATGGTGATACGTCGGTTATCATGCTAAAGAGTAGTCCATGTCCTTTCTCAAGAATCGAAGTATATACATGCCAATTTTCTAACGTTTCAATAGTCTTCAAAAGTTTTAACCTCGTCTTGGTGATTGTCATCACAATAAATATGTCATGTGCAACCATTTCTGAAATTATAGGTTTTCAAACATTCGATAATCTTTCTTTTTAATTTTCTTTTTTTAGTGTCAAAACAGCGCATTAAAGCTATATATTTTTTATATTTGGTACTTATAAAAAGAATAATCTTTTACTCATGTGAAATATGGTGTGAAGTTATTACAAACATTTGGCATCTGACCGCATGCAAATGTCAAACTTAATTAGAAATAAAGTAATTAATGAGCACAATAAATATCAAAGTCACCCTTACAAATTACAAAATAATTTTTCATTATTAAGTTAGGTTATTAAATGCAAATAGAAATTAATAATTAAGGAACACAATTTGAACGATTTATTTGACTGCTATGTTGGCGTAGTGGTTTAAGCGATCGCCACGCCGCTTTTTACCGCGACAAGAGTCGTGGGTTCAAAACTAACATGGAACAACACTGCGTGCGTGTGGAAGTCTAGGTGTTGCGACATAGTCATATTTGTGTAAGCTCCGTTAATAAAGATTTAAAAAAAAACTGGGCGTTCTTCGTGTACGTTTCATGTCTGTTTGTAAAGTCACCCGCGGCACAGGATGAATATTCAAAAACCAGGAGTTGTCTTTAAAAAAATGCGAGTCCGAATATATTTATTTAGTCTAATAGAATGAAGTAACCTTACATGATACAGGATCAATACGCATTCTGCCTCTGCCTGCTGCCTCTCAGCCTGCCTCTCTACTCTTCGTCGATGGCGCAGTGGTAGCGTACGCGACTGCTGTCCACGAGGTCTCGAGCTCGAATCCTGGGTCGGACCAAATGTTTGTATAATCTGCAAATATTTGTTTCGGAGTTTGGGTGTTTTCTATGTATAGAATGTATGTATTTACAAAAAAAAGTATTTATGTATTCATATCAGTTGTCTAGTACCCATATTACAAGCTCTGCTTAGTTTGGGACTAGATGGCGTTGTATGTAAGATGTCCGAAATATTTATATTTATTTATTTATTTATAAATCAAATTCTTGAACTTTATAAATTTTAATGTTAGCTCACCTTTGGGTAAAAAGACCCTAAGATTTTTTTTATTAGTGATATTCACACTCGCTGCGAGTCATGAAAACATATAATCATCATCAACAGCTTTAATAATCCACAGCTGAACATAATCCTCGCCTTCAAAAGCAGAAAACTGAAATATATTTTATATATACGAATTAATTGTAGATTTTTAAGTAGATAGATAGAAACTCTTTATTTGTACACCGTTTTACATATCTCAAAGAGACTACATAAGATTACAAATACATAATATACTAAGAGTGGCCTTATTAACAAAAGAAATCTCTTCTAGGCTAACTTAGGATGGATCAAAATCTATCAAAGAGGCAGTAGCAGTTGATAGTGCAATTAATTTTAATTGATTAATTTCAGGTGACTCTTCTAGTTCCAGACCAGTTAGGTTTTGGTAGGGTCGTCAGCATGTACTAAATAGCTTAGCACATTAAAACGTAAACGATTTGGTGTTCGTGAAGCAATCGTAAGATTTTGAACAGAGGCCAACAGAGCAACGGTAATGATCCGAGAGTGCATGCATAATTTACCCGCATAAAGGTTGTTTTGTAATGTTATTAGTTGGTAATCTCGCCGGAAACGTTAACAACATTATTTTGCGCCAGCTAAAATATTAAAATAATTTATTTTCAGCACCACTAAGAATACGCAAGGCTTCGTTACATTTCGAATTGAACCGACATAATATTTCATTTCTGTCTTATTACCAAAGCAATTTAGCACTCTACTATAGTCAGTTTACACAGGCGTATTAAAAATATACTTTGTATGAAAAAGTTTTTTTGTTATTAACAGTATTCTACCACTTATTCTATAAGTAAGAGAGATAATTTCAAATCAAAGCTTTAACTAAATACATATGAAAGTGTTTACGGTACTTACATAAAAAAATATTTTTCTATTTTTTTGTCTCTGTTTGTTCCGAAACGGCTAGGCCGATTTTGACGCTACTTTCACTGGCAACTAGTTCTAAATTTAAGGAGTAACTGAGGCAACTTCTTTTTAGCTTCACCCTGACTCGCGGTTTATTTATATATTATTGTAAATAACAACAACCGTGAGTAAAACCGCGGGGTAAAGCTAGCATGAAATATACCAAAAATATCAAATTGATGATTGAACAAATTACATACACTATCAAAGAAGTATGTAGACGAGTTTTAACACCCACATTTTAATGTTTAGATCTTCCTATGAAACAAGGCACTGGGGTACTTTGGAAATCAACATTACAAAATTTTGAGTAAATTTGAAGCGAATGGGAAGGTAATACAAGGCAACAAATATTGCTAGTGCGGACAGAATGTGAAGATTCTTAGATATCTTATCTTTACAAATGAAACAAAACACATAACTATCAAAACTAGACAATTTTTTCCAACAAAGTCAATAAACTTGTGTCACAACAAAGCGAAGGTAATTTGTGTGAGGTACCGATGTGAGTAACGTGTAAGTATCAAGAGCAGCTCCTCAGGGAGCGGCTGGATTAGCGCGATCTTTTCCGAATTGAGGGTAAACATCCGAGAGATCCTATCCCCAGAGTCGACGCTAAGGTGAGCGCTTATTTGTTACTTCCAAATCGTATTACTTCTAACTCGCTAACTATAAATATTTTCGCTACACAATTAATTCTTTTGTTTTTGTTCAAGTGTTTTACTGTAGTGAATTTGTAAATTATATATTACCTAAGTGACGGTATGTCATATCAAAAGTTGAATATAATAATAGCAACAGTTTACGAAATAATTACAAATGGTTATGTTATTTTTTTACAACTAGTTATATTTGATATTTATGGCTGGCTTCACCAACTCCTAAAATGTTGCTTTTATATATATATGTCGTTCTATCTTAGATTAGTGAAACTGAATTGTGTAATTATTTGGCAGATAAGTTCACATTAGTCTATTAGGGACTAGGGACTAAATACTTTAAATGCATTAGGGCTAGTCAAAATAACCGGCTTAGTGCGAGTCAGATTCGCCCACCGAGGGTTCCGTAGACAGACCCTTAGGTATATTACATGATGTAACTAAAAATTTATGCTTTTCGCAATTTTTCATTTATCTGTGCTGTAAGACTTGGCTTCGTACTATATTTCAAGATTCTGAGTTCTTGTAGGTTTTGATTTCCTTGCGAGTACCCAAAATGTGCAGCACAAACGGTTGTATCTATTTATTGCGTTAGCTTAGAAGTTTCATTTTTTCACAGACCCAAGGCACTTCCACGCGTACATGAGAAAAAAGTCTGGACAGACACACTTACAACACACTGAACCTATAGGGATTCTGTTTTTTCATTAAACCTTATTATAATATATATATATTATAAAATTATGTGAATTGGAACTGACTTGAAAACGATTATATTTAAACTATAAATGGTATACATCTATGTACAATCACTTATTTTATTTTAAATACAAGAAATACATTCACTGTGGATTAAAATAACTTTTAATAGTTTTATTATTCCAACGAACAGAGATTTTTAATGAGATACTATCAAATCCCCGTTGTCTCTGTTCATGGTGCTCTATCTTACGGCAACGCCAACAGTCTGTAAAAGAATCAATACAAATTCGGCATACATCGAAGTTTAAAACAAATAATTTGCATTGAGATCGTTTGCCATTTCACTCAGAACTGCTAAGATAAAAGCCAGAGAAATCCTCGCAAGCGCTCAAATTCTTCGAGCGCAGTGGCGAACCGTCTTTGCTCGCCGGGCGGTAATAAAAACGGCTTAAATAGGATTTTAACCGCGAGTTCCTCGCCTTAATTAAATTGGATTTGCGAGTGAAAGAAATATACGTGAAAAATTCGTGTCGATTATGTCAGGGGAACGAGTTTTGAAATCCCTTTTAGTAAGCGGATTAGGTACATCGCACAGAGATTATATTTGAATTACAGTTGTTTCAATACGAGCACTCTTGATGAAGAATATCTTTAAATAATACAAGCTGAGAGTTCAGACATCTGCGAATAACTCTGCGCTACGTAAAGACGTATGACAGGAAGTAACAGCCCCTCACCCATTACGCCTCCACGCTCCGAGTAACAGCGCGTGTCCATGTGTCCTTGTGTCTTTTTTTAATACAGATTCCTCTCGTATCTGGAATATTTTTTAAGTCAAAATGTAAACTTTAAAGTTATTAATGTTTAGCATTTTTTTTTATTATTGTTATCATCGTCATCATCGTCAACAACCCATAATGTCCCACTGCTGGGCTCGGGTCTCCTCTCAGGAGAGGGTTATACTTTCTATTATTTTAATTATGATATTAGTACTAATATATTTAGAAGCTAAAGTTTTTTCTTTGATTAATTTATCAATAATAAGTTTTTGACAAATTGTTACTCTGTTTTCTCTTCTGTCTGTTTCACTAAATTACATTTACCTAAAAAAGGTTCAATTGGTAATTCTGCGAAAAACTATACAAGCATAAATTGTTATTTCTGTTTATAACAAATAAATAATTCGAAATATCCACTCACAGTCACGGAAACTATTGATGTTGGTAAGTTAAATACACATTTTGTAATCGGCGTGAGAATTGTCTATCATTACACGAAGCAGGATCAGTAGGACCTACGTAATCCGATTACAAAAGTAAAACTATACACTTATTAAAGTCTATAATTTTACCACAGATGGAAAAAACGAATACCTATAAAATATTCAATGCAAGACATAGAATATAATATAGTATAACATTATATGACAAGCTAATTTTGTCCATTACATGCACATAATTGCCATTTCATGATATTGTACGTGAAAGTAAGTAGAAATATTAAAACTCTGAAATAACGTCAGTAACAGCTGCAGTAACGGGGTTTTAATTATCACTTACAACGCCTTTCAACCACAGAAAATTACTCCCATAAACCATTTAGAACACAGAATAGCTAAACGATTTAAGATGCCCGTTATTAGAATATGGCGGGCAGTTTTCTGTTTGACGCCTTGAAATTTGGTTATCCTATCAAAAGTTGTTTGAAAGTAACTTTATGCTTATTTAACTCTGATTTTTCAGATTAAAATATAAAATAAATTAATATTTAGATGAATATTAAGAACATCTGACGCACAAGGATATCTAGCTTTGAGCTAAGCAGAGAATGTAATATGACAACAAGGTTGACTAATGGAATCTTTGTTTTTGAAAATACGTTATCATCGAATCCGGTATAGACAGTTTTAACAGAAACGAGAAAAAAGTATGTGCGCAAATACATGTACACTCTCTGTTTACTCTCACGCTCACAATTCGATGGGACGGCTTTTTGATACGACCGTACAAAAAAAACTGCTTTACGTTCTTTCTTCATGCCTCGGAAAGAGCGTAAAGCAGTTATTTTTAGTTTTCGTGTTACTCCTTCTTAAAATGCTGACAACGCACTTGTGATGCCTCTGGCGTTGTGGGTGTCGGTGAGCGGCCGTAATCGCTTACCATCCGGTGATACGTTCGATTTTTTGCCCCCTATTTCATAAAAAAAGAAGGTTAAGATCCCTAAATCCTAACTAAGGGCTCGGGGCTCGGAAAGACTTAATAATATTAAGGATTTTTATAATCATAAAGAATCAATAACACTCTTTAAAAATACAATCATATTATACATAGAAAACACATAACCCAACCCGGAAATCGGATCCGAGATTTCTAGCACTGCAGTCGCTTACGCTACCACAACGCAAGTGAGGCAGTCAATATCGTTGACAATTTAATATTAGATTCTATGCACTACGCGTGACGCCATTTTAGAAACATTTCAGCGTTTGACCTGCAATTCTTATTGAGCCGAATTGGATTTTTTTATGTCATTTTACCCTATGTCAATAGTTAAGGCTCTTGAGCACTAGGTATTTTCTATAGCTTTGCAAAATCGGGAAAGAATATTCGTTCCTCAAACAACACAAATCTCGCGCAAATAGTGTTACCAACCTAATTTTATATTCGCTGATTGCATCTACTTCATCCGAGCTAGAAAGATGTTACTAGAAAACTATAAACGGAACATTTCTCATCATGGTCAAGTTTCTTAAACAACAAAACTGAACTAATTGATCGTTAATTCAATTTATCGACAGCTTCACTTGACTTGTGGCTAATTAAATCAATGGCGGTTCAGTATTGAATAACATTATCCCTCAATTAACATTCGAGGGCTGATTTTTAAAATGGCTGGAGGAGCAGGCCGGTGTAGGTAATAAAACGACTCGTCCCTTATCCGTCATTCAGCCCTTGGAGATTTCTTCTGGAGGAATAATTTACGTTGATCGCCCGGAAGGGGGAGCGTAACTACCTCAGTGAAACTTTAAGCTTTAGCTCAGAATGGTTGCGATTCGCGGTGTCTCAACTTTAAGTAATAAATTGGTTTCGATAGAATGCGTAGTCTTGCAAAATCAATCTTAAATTACTTTACTAATTTGAATACTAGTAGGAAGAGTCTTAAGGAAAATCGTATTTATTAGTCAATTTTTTTTTTCTTCTGTTCTTTCAACGGTATCAATAAGTGACAAATTACATAAATGAAAACCATTGACATTAGTAATGTTACTTAAATATTTCGATTTACAAAGTGAAGCAATTAATTTGATTTTGATTAAAGCTAACCAGTGAGTGATGCACAAACATTTCTGAGATACTGAGATGTTTTACGTATTAGCTGTACTTAGAATTTTAGGGAAGTAAAGTTAAAAAGAAATATATTTTAACACTTTTATGCATCATGCATGTATTTATTTTAAACAGTACATGTATAAATAAATATAATATTTTTATTGATATATTATGCTGTAAGGATATTGCTAGTAATAAATAAATAAATACATTATTACTCCTTAACTAAGAAACATAATTTATTACACAATATTTTCCTGACTCTTGCATCTAAAATGAGCCAGAGATCCGTAGAGATTTTCAATTTTTTTTTTAATAAAATGACCTACTAAAAGACCTAAAAATTTACTATTTTACATCGGGAATGTTTCTAAAACTTCCGTATTTTTTAATAAAAATGAAGCTGGTTATACCGTAACAATCAATTTGGTTAACACTTTAAATTACAACGTAATAATTAAAATTCTTAATATATAATTGTCTGATATGTTGGTATGGGTCTACTGAGTTAGTTTGAACCAGTTAATATGTGATCAAAATACTGGTAAATATACCAAAGCGTTTGTTGAAATTCACGTTCAACGACGGCTACGTGTGGTGTGTTAATATTTTAAAACTCAAAGGGTGTCGCCCGTGACGTCATCGCGTGTCGATGAGTCTGAATAAAGGCTTTGACGCTTTTAGCTGCGTACGTTGCAAGCCAACCGCTTCAATGCTAGGATATACACAGCCCTAGCAAAATCCCCTAAAAAATAGGTCTTTTGAACAATAAATTATGTTTCACAAAGAGTGCTTTCATGCTACGGCCATATTAGAAAACTAATATTTATTATAAAATAAGATGCCAATGTTCTATCGGTGTATTAGTAGTCTTTAGTATTTTTTTGTTTCGCATGTATGTATTTACAAAAAAAAGGATTGTAGGATGTATTTACATCAGTAGTCTAGTACCCATAATACAAATTCTTAGGCTTAGCTTGGGACTAGATGGCGTTGTGTGTTAGATGACCGAAATATTTATTTTATTTAGTATTTAATCTCCTGGTACATTTATATATTTCTATTCATAATAATATATAAAAAAGTAGACTTTAATTTAAATTTTCAAGATTTTAAAATGGATAGATCTCAAGCGAATAAATCATTGACCAAAAAAATTTTCACACTCCTAATACTAACAATATTTATAAAGTATCCATTTCTTTAGAAGCAGTGACTGATTACTATATGTTTGCAATTTTATAAATAGGTAACGTGCTAAATTTATTAATTAACCCCCTTATTCACATATGTTTTAACTTTAAACTCCGAGTTTAGTTCGTCTTAAGTTATGTTGCCATGTTATTTTCAACCTTAAGGTTGTAAGTAAAAAATAACACAGAAAAAATATTTAAAATTAAGTAAAGTTAGTGAATAAATGGGTAAGTATTGAATTACAAACAAAATAAATAATAACACACATCACAAGAAACATAAAAGACAACGTTAAGTAATAAAAAGACTGATGTTTACTTAACATTCGCAATAACATATTGACCAGCCAGAGAATAAGTAACCAAAAGTTTACTAATGAGGGCGGATATTTAACATTCCAAGAGACGTGGCAAGCCCCGAGCGACGTCTTGTTAAGAAAAAAGGTTCCCCCAGCGACACATCGCTCGTAAAACATGGCCCTCTAGGCCTCCTCATTTGATCTAACCTTCGCATTTCATAATAGTAGTGATAATATATATACATATCTTAATTACTATATATAAATATATCCATTTGTTACAAAAATATAACTACTGCACTGTTTTCAAACCTAATTCTCCAACCTACATCTTAGTATTATGTTTTGGAGACAAGTTTTGTAAAATTTGTAAAATTTATTTTATAAAGAAATCAAAACATTAATGATTTTGACCATCAGGCTAAGTGTTCAAATTAAAAATTCAAGATTCTTGAAGGCAAAAGGAAAGACTAACCTACTTAATGTCTATCTTATCCATTACCACGTCAATATTTTTTCCTGTATGTGTGTGCATTGGCAAACGATACTAATCATACTTAATTTTGTAAATGTAATGGTTACTACCAAAACACCTATTTGGAGTTTCTTCAGTTCCTGTTTTTGTAATTGATATAAATAAGTCTCACTGAGAGTGTTCAGAAAATATAAAAACGAACTAATAAATAAACGAAAACCACACTATCTAAATTACGACCGCGATCTATCTACTAGAATTGGCACAGTCATTAACGTAATATCTTTTTATAACGTTGTTCACACAGAATTAATTTATAGTATTGAATGCAAATTGTTAAAACTATGTACATTTTAATACTACGCCGTTGATTGTGGATGTTATCAATCTATAGGTAGAAGCAGAGGATTGTGTTATCGTAGACCCATAAAAGGGTGTACGGCGGGCACAGAGCTACACTAATTCCTCTTTACGAGCATCGATGGGTCGACTCGATATAACTAAACCTGCCTATACAAACCTTTTTCACATTGTGGAAACAAAAGAAATCATTCACATTTGAAAAATATTTTTAATTCAAGACAACATACCATAGGATTAAACAAAATAGTATTTAAATCTTTTGTGGCCCAATTTCAGTACATAAAAAGACACCAATGTTTTTACCACCAACTATTAGTCTTAGGAAACTAGTCTTTTATAAGATATAGATATTGAATAGGAACCCTGCTTTGTTTTACTTGTATCTTACAAGTAAAACAGAGTACCAATATTCCCAATAGCGACACGAAAGTCACGTACGTTTTGTGAATTTCACGTACGTTTTCTCCTACGAAGTCCTAAATAATTGTTTTCTTTTATAATTAAGATCAATGTCAATGAAAAATAACCATTAATGAAGACAGCATTAAAATATTGAGTCCATCAAACACATACCTCCATTTATTTGATCAATGCTTTTATGAACGGCCACACATCAACTATACAAACGTCACTAGGTCCTAAACTTGATATGAAAGGTGATTTTTATTGCAAATATAGAAGCGAGAGGCAGTATAACGTACGTTAGCTCTCAAAACGGAGAGCTTTTATCATGTCACCATAAAGGAGAGTGCAGTGGTCCATGCAGGTTTGGCGTTAATTCTTGTTTACGACGATTCGCTTTTAGTGGATCAAAGCGTCCGTCGTCGCCGCGTGGTGCACGCTCGTGGCGCGTGAGCTCCCATAGATTGAAATCATGCGTCTGCTGCAATGAACTAATCACCGCGCAATACTAAACATGCTTTCGTTACAAGTTGCAATAATAAAATAACATCTAGCATATTGTTCAGCTTGCTGCTATAATGTCGATGGTTCCTTAAGTACACTCCACCTTCACATTCATGTTTTGCACGCTTACATCATCATTACACGAAGTGTCATTCTTACTTTTTCACTTGCAATGCGCCTCATTGCTCATTTCATAATTTTAATTAAAATGGATACGGAACATTATTTGAGCATCAGCAGACCGAAAAATCAATAATTCGCCTAAGATGTTTTATTAAGAGCTCAAGAGCTACTACCCTCCGAGTAACGGTCTGTCTGTAAAGCTAGAAATTCTTGTACTGGTGAGTCATAGCATGCTAAGCACGGTAAATATCGCCTTGAAGGCCTCAGCTCTGCACATAATTAACCAAAATATTTATGAAATTGTAAAAAAAAGACTTGTTTCTGTATGCTTGAAATTTTTGTATGATTTAGTTCATTCATTGAGAAGTTGTAGTAAAAATTGACAGGCGTTTCCGATGAGCACAGGCACTTGCCAGGCGAATGGTAATGTGTAATTATATCATCAATGAAAACAAATTCTATTCTGTAAAGTTGTAATTTATATATTTAATAATGTTTGCCTGAGAGATTTTACGAAAGGAGTTTCCATGACAGGCGGTTCTGGCTAACATAATTGGAATCGTTACTTATAACAGAACATATCTATTAATTTTAGAACTAAAAACTATCAATAATATCATAATTTCACTTCTAAAAAAACACCAGAGATTACTCTGGTGTTTTTTTAGAAGTGATATACCGAGCTCCTCTGCAGATGTTAGAGAAGCTAACATTTCATTGGAATATTTCTTTAAATGACTTTCTACCTTTCTAGTTACACTTGAATCATCGCTTAAAAGCTATGACGCCACAGGCTGGGAGACACGTAGATACATAATATCACCCTTACAAAACTCCATATTTTTGCATTACTGATTGATAAGCCCTACTTATTGATTCTAATAGGTCCAGCCAACCTACACCTTTGTTTCCAAAGTGTTGGGCAATCGTCAGCTGCTAACCATTTTCCTTAAGTCGTCGGTCCATCTTGCTTCTTGGTATTCTACACGAAGTTTGCCTGATCACGATCTCCACTCTAATAGACGTCTGATTCGGCAGGCTAATTCTCGGTACAATACCGTTTCCTTAAGTTTTCTTTAATAAAGAAGTCTCCCAATGGCCTAGTAATTTGGCCGTTTGTACACACCTAAGTATTTTTTTACAATAAACTATGAATAATTTCATTTCAACCAAATGTGTAAACGGTTATATCCCTTGAGAATATCTTACTAATATACAAGCTCTTACTAAAACGGGTCACTTTGGAAATAGTATACCTGTATATGGCTCAAAGGATTAAATGTATGAGGCCAGATATGTATACTCATATAACGTGCATACATAACAACCCTGAGAGATATAACATGATGGTATCTCTGTCTAAAGTAAGACTAACACATATATGTAATCTTTTATAAATAAGTTCTTCATCCACCCGCCAATTTCGATATTATTAATAAATTTGTTTCGCCATGTACCGTCATAAACCACACTAACAGTATCCCTATTCTGTAAGCAAACCGTGTTCATATTCTGGTGTTTATCCGAATACGCAGAAAAGCGAGACGGTAGGTTTTTTAACACTGGATTCTACGCTGTAGATAATTTAAAACCATATTATCGATTGAAATTTTTGTACTTTTAGAGAGACTTCACAATAACTAAATATTAGCACTAAATGAAAATCGAAGCCAACCTTGTAATGGTAGTCAAAGCACAGTCACAATAAACCAAGCCGCGCTTTAGTAAGTGTTATATGTTTTTCCCCCTAATATTTTAAATAATACATAATTATCATAATACGAAAAAGTCCTACTTGCTACGATTAAACTCACGAATATTAAAAAATTGCTGCGTTTAGTTTTCAAGGTCTGCACGTTTGATCACAAGCTGTATTCCCCTTTTGTCAGTTATAAAATACTATTACCGGCTACCATTTAGCTCTGAATGCCAAAAAAGGTCGACAATAAAAGATTAATCGCTCCCTCACTCAACATTTTAAAAACTGTTAGATAGAAAAACAACAGCTAAAAATATTTTTGCTTCTAATCCGTAATTTAATATTAATTTATAGTCGAAAATCACCGTCTCGCCGTCATCGAGTTGGAAAATAACGGAAGTCTTTAAAAGAATGAGGCGGTGTTTTGAAGAGGTCGGAGGGACGATTAATCATTCTGCTCTTTTATGGAGGTAAAGGTTGGAGGACACGATTGTTCTGTAATACTAGTGTTGTTCTTTTGTTACCATTAAACCGAATATATCACAACTTTTCGACAATATAATAGTCGCTTGTAGGCCGTATTAGAACGGTCGGGTTCATTCAATACCAACAATTAAACGTTTTCAAAATGAAAGTGATGGAATACCGCCAGTGCTTAGATAATACCTCTAAATAATGGACGCCGCGGTGCGCATTAATATTGAGGTAAATCTTATTAGGACCGCCTAAACACTGCGATAATATCATATTGTTTTGGAACTCACCATCCGCGTTTCCTCTCTTATGCTTGGAAGGGTTCCATCCTCAGGGACAACCAAGGCTGCTGAATATTCATAGTATTATCACAAACCGACTTACAGAACTGAGCAGCATCGTAAATATATAATGCCTCTTATTTCAAGATAAGAATCATTTAGGTAGATTTCATTACGACTGCTCACTTGAATCGAATTGTTTGGTACAAAACAATAATTTATATGGTATAATATGAACACGTCGTTCGGGTTGTTTTTTAAAGGTTTGCCGGGTGTTATTGGAAGTAGCTTTAGCGATGTAATTGTTGTGTTGATTTCCCTTGGGAGACGAAGGTTTCTCCGGCGCGACTCAGACGGTACCTGTGTTGCCCACTTGCAATCATGGTAAATAATTTTCTCAAATTATTGTTTCGTGATACATAAATGTAAATACTTATACTTTTTTTACCCAATTTTATCATTAAATAATTTATTATTTGATTATTACGGACCCAACGGTTTTTCTTTATTGGAATTATTAATTAGTTTATAAGAACTCTATTCTTACTACTAAAGTAGTTTAATTAGTAGTTTTTAGTACCAAAACAGCATGGCAAAACTATTTTAATATAATAAGTTGTTTTGGATGATATTTCGTTGTCTAGGTTTTGTACCTGTCAAGATACTTTTAATTTAATTCGTAGTTTATCATCGTATTTATTTGATGAACACTCTGAGCTTTTATTTATTAGTCCCTATTTTATTTGTTTCATATTTATTTGCTAATTTTTGTATACTATTTCGCTACTTACTTGAAAGTGAAAGGTTATGCCATACTGTAACTTAAAATTTACATTTCGATTTTGATGCAAAAATATGTACTTCAGGCCCAGTTAGAATAGTTCTAAGGAGAGACATACAAAGAATCTTAAAATGTAACAATACTGAGTCATGAGATATGGAACATTCTTTTAATTAAAGCTTTTAAAAATATGTTTACTAAATATACGCCATTGATCATATAGAAAGTGTCCATATTGAATAATTCTACACATTATTCTGCGTCAAAAGTATCACAAACTGTTGTTAATTCCGCCTAATATCCTCAACAACCTTTACGCGGCTGTCACAGAGGGGTCCGATATAAAGATGATGGATATCCCCCATATAAAATGAATAAGCTTTATGTACGAAGGCCATATGTATGTACTTTGAATGTTTACACTATGATTGGAACTAACGACTTTTGATATTATTTTATATGGAATTGTATATCAACACGGTCAGCTGATTAATACTGGATGTCTACTACTTTACAATAATCCTCAATATTAGGTAACAGGTATTGACATACTACATTAATGACGTCTCCAACAGTCAAATGTTTTTAGTCCTTGGTTGTTTTAGTGCTTTTAATCGATAAATCTGTGTGGATACTGAAATCTATGACACAAAAGTCCTTTAAATAAAGTGGAACATTAAATGTTTCTGTTTTACGCAACACTTTCAGTTTCATAGGGTTGAGCTGCTGCACTTAAATATTTAATTAACCAATATCGATTTACTCGACAAGCTTTAATGAAAATGTGATAGTTTAATTTGTAGTGAATTTTGTTGTGTAACTTATATCTACTGCTGTTTACTACTATCACACTATACAAATTACAACTACACAAATTAAAAATATATCATATATAACAGGGTTTGAGAAGTTGGAGAAATATTTTTCTTTTCTTTACTACACTTTTTATACTGTAAAAGTACAGAAATGTGTAACTTCATAACTATAGCGAGTAACAAAATCGTTCAGCACTAACAAGAAGTTTGCTCTGAAGCCGTTGCTTTGAAAACCAAATTAGTGATATTTAAAATTTAAAAATAAATATTAAAATACGGCACCTAACGGTTATTTATTATTTCAGGTTGATAAAATTCCTGTTTTAAAATAGATTTATTTTGAACTAATTAAATATGCCATATCCTTTCCAAAAAATTTTAAGACATAAAAATATAATGAACCAAAACAGAACCTTGAATGTTCAAAAGGTAATCGTTCTTCAACAAAAGATCGACGTTAAACTGTAGCAAAGAGATTAAAAAGGAAACGTTTGTCGGGCCGCTACAAATACTATCAATCATACGTATAATAGGCCATGTCCCCTAACACACGTTCTTAAATAATTTGTCAAAAGTCGCTCCCTGCCCATACTGCGAACGTTTTCGACTACGTACTTATTCCCGTTTTTCTTGACACTTGTATGGGGCAATTTTTCACTTGAATTACACAAACATCAGTGGAAGCTTCACAACATAAAATGTAGATAATATAACTACTTTAAGTCGGAAAAGAGTTTAAGACCGAATGGTCACGAAGCGATACTTAATATTACAGTAATTACATGAATCGCACTCGATCTGAATTAATTAAACATTAATGATTGATGACTTTTGGGCGTGAATAATACTTTAATATTTTATATTTAGCAAAAAAAGTTTAAATATAATAACCCGCCTACGTTAAATCATTTGATAAAATTGATAGCCTACGTTATCCGGACCATTACTAAAAATATATTGACACCTCATTCATTAAAATCGGCTCAATAGTTTAGGTGCTATGATGAATCATACAGACATATATAAATTGCTAAAAGTTTTAATCTTACTTTTGACTTCGCCGTAGTTGAGTAAAAAAGTGGTGTTCTCTCATTCATGTAAGATTCAGCAGTATAATTAAATTTAGATTAATTTAAGATTTAGACACAAAATCTCTCTCCGTGTAATAAGTAAAGCATTCAGAATTAAATATAGTTGCTATTGAGAACATTAACAATTAATGTTTTACTTCAATGGCAATACGACATTGATCGATGAAAATACGCTAGCGTATCTATCAACAACTAGCGAATTGAGCAAGTAAAAAGTTAAGAGGAACTTGAAATATTAATCACGTGTCGTTTGAAAGGTTTACAATACTTTTATTTACAATAATGGCATACGCATTGTGCTCAAACAAAATAGACGATCAATTGAATAGAATCAGTTGCATATTTAGGCAGCTGGCATAATATTTTTTTTCAATTTGGAACCAGTCTGGATTCTAACTCATAGATCAAGCGCGCGCTAGCACGAAACCATTACACTTTGTTGACATCAACGAATGCCCTTTTACATATTCACCCCAAGCACACAAAGATTGAGCCGTGAAATTGAAAATGGTTTCTATGAACAAAAATTTATTCCGCGCACGTACTCAGAATATCGTCACAACTGAACCGTGTCTTGTTACTTGTACAATTACCTAATTGATTTAACACCATGTAGTTTAATTACTCCGATCGATCTATTGTTGATCATAGTAAAAATTAAAATTGCTGCAATGGATGCTCGATTTCATAAATTGTGTTTAGTAAGAGTCATTCCTGAAAGTGAAAAGTATTGCATATTTTTCCATTTAACATTTAAAAATTGAAAAGGGATACCGACCGCTAGTTTGTAAAAAATAAGCAGGATATTAAAAAACTAATTTCTCACTCGTCGGGCTGTGAATGAACCATTGCACAATCTAGACGGTAGGCGCTGCAATGCCGCCATTTGGACGCATTTTATAACTGCTCCCACTTCACAATTATGAAGTGGCTTCAAAATTTTAAATGCATGCAATATTTACTTAATACCCCAGTTCTGAAAAACAAACATTAGAGCATAATCTGGTACTCATTTTTTTATGGAATTGGGGGTAAACGAGCAGACGTATCGCCTGATGGTGAACGATTACCGCCGCCAGTGGACATCCACAGCACCAGAGGCGTCACAAGTGCGTAGCCGACCTTTGTTGGGTGGCAAGGGATATAGGGGAGGGATTGGGGTATGGATCTCCGATTTCCTCATTCAATCGGTGAAACACAGTGCAAGCGGCATTTCAGACCGGTTGTTAAGACACAGACAAAATAAAGAGTACACTCTACAAATTTCCAAATTATATCATGTAGATCTAAACTTATTCTCTAAAAATAGTAACCAAAGTTGCCATATTAGTATGATGTTTAGAAGTAGACTGTAAGTAATTGTCTACTTTATATTATATTGTAAGTTAGTTACAAATGCAACTAATTACCTGCCATAGAGCGTCTTAAATGCCTATGTATATAATTATATAGCTTGGCTTTTGTCGAGCATACCCCAAACTCAATCTCAAACATATTTAGGACTTTTCCTTAATTTTCTATTATAGAAATGTATGTAAAAGTTTACTATAAACGTATAGAGCAGGCGCGAGAGATGGAGCGGGGCCCGTTCAAACTGTTTACCTTGTATTGCGAAAAGATCGAACTTAATCCCAGCGGGTTCGAGGCATCGCTGCGCTGGATGTGATAGATACTGAAAATTGCATAAAATCCATCAACACTACTACTTTGTGCCGAAGTTAAGTTTCTTTTCGACGGTTACAAAACGAGCCCGAGCGAAATAGATTTAGTAGTTAACATAAATTTCTCTCAGAAAGATCTTTAAGCTACTTAAGTTTTTTTTAATAAACTACTGAAACAGTACCTTTTAATGATTATATGATTGTAATTAAAAACCAAGAAACAATATATCAGGATCGAGTCATGTTTTCAAAACTAAAGGCAATATTTAAAATTGTGTAAGATAATAAAATGATGTAATTACCTACATATTTTATTCTATAACAACTAACTTTTAGCTAGTATCACCGATTTTCATGCGCCTACATCATAAGGAATCGTAATAAGGCGCATTCTTCACTTTACATTTTTATTCTTAAAACGGGAGTCAGATCCTTTCAAGTAATAAATATTTCATAAATCGGTTCATAAATGATAAATTTTGTGATTAACATTGAGCACCTCTGCCAGCTTCTCAACTCGGTAAAGAATAACTATTTTCAATGTATTCTTCAAAGAAAGAAGATAGTAGAAATAGCTTTGTTATGATGATATTCGGAATAAATGCGTCAAGAAGTTTATTTTTAAGTTGTTTCATTTTTTATTATAGTCTCAATAACGTTTAATAAAATTGTTTATATTAAGAATGATTAAAGCAGAATAACGGGATATAATATTTTCACTATTATTCTTTTTTAATTTGCAACAGATGCATTCCAATATTTATCACAATAGGCAGATCAATAATATCTTATTTCGAGCGTCCCAGTCTAAGAATAACATGTTGTTCTTACCGCGTGTGCGGCAAAATATAGTATGAAAGTCAGCGTTTTACTGGCGGTCGAGGACTACGGCCCATATGTGACAGTGTTGTGGTTACACTTACGTATACATATGTAAGTAGGGTAGGGAAAGAACTACATTGTTTTAATAGATTTCGAATTATAATTGTGAAGCGGCCT
Source organism: Hyphantria cunea (assembly GCA_003709505.1). Taxonomy (NCBI): domain Eukaryota; kingdom Metazoa; phylum Arthropoda; class Insecta; order Lepidoptera; family Erebidae; genus Hyphantria; species Hyphantria cunea. Next base: position 279,148 of record PKRV01000151.1, read on the forward strand.
TAGAGTCGTAGTAATACGGTTTATTTATTTAAAAAGTTCATGCGCCCACGCACATCGGCGCAATTAATGCCCTGAACTTTATATAACAGCAAATCTTTAGTATAGAAAAATATCTTGTAAGGTAGACCAACTGTTCAAGGCATCACTTTAGCTCCAAGGATATAATTTGTTATCAATAAATATATAGAAGTGAAATAAATTTCCATATTTACTCTTTACGAGTATTATCTCAGGTAGACCGAAAATCGATAGAAGTTAATTTGTGTATCCTAGAATGAGTTTTACGTCATCTTAACAAACTACTTGTAGATGAGCAACGATAATTGTCAGTTCACTATTCACTACGTAAAAACAAGAGTTTAAAAATCTGTAATTATTTATTATTTATGTCTATGATAATATCATTTATGAAATTTATGACATAATTTAATTTGATTTTCTTGCGTTGAAATGAACTGAATATGAAAAATTTTTGATTGTATCTGCATTTTAAGTGTTGCTACAGTCCCTCATTATACAGCCCCCTTAGCCAAAATGAAAGCGTTTCGCGTCGATTCTCTTTCTACAAGCGTTAACGTGTATTCTATTGTATTTGACCACATAACTCAGTGTTAGGATGACGTCACGCCCATGCGTTTATTAGTTTTCTGCCAACGTGTAGATATGTACAATGTCAACTTGGCTAGGGTATCAGTGCTCATCCCTGTTGACCAATATTGTTTGTAGAGAAAAAGTAACTTTATTTTTTTTATTGAATAGGGCAAACGAGCAGACGTGTCGCCTGATTTTATAAGCGATTACCGCCGCTCATGGACACCCGCAACACCAAAGGCGTCACAAGTGCGTTGACGGGCTTTTAAGAAGGAGTACGCTTTTTTTAAAACTTGGTTTTGATTTAAATACTGATTTTGAATTATTTCTGACTTTTTACATTTTATGCTTTCTTTTTTTTTAATCTAATTTTTATTTCGTTCTGGTTGAATGTTACTTTGATTGTGATGTAAAAGTAAATTTTTGATCGTGAGCATGATTTTAATAGTATTTTGATGTGATTGGTTTTGTAAATCATTTGTGTTTGAATTAGAATATTTCCCTAGGTATATTTTTAGCTTGTTTTTGTTTTAAATTATTTTAATTTTTAGTTCGAATTTTGTTTGACATGTTAGTTTCCATTTGTAAGTTCCTTCAATTGTAATTAAATGATTGTACCAGTGTGGTTTAACGAGGCAGAAAAATCCTTGAAAACCGCACAGTTGTGGACTTCCAGCCATCTAAGTAATGGGGATAGAACTTCTGTCGCGTAGGACGATGGCGTAAAGAGGCGGCAAGAATCAGTCCGAACAATTCCTCGGAGCACTCCCCATAGTAAATGCGGTAGAAGATGCATAGCGAAGCCACATATCTACGCAGCCCCAAATGCCAATAAATGCTAACCTAGACAAATGGATTAATTTTGTGTTATATAAGTACTATATTTAACATAGAATTAATCAATAAAAGGAAATAATACTTTTAAAATTGATAGACACAAAAAACAGTACGCTATAAAGATTTATTTTTAAGCAGAATAACTAATGAACAGTAATTATTCGGCTTAAAATGATAACATACAGCAGATAATATACCGTCCCATCGGATTATGAGAGTAAGGGAACAGAGAGTGCACCTGTGTTAGCGCACACACTTGTGCACCATGATATCTCTTGCGTAGTAGGCTGGTATCCGATCAGACAGGATGGCGTAGCCGTAATTGGCTAGGAGAGCATTACAGATATTTCTAGTAGTTGCTATTTACACCGTTCGGTTATTTCTCTAATTTATAATAATAGTGTCTTTTGCCCACCGATCTACCCGCGTGTATATCGAATATCATGACAATCGTTCTTCGTGCCTGTGACACTCACAAATAAAATTCTATTGGTATTTTCTTTTCAAAATCGGTTCTGTATATTCAGAGATATCCCTCTACACCTTCACAAAGTCACAAGCTTTGCCTCTTTTTATTTAATATTAGTTTAAATAAAAACTCCAATATTTAAACGTATAAAGTCTCTCAAACTTAAGCATCGAGAATCTTAAACATTTCTTTAGTTATTTTACTACTATTTTATAGAGTTTATGAGTTGTTTTAAGATCCAATATAGACTTGCGGCTAGACAGATGCGTCTGCATTTAGTCTCACATAACTGAAGCCATATAAGATGGTCTGAGTAAACATATTTAGCGCACCCAGTCACTAAGTATTTACCAAATAAGGAAAATAACTTGTTTCGTCCATTAAATCCAAACCGTTTCACTAGAAAATGTATAGAGTACTTTTTCTGTTTCTGGTATTACTTACAAATATTTGTAGAAATAATGTACAGTAGTACAGTTTATGTTCGAATAAAACACTAGGATGAATGAGTTTTGCTCAGTATTTTTTATTGGTATTTTTTAAAAATTAGTCCTCGCTAGATCGATTTATCGCCCCGAAACTCTCTGCATACTAATTTCATGCAAATCGTTGAAGCCGCTTTCAAGATTCAGATTATATATATACAAGAACTGCTCCTTTAAAGGTATTAGATGTTGAATAAAAATAGTAAAATAACAGTGATTTGTTACTTCAGTTCTTTATAATAATAATAATCAATATTTGTGTAACATATGTTGAACGTGATAGTTTATTGAATAAGATAAATATTATCAAAAAAATTAACCTTAACTTCTTTTAAATCGATTTAAATTTCCTCTTAAATGTAATTTATCATTTTTTGTCATCGGTAATTGACATGTTAATATTGAATAAAAGTCATTAAACTAAAGGACGTAGTACAAGGAGAATTCAACTAGTTCTCTAGAACTTACGTAAACTATGAGCTTTAAATAAGTTACAAGTATAAGCTTTATTGCATAGGAGTCAATTTTGATGTTTCTGTAATAGTGTAACATGTTGCAATACAACACAAATTATAAATAAAAGTATCTAAAAGTTGTTTTTGTCAAGGTTTTCTTTTCACAGGTGCTTCGGTACACAGATCAATAAACCCATAACTACCATAAACCTTTACATTATGTTTAATTATACATATAGGTCTTTCTTGAACATATAAACTTTTTTTCTATAAAAAGTCTTAACTTTGTTTTGCAAGCACAAGCATTCCTTTTTTCACTAACCAACTCCTGTTCGAGGATACATACATTTGTATAACTGACAAAAAGAACAGTCTCAGAACATTATTTTGTGCATCACACAAAGTGTTTTCCCATGTGGGGTTTGAACCCATAATGGATAGAACTAATAATAGCATGACACACCAATTTATCGTTAAAAAGCCATCTGAATGCACTAAATCCAGAAAACAAAAATTTTATTATTCCTCTATTTTAATGTACTGTTAATAATAAATAATATATTTCTATCATACATCATGAATGCTTGTTGCTTTAGCTATAATTCCCTGGCCACCAAAGAGCGCTATTATAACTAAAACAACAGCAAAAGCAAAGTTAGTCAGAGCCACATTCAGGATTAAAGTCCACTCGGAGTTTGAACTTCACTTACTATACGCAGGTGAGTGCCTAAGTATACACACACAAATTTATTTGGAAATTTAAGAAAATGGTTTTTTGATGTTATATTTTTTTATAATAAACCAGCTGAACCATGCACCATGATAAATAAATAATATATATTTCGAACATCTAACACACAACGCCATCTAGCCCAAGACTAAGCAAAGCTTGTATTATGGTTACTAGATAACTGATATAAATACATATATACTTTTTTTCGTAAATACATACACATTATACATACATTAAACATATGTACGTACATATTATTCATAGAAAACACCCACACTTCAAGACAAATATTCATCATCATATCATAAAAACATTTAGTTCGACCCGAGAATCGAACCTGTGACCTCAAGCACAACTGTCGCATACGCCACCACTGCTCCACCGAGGAAATCATAGTTATGTATACAGTACATACTTATGTACAGTAGTACATAGTATATACTATGTACTGTGTATTACATATACTGTGTATTACAGGAATGTTAACTCAATAACAAAACAGATTTAGCGAAAAAAGCATTTGCATTTTATCCTACGGAACCTAGTTTTGGAACCGCACTATTAAGTTACGATGATTGATCCCTCAACTTCACAATATGATAACATTATTGACACTAGCCGTGATGGATAGCGAATGAAACTCGCTTTTAGACTTGAAGTGTGTGTGTGTTTATATATATATATGTATTTATATAAATGAGATAATAAGCGGTAAGTATTTATAAAAAGGTATAAACGTTGAAATTTTTCCATTTCGATGTGGCGACTTCCATATACAACGCAACAAGAAACCACACTACAGTGCCATCTACCGGACATACACCAAACGATGGAGTAACGTACAATACGAAGAAACTAGCAATCATGGATCGCGATATAGAAGTTCTCTCGCTTATTAACATAATTATACAATATCCTACAATCAACCGTTGGGTCATGGCCTGCTAGACTCATGTCATGTCACCCGTTTCTCTATATTTGATTAAGTACTCAAACTCTGAAATACAACTTTTTTTAAATATTTTTGTAAAAAAATTGCAGTAAGTTGGTTGTGAATGCAACAAAAATAAAATTCATTACTACCGACCCGATTAAGCGAAACATTGTAAATAAAATTTTATGTAATACTGTAACGCCTGGTTACTTCAAATCAAAAAGCAAAAGTGTATGACACAAACTATTTCTTAATATAACTTCTAAGAAATTAATAAATGTAGATTTAAAAAATATATAACTTGCACACAAACATACCAATATATAAATTCTATTTCAAATTACATGGTTATATATAATCTTAAACGTATACCGATTTGAAAACTGTGAATCACATTTATTATTTATGTAATCTTATTCGCAAGGTGTGCCGTAAATGTATTCGAAAAACTATATCTAAGCTATGGCAGCTTAAATTCAAACTTCTCGGCACAACCGCAGCATTTTGTCGCTTCGCTTCGTCAAGTAATCAAAAGTGTTTATTAATCTCAATTATTAAATCCGAGAAGCGTGGTTATCTAAGTTCAAACCATGATTTATAGTTAGTACATTTTTATTCATATCTATATAGTTTCGTATCGCTCACAAATATAACTATGTAAAAAATTCAACTATGAACATTTTTAATATAGCGTGGACACCGAAATAAAAGATTTACACTTACATATATGGAACATAATACTTAATGCTCTACATTTGTATGTAGAACTTTACAATGTGTGCGCATAATTTTAAAAATACACAAACATGCTCATATTTTACTTACACATTGAAAACATAAAACAGTCAAATATTTATTTACATTGGAATAGTCAAACAAAAAATAGCTAAAGTAATCAATAGTAGAGATAGTCATCAATTTAGGTTTAGTAAGTTTGACTAAATCGTTGTCTCTATGATTGAAGTTAAAGTGTAATTGTAATTTTAAAAATATTAATTATCTGTTAGATTAATTAACATAAATTTAATCTTTGTACTTCAAAAAACTATGGTCAGTTTTAGATTTTTCGGAGTGCATCATATCTAAATTTAACACCGACACGACCGTCAGACCTTCAAGAAAGGAGCGCACTCCTGCTTAATAGGTCATCAATGCACTTGTAATGCGGTAATCGCTTACTATCAGGTGATATGTCTGTTCATTTACCAATAATCCCGCAAAAAAAATTAAAATAAAACGATACACATAAATGTAAAATTTCCTGACATTCACAAAACACAAAAGAACCAACACCGCATAGTAACAATTCATTCCCCACAATCCCTTACATCTGAATTCTTAATGAAACAAAAATTGCAAATGTCATACCATATCTCCGCCAGAGCCATGAATACTAAAGACGCTATTGTGGATCGTTCACGTGTGCAAAATTGAGTCTGCCACTCGTAACACAAATGATACTGATATGTCATGGGAGTTTACGAAAAAAAAATCATTACTGTTGTGACTTTCGGCTGTGCCGACGCCGACGAACGATGCGACAATAAATCATGAAATCTGATTTAAAAGAATGATACACGTCGTCAGAAAACAATTGGAAAAACGTGACCGGAGCTTCGATACCGTCGCGGGGGCGATCTCTACACGTCGCGGCGCCCAATGCATACTAAGTAATGACGCCAGTTTCAATTTAACCTCCCCTTCTCTTCATAACATATTTTAAAGAAAGAATACTCAAGAACTTGAGTTTCTACGAGAGAACATTTGTACGAACACTTCTATCTAGTAGAGAACGTTCCTAGTTAAAGGAGCACGTAGAACTCAGTACACGAAGTCGTATACGAGACGACTTCTTATAAATAACTTATCTGCCTGCTGCCAGATATCTGGTGTGACTGTAAATTAACTTGTGTCTTGTTTGCTTTGCCAACATAACACTATTTCATATATAATTATAATGCAACGTAAATATTACGTCAAAGAATATACTCGTATATATATCAGTAACGTCCAATATATAACATTAAATGTGCCTAAATGAATGTGAAAAAAAACAGAAAAAATAACAATTCAGTGTGAAAGGTTGTTTTCCATTTCGAATGTATTTTATGAAATGTGTTTGAGAAATATTTATCATTTTGTTTTATTTCATTGTTTCTTAGTTAGTTCCAACTATACACATAATTCTTCAGTAGGGGAGTCATCACTTAAAACTGTAACCTCGAGCAAACATCATGTTAATAGTTCACTTTCATTTTATTATTAGTTATTAATTTACTCTCTTTACACATTTTAAGAGCGTAAAATTAAATAAATTTTCGCGAAATGAAGTGAATCAAAATGCTATACCAATAGCATCACAACACAAATCCCTTTTGACATTACATACACAAATATCACATCACAAACAATGCATGTACATATCACAGACAGCTAGTATAATTAGTAGCTCGTAATTTAACAATAAAACTCAAAGTGGGAATAAACATAAATCGAACTATTCAATTAAAGTAGCTTAAAACCATGACGTTGACGATACTTAGTATTCAAACGTATGCAAATTACAGACGTGCTATGCAATAAATGCCGACATGCGGATCACAATTCGACAATTGGCAGTTATGTCGCAATCGCATTGTACAACTGTACGATGGATACAGACAGGACACGTCCCTAATTACAAAATTAATTCTCTTTGAACTATTTATTACTTCCGAAGCTAAAATAACCATCACCTGTAAACTGTCATGTAGATAATTTTCATTTTAAATTACATCACACGAAACTGTTATTAGCGTATTTGAATTTAATATTTATTATTCAAGGCTGAATCAACATTCCACAAATGATTCCACCCTTCAAATTAGACTTTAATAATACATTTGTTTTGACACCTATCTGTTATGAAATACAGGTTATAATTTGTATGGGCCGAAATTTATTGGATTATATACATATTTTTATTCCGCTGCTCATGAGAATAGAATTAATTAGGTTGGTTGTGTGATCCATACTTACTTATATAATATATGCGAAAGTAGCTCTGTCTGTCTGTCTGTCTGTCCTGTTTTCACGGTCAAATCGCTGCACTGATTTTAAAGAAATTCGATATAGAGATACTTTGATCCTGGAGGAAAAACATAGGCTATTCTTTGCTGTGATAATCGACAAACACGCGGGTGGAGCCGTTTGCAAAAGCTATTTTAGCATTTAATATTGCCGGTTATTAATGACGTTGGCTTAATTGTTGAATTAAAAAACGTAACCACCTTAATTAAAAATAAACACTTTCTAATTTATTAAGATCATTCAATAACGCCACTTAGTTCATTAGAACTAAGTGTAGTAAGTAAGTAGAACTAAGTGGCGTGCAATTGAGAGGCCTATGTCCAGCAATTGACTGCCATAGGCTGATAATGATTAAATAACGCTATAGTATCCTTAGTTTTGTTGAAGTATTAAAGTAAAATGAAATTTTATAAAGAAATAATAATCTCTAAAAACTAATTGAGAATTTAAGAAAAATAACCTGCCTGCAAAGTTCTTATTTCCACTAAAATATTTATATTTTGTTACAAGTAATAAACCAAATTTTTAAATAGAATTTAATTGATGTTGTATTAATTAACTTTTATAATATCTGACATCTTACAAAATTATATTGGAACTATTTTTTTTAAATAAACTATTAAAACTTATCATGACCGAAGTGGAGTATAGTCAGTGATACTTTAAACAAACTACATAAAAAATGTAAAGCACTTAAAATGACTAAAAAATAGTAAGTAAGAAGTTTAACAAATATAAACAGTTTGATTAGTCGATAGTATGATTGTCATTGATACGAGCTTAAAGCGGTACAGAGTAGTGAGTAAAACAGTGAGATCGTTTGGGTCTGTTTGCCAGTGATACAGCGGATCTTGCAAATCGCGCGCTCATAGGCCGGTCGTCGCATGCCCAGCCAATCTCAAAATGGAGCCCCACAAACAGCGATCAAAACGTAAAACTGATGAAAAACAATATTATGTGAGTGTAGTTTTTACAAAATGTAATAGTATTAGTAATTGCTGATTCGTTGTTTTTTTATATTATTTTATATAAAAGGATAGAATACTTGGTTAGGCACATCAAACAATTGGTTTGAAATAAAAAAAATGCAAGTGTATATATGTAAATACTAGTTTTTATAGATCTAGATTTTTAAAGGCTTTTGCGTCAATATATGTGCTTGTGTGCGTATGTCAGCATGTGATCAACTAAAGACTAGGGACGAATATTACCAGTCCTAATTAATTCTACTTTACATGAGTTTATCGTTCTTGTTACCTAAACTACTTATCTGTACTACTTATATCAAGTTCCTAGGGGTGTTTAGTACAAGCGACATTCGCGGTAAAGCCATTTAATATAAATGCGGCTTAAAACGCTTGTAAGGTATTTGGGCGGCGTGGCTACCTAGCTACGGCGTAGATGCACTTTAGCTACAAGTGCTACGATACAGACGTACCCGGAAGCTACACATGAATGCAATCACGTTACACTTGTCCAAATTAAACCGTTTACTTTATTTAATCTTTTGGTGTTTGCAAATTGTTAGTTTCATAAAGTGTATTATTTTTACTCTTCATATGTATTATTATTATCTTGACCGTCTCGGTGGCGCAGTGGTAGCGTATGCGACTGCTGTGTTAGAGGTCTCGGGTTCGATTTTTGAGTCGGACCAAATGTTTGTATGATCTGCAAATATTTGTATCGGAGTTTGGGTGTTTTCTATGTATAATATGTATGTATTTACCAAAAAAAAGTATATGTGTATTAATATCAGTTGTCTAGTACCCATAGTACAAGCTCTCTGCTTAGTTTGGCACTAGATGGCGTTGTGTGTTAAAATATCAGAAATATTTATATATTTATTTACTTATTGGCATGATTAATTTCATATGAATATAGTGAGTGCTTTGATAACTGATAGCTGGAATGATGAGTTTTCAGCATATATGACAGTACTCAATTAATACATTACTTTAATGCAAGTTTACTTTGAAAAACAACTAAAAATATCTATCTAGGAATTCAATTTTTATTATTGGATCAACACAAGACTTGCCGTACTTTTCTCAATCTTTAAAAAGTAAAATTGTCTTCGAAGGTAGATTAAACATGAATACGTGAATACATGAACATTTTAATAATTAATTTGATCTTGATGTTCTTTGCCTGTATTTACAAAAAAAAAAGTATTAATATGTTTATATCAATTATCTAGTACTCAAAATTTGCAAGCTCTACTCAGTTCGGGACTAGATGATTTGTAAGAATGTGGTAGAATATTATATTGGAATATTATTGGAAAAATATTTTGTATACTTCCGAGTACACGGAGATATCGATTCCCGGTAAAGTAAAACCCGCATGCCCTCTCAACTTCTCGATTACATACTTAGTTATTACGGTTATAAAACTCGCCTTTGTCGATTATCACTGAACACAAAAGAAACATTGCCCTGATTTTATCAACATAAATTCTGAATATAAAGAAATTTTCCACGCTAACTATTCACAAAGAAAATAGTTAAGACAAAGAATGTACCGTCGTCTCTTAAAAGAAATCTGAAACTAGGTCGACACAATGCATACGTAAAATGAATCTCCAAACCTTATGTGGACTTTGTACATGAGGTCATAATTATATACATGGTGTTGTTTACATGATGAACATTGTTTTAGTAATTTGTAAATTTAAATAAGTTTGTCAAATCAAGTAAATGTACCAGCCAAGGGTCTATCATATATCATATATCTATATATCAAAAAAGTATATAAGTATTAATATCAGTTACCTAGTACCAATAGTACAAGCTCTGCTTAGTTTGGGACTAGATGGCGTTGTGTGTTAAAATGTCTGAAAATATTTATTTTTATTTATCATTATCTCAGTATATGATGTCTACTGTTGTATATGAACCTCCTCCAAAGTACGCTATATCAACCGATGTTGTCTTCCACGCATCTAGCGGCTTCCTACGTTAATTTGTCAATAAATTTTAACTAGTCAAGATTTAGCCTCTAAGAATTACATATAAAGCAAGAAGACGATACCAATAAAAGTTTACATTATTATTTTTAAGAATGAGTGTAATTTGAACGAGTTTGTGTTTATAATATTGTGTAACCACTATTACCGCCGTAGTTATGAATTTAAATTCGTGGACGGTATGAGAGATTGTAAGATGTTTGTAGTTGCTTAAGTCGTTCGAAGTCGTGGTGAAATGCTGGTTAATAGAAGTAAGCTTTATTTATACTTCATACTCTATGTACGTTTTCTGGTTCCAAAAAGCTGTGAATAACTTCATTTCTGTGTGTGTGTGTGTGTGTGTGAAGACAAAAACAAAGATATATTTGTCTTTCTAAAAGCAATAGTAATTAAGGAAACTTCATTATATATTTTATAAAAGCCAGGCAAATGTACGTTGGAATATTAACTCTATGAAAGACAGTCCAAGCAACAACTGGATAATCAATTTTGCGTCGATTAATATCATGATGGCCCGAGGCGCACAACCGTCTGCTTTCCCGATATTGCAAAGTTAAAGAATAATTCAGACATTTCTTTGAGTTTTCTTTGTACGAGACAACAAGAGACTTTGCGGTCTGCGATCTAGTCCTTTTTCCGTCAATAGAAAGTTGTCAATTAAAATAACGGATATATTTTAATACTCTCATAATATTTCTGTCTTCATAAGAAGTTAGTAAACTAAAAGACATTAAAGGTTTGAAATCAGAATAAAAATAAATTAAAACAATAATCTAAAAATCACGTGGTACTAAAGAATAAATCTGTTTTGAGTCATTTTGGCAGCTAATACACAAAAAAGAGTGCTACATCACCACCACAATACGAAATTATTTATGAGATTCGAAGCTAAATCACAAATTAATCTTATTATCTCTCTTTATTAATTATTAATCAATCATTTAACATTTAAATGGTAATAAAATTTAGGGTTAGAATTCATTTAATTTTATATTAGAATTAGAAGTCATTTGATCTAACAGACCTATTGTTACCGAAAAACCATCCTATTGCTTAAGGGTAGATAGATTTACTATTTTATTTATCTGACCGTCACAAAATTGCGGACTAAGATTAGTTGGACAATTGTTTACTATTTTGAGTACTATTTCATGAAAATAAGAATGTTTACCCTTTGCCATTTGCCTTCAAACCTTTTGCAAGCGAACCATTTCATATGAGAAAAACAAACAAGAAAACTTGTCTAACTAAATAATATGGAGTAATTTATAAAACAATTTCTAGTCCTATTTTAAATTTAGTGTGAAGTATTTTAATTTCAACAAGTTCACCGCTGAAACAACTGAACTACAATATAAAAAAATATTTATCTTCGTGTAGTATTCTTAAACACAAGTCCACCGGTATTCGTACATTATATCTCGCTACATCTTTTACTTTGAGCATTTGAACAGTCGATCGTAAAATGGGTATCGATTTGCCACTTCGTAAGGAGTGCCATAAACTGAAATTCAACATACAATAACAGTTGGAAATAGTCGGTCGTGCTCAACGAGTGGTAGTCACGTTGGTTCTGTGCCAAACTATGCATGTACGGCTAATGTAATTGTTTGGTAGTACGACGCCTAATGCACAAATAACGATGAAGTCGATAGAAATTTCGAGTCCCGTTCCGTTCCCGCCGTATGAAAATATTCTCATAAATATAGCATTGCAGGGTCTTAGTGCATACACTCATGTAATTTGCTTGCAGAAGGTACAAGTTGTTACTAAAACTTTCATAATAATATAATTTCACGTGCTTATTTTAATGTAGGTTTTTAATTTCATTCAGTATTAACTGTAACCATTTAATTCTTATACAAATTATAATATTTAAACATGTGCCTGAATTCTCGGTTAGTTATAACTGAATGTAAATAAGAGAATATGGTATGTAATTTACATTTGTTTTATATTGATAAGATATTTAATTATATGCAATTATTTAAATATATGGATACCATACGACTTTTACGGACACTCCTTAATGCACGATAATTTATTACTATAATTATTTATAAACAACGTGATTTATAACTAGTGCAACTTTTGAAATTTCAGGCTCGTCACGATGTCGTAGAAGTAAACAATTAAAAGTAAACAACAAACATCGTTGGTCCCACCTTATCCATAACTCATAAAAATGTTCGAGGAAATCAAACATTGACCTCTCGTGTAAACAAGCGCAGCTGCACCAATATCAAACACTTCTACCTACCTATCGATAATTAAGACAATAGTTTCAGACGCAGCTGTAAAAATATATATAAAATTAAGGCTTTATATTTGATATAGATTGCATATTACTTAGTATTTTTAGAAAATATTGTGTTAAAATCTTAGTGGTAAAGGTCGGAACAGAAAATAGCGAGTACCTAGGGTACGTTTTATAGGACAAATTTATTGCAGCCGCGTGTTGGTGATAAGTCAGTTTTCTTTAATCAGCATTTCAAACAGAGACAATAAATTATGTCTGACGGTTTGCAGTGGTTTAGATATCTACCTTTTGTCATCCTCTACCCCAGGTTCTATTACATGCGCAACTCGCGCCTTATAAAATAACGAATTTTAAAAAATATGACGGCTCACATAACTTTTGCAAACAAATAGGAAATAAATATATAAAAATAAATGGACGCTCTCCGTTTATCCTACAATTTATTCAATTTAGATAGGTTGATATCAGCGCGACTGACAGCGAGGCATTTTCATTAGGTTCAATGCAGTAAGTAAAAACTTAATAAAGTTTTACTAAAGAATTTCTAATTAGAAATTTTAGCTCTTCACGACATAGCAATATTTCAGGCTCGTGAAGGTATTTCCAATAAAGGACTTTGCCAAGTCATAATTCTTCAAAGTTACGTGTAATGAGATGTGGATATTACGACATTCCCATGAGATTTAGATGCTCTCGTACAAAGAGCCGAGGATGCTTCCTATGTTAAAGTAAGAGCAATAAGAATACTATGTAACGAGCTGCCTGCGCTCATAAAGTAAGTTAGTAAATTTGTTTGTTATTTTTAGTTTTTGACCCGCAACTGTCAATCCGAAATTCATCATTGAAAAACACAGAAGGCAAAGTTCCTTTAAAAAAACTGCTTTAAAAGATTCAAGCTAAAATAAAATTTTAGTATAAAATAAACTAAGTCGCGGGCAAAAGCTATATATGAGTTAAATATAGTTAAAGTTAAAGCTACTTCGAATGGTAAGAGGCATGACTGCGAATGGCACATAAATTCTGCTACGAGAATAAGCCGAGGGCATTAAGAAAATATAGATTACTTGTACAGGAGGCAAAAATGGTTTAGCATCGGTTAACATTAAATTTATGACTTTGCAACTGTAACAAGTATTTACTCTTTTTAACTGCCATATTGAGTTTCATGTTTAAAGCATAACAGCATCATTAAGTACTATATTGTACTAATCTGTATTTGTGAAAAAAGTGTTTTCTTGGGATATTTTCGTTCTTTAAAAATTGCCCAAGTTAAACCATTCCAATATTAATAATAGTTGACTAAATATTAACTTCATCAATCATCAACAACCCATAATGTTCCACTGCTGGGCTCGGGTCTCCTCTCACGAGAGGGTTTAGGCCATATGTTCCCACGCTGGCCAAGTGCGGGTTAGGTACTAATATTAACTTAGTCGTGTGTGATACCAATGGACTTTGTAAGTTTGTATTCCATCGGTTTGAATTGAATTGCATATGAGTTGAATAGGTGACTATTATAGCTAACATTTTATATTTGAATAAATATAACAACTTCGATTATTCCGTTACTTATAAAATACACGAGACTAAACGCGAAAGCAAGCTCGTGGTTTGTGCAACAAAATATTTCGATCTCGTTGCCATCAAGGTAAGCGGATCACGGTCGCCGTAATACTCACAGAATTCATTCCATAGGACTCTTGAATTTCTTAAACAGTTCTACGGAAATGTAAAATTATGAGACTTGTAAAACAAATAAATGCAGACCTTGATTCTTTTGATACAAAGGAACATTATACATAAATTAAACATCTAAAAATGAAGTTGATTAATATGTAACAAAATATTCATTTTTAAATAATATAGTAATAGATATGAGAGGAAACACATTCAGTTTTAAACATTTGAAAGGAATCAGAAATAGTTTATATATACTTATGGTGTCATTGAATGGTTATATATTTACACAGTGACATTCTGCTGTAATGGCATGTAACTCTCTTGTTATTAAAGTATTTAATTTTTTGTGAAAATAGTTAGAAAATAACTTTATGAATTAATGGTTACAATCAATTTATAATTTCATATAACATTTTGACAGTTATATATTTTTATAAAGTTATATTTTATTGCTTGTGCAATAAATAGTATCAAGAAATTAAAGTTCAAACTTAAAGTACTAACTAAATGTAAGATATAACAAATATAACAACTTTATAATAAAATTATTATGTATACTTTAAGGCCATTGGAGGAACTTAGTAATTTTAACATTTTTTATCGATATGGAAATTATTGAATTATATCGATTGTTATTATAAATGGAATCGGAACATGTCGGATCATTACAAATTTACTAGCTGTTAAACTGTCAGAATTTATGTAGCAATATATTTTAAATTTGATAATATCATTACATAATTTCTTAATCGAAAACTATAAAAGGAAAGTATCTATTTCTATACATCGGTTGTCGATAATCCGTTGCGGCTGTAAGACACGATAGGGAAAATTCAATTCTCTAGTGTAGATTTTAGAGGCGACCAGTCAATAGTTAAGTCAAGTACCTCTATTGGCAGCTTTAGTGCATTTACATAATACGGCGCCGAGTAGTGGACGATCAAAGCTACAAGAACGAAACTCAGGTATGCATTCGTGTCGCGAATGTGGATGTTTCAAAAGTGGTCACCTAAAATTTTACGTTTGAGCTCGACATCAGCCGACAACGCTTCGAACCTAATCCAATCAGACTCAATGGCGCTGGACATGCTTGTCAATTTCAACCAATCGTGTTACCAACACCGCTTGGCTGTCATGATGCGTCGAGATACTTCAACATTTCATATCAGAAATCTTTAATAACTTCGTTACATTTGGCCAATTGTCTTTGTTAGTGATTCGTCTTCTTAATTAGATGTTAGTATACATCCATTTAAGAAGACAATTGGCCATACTGGTTACGCGAAAATATGTTTTTATTTTTATTTTATTTTCGTTAATGTTAGAATTAAATCATGAATGAAAAATATACAATATTTATAAAGCGATTCAGAGAATTTATGTCCATTGTTTGGAAAATAATTATCATCGTTTCATTTGGTGTACTTCCTTACCAAGTGTATATAACAGACAGATTTTAGTAGTACATATCTACTTATAGTTTATATTACGTGAAGCACAAACTTTGTACACCTTTTTACGAAAAATTTGCGTAGCGCGGAGCATGAAATTTAACTGAACCATTCCTGGTTGTCCACTGCTAAACGAATGTCTTCCCCAACGAACGTCAACTATCCATCCCACATACCCATCTGCTGCCAGCTACTTTCTTCAAATCGTCAGTTCTTCGTGCCGCAGGGCGCCTTACACTACGTTTACTTAATCGCAATCTCCACTCAAGCACAATTCAGCACCGACAATCGGTTCGTCTGGACTCTGACCAGGCCATTTCCACTTAAGCATACTGATTCTCCGTGCGATGTCGGTTACTCTCGTTATCTGTCGAAAAACTTCGTTCCGAATTCTGTCGGACTTAGATACGCCCAACATTGCACACTGAGCCAACAAGTTTATATGCAGGAGGAGTAGAGAAAGTGAAAAAAATATGATCGTATTTCGACCATTGAAAGGCCATTAATAATTTTAATCCTTCCTACGGCAAATTTAGCATATTTTAAGCTAATCTTGGATTTGGATAAACTATAGTGACGGGACACATTTGCCAAAAAAGACTTTTTATCGATATATATAGGCTGATGAATAGTGTGTAGTGCAAGTAATGTTTGAAAATAAAACAAGGGGAGGCTTTTAATACTTAGTATTATTTATGGGGGCTAATAACGGGCGCGAGTGTGCACCAGCGACTTGGGCCACCAACTACTATTACGTCACTACACCGCCTGCTAGCCACCCGTCTGGAATATTTAACCGTTATTTACTGATAACCTGCCTTAAATTAGACTGCAAGTTGTAAACTGCATGACACCGCCCGCATATTTTACGTGTAATGTATAAATATTGTAAAAAATAACGCCCAAGTATGTTATGCCACGCAGTGTTCGGTTCCGCAGTTTATTACTACAAATGGTAGTCAAACAATAAATACTTCTTAAGCATATTTTAATGATGTTTCATTTTGCACAAAGGACAATGGCAGATCCTCTAACAAATTTTTGTTGGTTTAAATTTCTTGCGTCTACCAATGAAAAATATATAATAATATAGTACTTAAATTCCTGATCACTTTTGCCTAAAGAAGCACCACGGAAAGAAGTAGTGAATTGAAGATATTCCTAGTGGAATATTATAGATGTTATGTTTTGACTTGTAGGCACCTAATCAAAAACTTAGTCAAATAGATGTCAAATATAATCCGAAACTAGGTACATTTTAAATTACTAGATTGATTACAAACCCTTGTAGGTATATCTAGACTTTTGACGCACTCACAGAAAAATTATTTTTCTTAGACGCTTGTTTTAAACCTCAGGCCTAAAATATTTCATGTTCGGGGATTTTCTTTTTTTGTAAGGGATAGAAGGGGAAGGGTAGATTCTCAAATAATATTATTGGTCTTTAGGTATTTCCTACGTAGGTACATCAGCATTAGAATTTGCATTATGTAAATCTAATGCAAGCTATAGGTGATATAAAATCGACGATCGACAAAGACGTTCATATTTTTAAATCATGAGCGCTGTAAGTCAACAGACTTAGCCCTGCTCTAACCCTGCTCTTAGAATTTCTAGACCACCTTTAAGCATCTGGTAATTCTTTTTTGACGATAATCGCCGTATATAGTTCGTTACAAGAACCATCCACTTATCGTGCTCTTTGCAGCATGAGATCATCTTTTTATAGATAATCAGATGAGCATCTTAACCAAATAAGAAACAGTTTACAATGGCAAACAAAATAGTTGTTCCCTACGAAAAATGAAAGTGCTGCCTCTCGGTTAAAAAGCAGACTCAACCTCTAAACTATAGATGCGTGGCATAAAGACAATGGTGATCCTCTACAGTCAGTTAGATTATCTGCTCATTTTTCTAATAGAAGAACACATAGTTATAAAATGATCAACATCATCCACAACCCATAATGTCACACTTCTTCGGATCTCTTCGCTCGGGTTAAGGCCATACTACCTATCCTTTTACCTATACTTTTACTAGTTTATAAAATAAAACAACAATATTTTCTTATTACGTATATTCTTCATCGTCCCTAATAACAATGTCAATAACGAATCGATGCACAACAAAATCCAAAGTAGGTAGGTAACAGAAAGCATCGTAGTCCATAAAACACAGCAAGTATTCTTCGTTAAGGCAGGTGATCAGAGTCCTTTGGCAAGCAAAAGTCGCACAGAGAGAGAAGGAATCTCAGAGTCAATAAACAAAAGCAGTCGAAAAACACGGAAATCAAAAACACAAGAATATAGCAAGAGGTACGAACTCGTAAGCAACGGATGACATGTTTTGATTTTCAAGTGTTGTCATTGTTATCATAGTGTTTTACCATACCCGAATTGGATTCATAAAATAATTGGGCTTAAAAAAAAAATAATAATAACATTAGTCTTTGTAATAAAACAATATTTTAGATTTTTACTCAATATAAATCGTGTGTAACGTGTATTACTTATTTAAATGCAATACGTTCATGTGTGTAACTGGGAGAAGATTTATTGCCATGTGGCAACATTTGACGGAACTACTGTTACCTCATATTCCAATGACGTATCAAATCATTTTTAATCAAATGTTTTCTCTTTAAAAATGATATATTTCCTAAACTTATACAGATCTTAAACGTACCTTGAAAAAACGTAAGAAATTATTTTATTCACATTTATAATTATGACATTTATAGACGCTTGGGAATTTTATCAACATTTTTTTCGCCACTATCCTTTGAGAGTGGGCATTTAACTAAACTTAGCACTTTTAGATTAAATGTTGCGATAAATTATTGAAGCTAGTCACAGGAACTTCACCAAAGCAAAGATACGTTACAGAATGTGGTTGAACAAAAAAAATTAAATACCATCCTTTAAAAGGGAATGTTACAAATACTCACACTGTCGGTGTTATTAATATGTAAATCAATTGACTAAAAAATTATCTTAAATTTAACACTAAGAAAAATACCACACCAAATAGAAGAGAATTGCGAAAAATTAACCTATCAAATGATTTGCAAAACCAAAATAAAGTAGCATTAGGCTACGTTATTTTGGTTTTGCAAATCATTTGAAACGTCATCTTAACGTCTACATGTAACTTGTATTGTGTAACTTGGAATCGGTAGTTTTTAATGGTACTCATTATTTCATTCATAAAGTAGTTAAATAATAATCAAATTAAATAAATATTTATTCTATACATGACAATAACTAAAACTTGATATAATACAGAATACAGAATATTATCTTTCATCACAAATAGAGTAAAGTATGCGACGGCGACGTAGCGGAAGCAAGTGGTAGTTAAACGATTTGTCGGCGTATTAATAAAACGATTAAACGAAGCTTTCCATGGTAATCTGAGAGCGACGCGCTGCGCGGCAGATGGCCACAATTCCCAAACTTTGATGACGACGCCCGGCATCCGTAGACGAACCAACCGACAATTTGTAGACTTTAGTTACCGACTACTTACATTTTAAAGGAACAAGTTAGTCGAATACCTTTTAATTCTCGATAATAAGAATGGAGCTGTCGTCGCGTCCCAACTATATGCAAACTAAAACTTAAAAGCGTTATATTAAGACAAAGCTGCCGCTTCTTAATTTGTCTCCGGTGGATAATGATAGGCTGACGTTTGGATACGTCAATCGGTGTCCGTCGTTTGATGAGTCGTCAAAATTGCTTCCTGAGTTGTTAAGTGCAGGAAATTGTGACTCCTCCATCGGCACACCTACTAAACGCTAACTGCTTTCACTCCACCCTACAAGCGCCTGTAATCAACTTATAAATGCTGTATACAAATTTTCAAGGAAGGGAATCAAAACTCACGAAAAACTGCGAATGAATGTGTAATATGCGTAAGCTTACCCGTCTTTGAGTGTAGTTCACAAAATCCCAAAATTAAATGAAACCGCTTAATTTTTACCTAAACATGTAAAACTGTCCCTTTAGTATGTGAAAGGATAAATCCATGCCAAAACGGTAAATGGTGCTTGAGGCAATATCTCGGCAACAGCAGCTGTGAAGTAATGGCGCCGACACTTTACGCGATGCGATTACGACCACCTAAACATTCATTACAAGTAATGTCCGTCATTTATCTGTCCTAATCACTGTGTGAGCTTCCGTCCCGCGCCTGTACCCATGCGATTATTTTAAAAATAGACAACGTAAACAAACTACCTCGATGTGAACTTCCAGTACCATTTAACCTACTGAACTACAATTCTAATTCAAAATCGTATCGTATTGCGCCATGTGATCACGTTCATATTGTACCTTTCTGCTCTAAATATAAAGTTCATGGATTTATATTACAAAATGATTACACTGTTTGCATTTCCAAGTTAGTTTCAAGCATAGTGAAACTTATTAAGTTTGAATTTGTGCGTAAATCTCTTCAAAAATACATTATCAATGTTAAGATTCTTCATCAAATTCAAAACTATAATAAGTGCATTATTTACTTACTCTACTTCACACCATTACCATGACAACAGAAATCATAAAAAAAAATATTTTATATTTATTTACTATGGTATGATAATTTATTACTAACGTACTACATATTGAGGGCTGTCAGTAGACACTCAAAAAAATTCAACAAAACAAAATGAACTTTATATATTTGAACATAAGAAACAGACACAAACGGCTTATCAAGTCCTCAAACAACTAAAATTGTAGGAACGATCAGTTCTAAGTTTATATTTCAATTACATTGATTATAAATTTCAGATTTGAGCATACGTTTATATGTACTTAGTCTTGCCATAATTATTGTTACAAAGAAAAAAGTTTATTTGTACATAACATTTATTACTATTACAGTGTGTTAGTTTAATACATTAATATAAAAGCATTAAAATATATAAAGCTTTTTCAAACTGGTCTCCATTGGCTGCAAAACAGTCCTTTAAACGTTGAGTTATCAATAGCAACACGCACTCTTTCTATAGGATCAATGGTATGGATCTTTTTAGGGACTTCAAATTGTTATGGCGTTCAGAGCAACCTTCTACTCTCTAAAACTGACCATAAATCATAATGCAGTGGATTAAGATCAGAACTAGATGACGCTCTAATGAAGTTCAGACCGTTCGTTTCTAACCAAGATTGGGTGGATCGAGCTTTATGACCCAGCGCCGAGTCTTACTGAAAAGACTATTCTTGGTTATTGAACATGGTGTTGTAAAGGGGCTTAACTAACTTCTCAAGTATGGTATCTGGATACACTTGTGCCGATATTTTGATACTTTTGTCACAAAAATGTAGCTCATTTTTCATTTTTAACTATTCATAAATGACCAGTTCGTCTTTTAAAGGCTACAAATCCTAAGTAATCTTTTAAAATATGCGACATAGTTTAAAGTGCTATCTTAATCTCCCGAGATAAAACCTTTTGCTTTCGGACAGGATTTCTTCGAATTCTTTCCCTTACTACTTTGATTGCTTTTTTCGTAGGAACACAGTACGTGGACGGCCAAAGCTTTATCTGTTACAAAAAATAAGTTTCATTGTACCTATCAATAGCCCGGTACACAAATATTTGACTAATATGTAGCGAGGATTTTAAAAATTGTATGTGGCTCCATTCCCTACTTTAATAACGCAATCACATCGATTCGGTTCTCTTTATCACCCTACTTCATTTTAATATCACATATATGTACTTCATTTTAATATCACTATGAACAAGCATATAAAAATAAACGATTCCAAATTCAAAAGTAATTTTTGTTTATTTTTAATGGTAACTGTATTTATGGCCAGACTAATTATTATATGTTTGTAATGAAAGAGAATAAATTAAAACAATTATTTTGTCATTAAGAACTGATAACTTTTAGTTTCTTGGTTCGTAATTTATTAGAATTGTGGAATAGCCAGTTACTGTCAATTTGTCACATTATCAACATCCAATCTACACTGCTATTAATAATTCATGAAAATTATGTCTATTTATATACTTCACGGTAATCTATGTATAAATAGCCAAAAAACAGTATGTAATTATATTTAAGAATACTAAGTTCATGAGTGAATGTAAAGCGTACTCTAGTTCCGTGCTTAGAAGGTGAGCGGCGCTAAATGTTTCACGGTTTAATCAAGCCCCTGCTATCAGGCAAGACAAATAGTTAGCTCATCTGCATCTATACGAGTCGGTGCCGCCGCAACCAACAAAGCATCGATATTTTACTTCAACCTTAACGGGGATAATATATGTTTGTAGCAGTAAACCTTTTTAGCGAAACAGTTGCTTTTAAACAATACGAGTTCAATTAACTAATTGCATAAATCACCTAATTTAACACAGGTATTTCATACATGCATCTAGAATTTTCTACTGAAACGTTAAATATTTGCGAAGGAAACATTTCTTTTCTTAAATTGATCAGGTAGCGATTTTAAGATACATGTCACAAGATTAAACAATAAAAATCATAAGCATCCAAAGTGGGCTTGGTAAAATGCAGGTCGGTTGGGTAGTGCTCAATCGCGCTAATGGCGAGAACCGCAAGCGCAATCCCCGGGGACATCTAACTAAATATGTAATGGTTATTCGAACCGGTCTCGCTACACTTAGGCAGGGTTCAAATTGACCGAATAGTTACGTTATGCTTAAGCTCGCGCTTTTAAATTAGCATTCTAATACCTTAGTAAATTTCTAAGAGCAGTCTTAGATAGAATCAATAATTTATTATTAATGCCGCGACTATACATCATACGGTGTAGATGAGATTACTATTACTGTCTGCAGTTTTTAAGCATATTAATTAAAAATATAATTAGGCGTTTCTTTTCTTTGACAACAGTGTTGCGTGTTATCTTATTCTTGTTGTGACTTTTGAGCCCCTTTGACATTCCGCCCCATGCATTCATTAAATCTACAGAACGCTAGAACTGATCTCAAAGATTGTGGGTTTTGGTAGATTTGTATTTAAAAAATCATCAGTGCCATGCCACAACGCGCTACTAATCAAAACATTCATTCACTACTTCAAAAGAATTCAGGGAAAGTGAGAGTGCAGTAAAACAATTTTTGAGCCTTATTTTCTCCTTCCGAAATTGCAGTGGGTTTAAGCGAGATTTCATTTGTATGGAAGCCGGTATAATCTGGAATAATACTGCAGTAGCGGTGCGAGCCTTCAAAGACGCCACTCGTCCGCACGCCGCTTGCCGCCTGTAATGAGTTTTTTTTAATGCGCAACACATTCATACACCATGTCGAGTTTTACTGCATTTAATTCACTGCAAGTGCCGCTTAAAGAGTCATATAATTTTAGAATAGAAAGCTTAAATACAGATTAATTTCCGCCAGCTTTGGAAGTAGTTTTCAAATAATTTACTCTAATCTTAATAATAACATTTTATTGCCTTTTAGAAAGGAACCTTACAACGTCCGCTTGTCTGGTTTAGAGAATGAAATCCAGCTGAAGCCGTCTTGATTACTGCGACCCGCCGCTTCGACGGTTCAGAATTGGACGGATTATGAGGAATTTAAAAGGCGATGACAATTTGAATATGAACAAGAAAATTGTTCTCTAAAATTAAATTATTTTTTTCGTTTTTATAACACAAAAGATCTTGCATTCCCAACTGGATAGGCACTTTCAAGCGTTTACATACAGAATGATTACGATTTCTTTGTTGTGTTGACGAATGACTATAAAAATAAATTACTTTCATGTTGAACCCTCATAACGATATGCCATTTTTATAATAAGATATTTGGCGAAAATGAGAAACACTGGAATTGTGTAGCTAATATGGGAAGGTTTAAGTAGAAGTATTAGGTCAAATTAATTATTATTGTTTGCGTTCAAAAGAAATGCAAATGTTGAATATCAACATCACTAATACGTACAAACAAAGTAATCTTGGTGTACGTGAAACATAGGTGGTCCGAGCTCGGTACAGTGCCTTACGCGGTGCGGCGGAGGTTGAGCGAGCGGAAGGAAAGCAGTGCTAATTACTAGCGTAGCCCGGAGCAAAGCCAGAGCTCGCATCCTCTTGCGAGGGAGACACGTTGAAAGCAAGGGAAGTGTATTTACTTGTAACACGCGATATACACGTATATCATAACTATAACTTAAATGTTACAGTAAAAAAAATATCTCAAGAGACATACCCTATTTTTTTCTTGCAGAGCTGAAAAATATGATTAAATCCGATCTAGGACTACGCAAGAACGCTTTTATTTACCCAAAATTTACCTTAGTTTGTGTTTTGTTTGCGTGTTCTATGCCAGAGTCATTTCTCAGTTTGGCAATAAATCTAATTGTCGTGTTATATTTTGAAGTGAAATATAAATAAACAAAGTAAGTTTAAAATAAAATATATATTTAAGGAGGAATTCGATAATTTTGTGATACACATTGTTTCGGGCGCCTACGAAGACGATACTGGGCGAGGAGGAAGGGAAGCCATTCATAATATTGTAATAACGGCTTCTAGCAGCAGTTATTCCGTGCTTAAACGTTTTACTGCGGTCATTATCTACCCGGTGAAAGGATATGCAGGCGATAAATTGTACACAGCTACGTACGCGCGTAGCTACGTGTGCTTACCTAATCTTTAATCTTATCACAGTAGTGAATAAAGCAGCAATTTTGGATAATTGACTGCTGAACTACACAAGAATTAACTAACGAATATTGTTTTGATACCAAAAACATGACTTTTGGCATCAAATCTAAATCTTCTATGCAAACAAAATAAAATTGGAGTGTCTGTTCATAATTTTAAAATAACCGCTTTTTACTAAGTGCATATATATGTAACATTTTTTACAATTGTTCTATCTGTCTGTTTGTCTGTCTATCTGTCCGTCTTTCTGTTTGTTCCGACTAATCTCTGAAACGGCTGCACTGATTTTGACGGAACTTTCACTGGCAGATAGCTAATATTTTAAGAAGTAACTTAGGCTACTTTTTTAGACCAGCTTTGGCCCGCGGCGTTACCCGCGGTTATAGTTGTACCGCGGGTAACACCAGAGCTCAGTTAGTTAAAAGTAAATTTTGATCATCATTTTTCACTGAGTGATATTTGTCTCTGATACTTCAAAAATGTGTTCAATCATAACGTCCCGTATGATTTCTTAATTTATGATATTGAACCATAGTTCAAAGTAGAATGACTTTTTTATAAACACAAACTTTCTATTTTGGTTTTCTAATTGGAACATTAACATTCAAAGTTATTTTATGTTTGGATTTTAACGAATGATCCTAGCGTACGAGACGTATCCTATTATTAGAACTCACATAAAGACATAAATTAGAACGTTTCTTTTTTGGAATTCTATCATTTTTCCAGTCGTATCTTTGTACTAAAATAGATATCTCAATGTGCACATAAAGGGAACGCGCCTGCCTTTAGCAATAAAGAGACCATTTAATCGAAACTTATCTGCCCGGAAGCATTCATTAGATGATTGCGCCATTACAGTGGACTTTTCCAGAGTGACTCCACCCGGTTAGAACGTTTATTTATTAACGAACATATGAAAGCTATCAATATCATCAAACTGATAAAAGCCTAAATTGGTACTGCTTGGTCACGTTTCAATACTTTAAGGGCACTTTCATCAGTTCCAAATAAAAATGACATATAATTTGCCTGCACGAATGGCTTAGTAAGTGAAGCAGTTTCCATTTTCTAGTGCGCTGAGTGTTGGGGGTTCAAATTACGCACGGGACAAGACTTTGTGTAATCTACCAAATGTTGTTTTGAGTCTGGGTGTTCCTTCTAAGCATTTCTTATATATTAGTGAGCGTTTCTTATATATTCGTATATATTAGTTAGATGGTAATCAATCTCGAGAGATTGTAAGCTGGCGAAAGATTGTGAACCGTCACAACCTACTTACAATTTAACGTAGGTCTCGTAAGACTACGTGAGTCTTCCCACAAGATCTCCACAACAACTTGTCCTGTGCTGCCCTCATCCAACGGGAGAAAAAAAAAGTATTATAGGAATTATATAAATTATATAAACTTTTATAGGAATTATTATTTAAGCGGGGCGTGAAAAAGTATCTCACCAGGCCGACATAGTGTGGGTCACCATGCTGCATTGTTCTTTTTCGCATTGAGGATGGTGACCACCACTCTTGGATTCTGCTCATGCTTTCCATCAGGCAGGGCAGAGTCATTTTTGCAGCTTATACATTAAAAAAAAACTTGTACAGTTTTTACATTTATTCCAAATTGATTCTGTAAGTAACAAAAGTGAGTTCTAATTATTTTATAATGAAAAGTTATTTGTTGCAAAACCTTGCAATATGAGTTATATTCTAGTAAATACAGAGGTCATCGGAACAGACTAATCCACTTCAGTACTTCTAATACTTAGTATTTTTATTTCTCGTACTCGTGTAAAAGATAACAATGAGAGGGAGATATATACTAAGTATTTTTTTAATATTAGGTTACTACTAAGAAAAATGATATTTTTTCAGGATTTATTTAAAAAATATAATTTTAAATTCAACCTATAAAATAGCAAAGTTGGTTAAAGAACCTTTGTAATGACAAACGAGTTCATAGCTCGCTTGAATAAAGAGTCGTTTTATAACAAAGAAACTTTTAAGCCGTTTGGGAAGAAGTTGCATACTGGAGTGAAACCATGAAATGGCCATTTCGAAATCCAAAGAACGGAATAACATTACTTTCATATCATATATTATATATATGAAATAAATCGTTTTAATTTCTACAAAATTGTGTTAAAAATTATTTAGTAGTGCTCCGTATGATGACAGCTTAAAAATAACACCACTCCTATTCACCCGCTGGTGTCGTGAGAAGTGGCTAATGGACGGAGTTCATTTTTTGTTCGTTCGAAAGACGGCCCCTATTTTATCTAATCCACATTTTTTATAGTTTTTGTCATTATTTTCATCACGACTAAGACTTGAAGACTCGAAGACTTAAGACTTGAAGACTTTAAACACTTGACATTGGTAGAAATAAAAAAAAATGCTATTTCATCAAAAGTTGAAGAAGAAGACGGAACTACACAAGAGAACATCACTATAAAGTGAAGGAAAACTTGAAACAAATGATTTACCAAACCTTCTGGCCAGCCCATGCTGACCAAATGGGTTGGTAAACGGTTGGTTTGTTAAATGGTATAATAGATCAAAACATGCTAAGGAGAGGCTTATGTCGAGAATTGGATTGTTAAAGGCTGTTAATGAAGTGATGTGAGTGGTTAACTGTATTCGTAAAACATACAGTAGTGGGGCTCGATTAGTAATCGATTGTTAATATTTAAATTTTATCACTATGACACAAGCATAACATACACAATAGATAAGAAACGTTATTTTGTAAACTAGTATCAACATTTAAAAAGTTGCTCCGGATTTATCTCCGCGATAGATCAACTTATCGCAGCTACCTAATAAACCGGAAGTATGAACTGAAGACCAATTGGGACGTGTCTGTTGGAGTATCAGTCCTAAATCAACACTACACAACAGGCGCTCGGTGTAAATGTCTTGTAAATACGATAGTGAACAAATATAAGAGGAATTGTGGAAAGACGAGACGGGTGAGGTTTAAGGAGCGTTCCGCGTCGAGTCCCTATTGTTTACACTGTAAGTGTTATGCAAACTTATAACTGTGGTAATTAATACGTGAAACAAGAATTTTGTTCACCTGTTTTAGAAAATTATGTGAACTGAGAAGTGTAAAAATACAGTTAAAGCTTATATTAAGGAGGAATGCTGAAAATAAAAAAATAAAAATAGTTGCAATTTTATACCAGGGTGAAGAATCGGTACATCTGTAACTACCACAGCATCGCCGAGCCATGCTTCGTCATGAATGGGCCTGCTCGACCGGAGTGATGGCAATCACAGAAAACCGGTGTGAAACAGCACTTGCGCTATTTTTCAACTAGTGAGTATGGATACCGGAAACGGATTTTCATTCGAGTTATTCGATATTCTGTTCAAGAAGTTCAATGCGTATTTTGTCTTTTCATCTATGCAATTTCAATTGCAATATTTTGTTAAGAAAATCATCTTATCTAGTTGACATGAACTCCACCGATTCCACCGACAGTCAGTTTATGATTTAGTACCACAAAGCTGTGGATTATAGTTTTAAGATTCTTGAATCTTTCCAATTGTTGTTGCGCGAAAGAAACTAGCATCGTTCTTAAGTCAATGGTAGTATTAAACTTGCGTTTCTTTCTTTCAAAAGAAATTTCGGTAGTCAACCGGAGGTCCGGGGCTGAGTCAGAGTGGTGAATCCCTTCATGCAGTTGGTCAACTACTTTGTTTGTCTACACGGCTGGTTTATAAGGCGGAAGCTTGGCGGAAGTCTGGGATGCTGGCGGTGGAGTACGTTTCAGTGGCATGTTTAGTTGGACAAAAAGCAGACGTACAAATCTGAATATAAATGTATATAGTACAAATATTCTGTGTGTACAAGAAAAAAACTTGGTAGGTGGCAGGTGACGAAATATGTGTGAGTAAGTTGGTGTCAGGATCCGGGACTAACTTGACGACAACACCATATCGCAGTGAACTTTTTCTTACTTATTTGGTCTATCCCACTCACCAGTTTGGAGGTAGGAGATTCTTCTTTTTTAAAAAGACGACGCCTGCTTTGTACATAATACCTGTCTCCCGGGGGACTTAACAAGCATACATGAAACGGACATAAAGACTCATACTCAGAACTACAATTCGTAGTTCAGAAAAAATTGTCCCATGTGAGGTTTAAACACATAACACTTAGCGCACTAGAAAACGGCATGATAACTGCTTAAACCGTCCATCAGAACCATCGTACCATCCGTGCTGTCTAAAAAGAAGTACCTACTACAAAGAACTACTGTAAGTTTACCTCAGTGACAATAGTGAAAACTACGAAATCCGCTCCGTTTGTTTAAGCAAAGCGAAGAAATTCCGTTTTTAACTATCTATATACGCTCAACACTTTCTACTTAACGTTTTCTCAATGAAAACTCTTCTATGAAATTCACTCCAGCGAGTTAAACTTACTTGATACGAAATTCGTTTCACGAGAAATGGAAGCCCAGCGTAAATACTTAACCATTTCATAAAGATGGTTGAAAACATGTGTTGACATTTCTTAGTTTTATAGCTGGCTAAAGATAAGTATTTTCATTCTGTAAACACGCTAAAACGCTTGAAAACCTGGTGCATTGCAACGACAACTGATGTCGAGGCCTCATTAGCTGCTGAGCTTTTTTTATTTACCGTTCTTTACTTCCCTATTGTGTCTAAGATAATAGCCGTGCTATAAACGGATGTCGGCTTTTGTATTAAATTTATGCAAAATCATTTTTCGTATCAATTATATACAAAAACATATACTTTTATATTCAAAGCCTTATCTATTGCGTATAAATTTCTTAAAACAAAGCATAGGTCTGTAACTTATTGTTCTATTTTAAATAGGAATAATGGCAATGAAGGCGTCGCCTCTAGAATCCTTTCGGTGAGACAACAAATGCTCCTCATCATGCAAAATCCAAGTTTAATTTGTGACAACTAAATATAGCAGATACATTCTTTTGCCTATCTCGGAGTTATAAATGACATGTAACGACAATTATAATTTTGTTTTCAAGTAAACTTTTGGCCCTTTCTTTTTGTAGCCTGTAACTAAAAATATTGTTAACTAATAAAAGTTGTTGTCTTCCTACTAAGCTAACAAATACTTCCATCATACCTACTTCACTTCTAATGCCTCCGTGGCGCAGTGGTAGCATATGCGATTGCTGTGCTTAAGGATTCGGGCTCAATTCCCAGGTCGGACCAAATGTTTATATGATCTGCAAACTTTGTTTCGGAGTTTGGGTGTTTTTTGCGTACAATATGTATATATTTACAAAAAAAGTATATATGTATTTATATCAATTGAGTAGTACCCCTTATACAAGCTCTGCTTATTTTGGGACTAATGGGACTTGGGACGATGGCACTGTGTGTTAGATGTCCGAAATATTTTTTGATTTTATTAATCAGAATAAAATTACAACTTTGAAAACGGACAACAGAAATCCCTTATTCGTATTTATGCCAAAACCCCTAACACGAACTATAAATAAACGTTTATCATTCTGAGAGAGATTTAACCAAATATGAATAAATTCGCATACACAATCTCAGAGTACTCAAATATGCAAAACATATTTCTAACCGCTGCGCTCACAGCCGATTGTAATAAATGAATCAATAGCAATGGTAAAAATAGTAAATATGTAAAATTGTGTGAGGTAAGTAGTTTAAAAGTGGTGCATGGCAGAGAGCGTGGCGGCACGGCGCAACGGCGTGGCCACCACGCGCCGGCAGGTGGCTTAAATTACCGCATTTGTTACACGTTTACACGAAACTGTATCAATATTTCATGCGGATTTACACCAGCTATCGCGATGGTTTGCATTTTGCTATCCTTAAAATATCTACGCAGATTTTTATAACAACAGGCATTAAACACCTCGCTTTGTTAACTTTATTTGATGATTGAAGCAGATGAGACTTAACACATGTCGTTTTGATTGCAGTTCTAGGGTGGATTATATGAGAAATTGTAAGTTTAATGTAACTCATTAATTTGTTACCAATTTACTTAAACAATAATTTACTAGATGGTAGTTTTATTTTGTATTACTCACAGGTTTGTGTATTCACCTGATATAAACATATTCCTCTGTTTAAGTCTAAGTTCAATTGCAAAATTTGAAGTAGCTTACAAAGCTTATTAAGACGAGTTTTTGATGTTCACATCAATAAAACTTGTTGAATTATAAACTTAATATTAACTTTTATTATTATAAAAACGAAAATGTCTGTTATTAGGAACACTACAATAAATATTTGTACCAAGGACTTTAGCAATAAATACGTTTATAACTAACTATTATTTCAATAAGACCGCGCTCTGAATCCTTACAATGACAACTCACTCAAACGTAAACGCGAACTATTTCCATAAGAAAGGCATTGCAAAAGTTTTTCAATTTTCAAGTGACGCAGGTATGATGGAGAACTTTGGCTTCGGACGCAGCGACGCTCTCGTGCCCGCCACAGCTACACCGCAATGTTGTCATTGCCGATCAAAACTCTGCCGCATATTGTTCTACATCATCCAAAAATATATATTATTAACAAGAAAAATAATATCATTTTAAGTCTTACACCTTGGTTATATTTTTTTCAGCAAATACTTAGTCAGGTTGTCTTTCCACATAGGCCTCACAATTTTTTAAAAATTTATCTCTAGCTCGAGTCATATTTCTCCAGCCTTTCTTATTTTTGAAGTCCTTATCGTCTTTTCTTTTAATAGTAACTAAGATTTTAAGTGATGTAATATTTTGAAACAGTTATGTTTATTTTTTCATCTACTGAAATTTTATTTTATGATTTTTAGGGTTCCTTGCCTTAAAAGTAAAAAACGGAACCCTTGTAGGATTACTTTGCTTTCCATCTGTCTGTCTGTCAAGAGCCTTTTTCTCAGGATTGCGTGGAGATATCAAGCTGAAATTCATATCAAATACTCAGGTCTACTGTCCCTTACAGCAATGAAAAAATCAAACTAGTGAGCCAACTTCAAGATTCTGAGTTCACGGTAAGTACTCTGTAGGTTTTGATTCGCTTGCTTGAGTGTAGAAAATTTGCAGCATAAATGGTTTACTATATGATGTAACAAAAATTTATGCTTTTCACCATTTTTCCTTTATCTGTGCTTTAATAAGTTGCTTCGTACCAAATTTCAAGATTCTGAGTTCACGGGAAGTACCTGTAGGTTTTGATTCCCTTGCTAATGTCAAAAATTTGCAGCATATACGGCTGAGACAATCAAAAGATACAGCCGTTTATGCTGCAAATTTTTAGTTCGTACTGTCCCCATGTAAAATTATATTGCGTATATATTATGTATTTATATGTATGTAAATGTATGTATTTCAATACGTGTTTATCATATTTATTAATATAATTACTATTTATGGTTTAATTATTTATTGTTCAGATATGATATAAACATATGTTTAGTTTTGTGCATCTACCTTGTGTTGGCTCTGCATCACCCTAACCTCGCTGTTTTTTACCGAGTTAGTGAGGATACTGGAGGCTCATACACCAGCCCCTCCTCCTTCTCAATCTCTCCTTCCCCCTCCCCATCCCTCAAAGGCCGTGTGACGCCTCTATTGTTGCTGATGTCTATGGGCGGCGGCAATCGCTACCATCAGGCGGTACGTCTGTTCCTTTGTCGCCTATTCTATATATTAAAAAAATGGATAAATTAATAATACATTTATTAATTTCCTTATTTCTTCGTTATTCTCAAAAACATAACACATCGAGGCTGACAATAATACATTTAAAGTATATAGAAAAATTCAATTAGCTTTTAATATTTTAAAATATATTTTTACTTAGTCGTAATACCAAATTTTTTTCCTACCAAACTTCTTATCATATAGTACAACGCTCAACTCTAAATATTTATTAATACATTATTAAAACTTAAATCTAATCGCTACATGGTAGTGACTTATATCGGAATTCTCATATTCTCATTTTCATCTCGAACGAACTCTCAGCTGTCAGTACGTTTTCGTCTTTTTCAAACCTAAACATTACATACAATCTTTACAACGCTTTATCGTTATTATGCCTCTAAGTATAATGATTTCAAAGTTTGTAAGATCGTCGTGAAGCGCATTTTTATTTAAATTGATAATAGCGAGTAGGTGTGCGGGAGGGATGGTGGCACTGAAACGGGCGGGCGACGTCCCACGACATTATGCAGCATCACGCGGGGATCATGGGGATTGTTTCCTAAAACAGGATTGAGTGGGGAACAGAGCCTGAATTAAGCAGGAACTCAACCAATCGCACTTGTTTCTCTTTTTGGTGCTTTATTTTATTCAAAGCGAATAATATGATTTAGTTGACATAGCTAAAGTGCACAAGAAGGCCTATGTGTCAGATCTAAGTAGGTACTTGTCTGTATATATAATACAAGTATTTGTATTGAAAATATATTTTAGTTTCATTGTAATATCGCAGAGCTCGTACTTGGATATTTTTTTATTGGAAAAAAAGAATCAAAACGAATACGTTACAGAAAAAATAATTATGTCTATATATATAAATGGCAACCGTTACTGACTAATCTACAAACGCACAGCTTAAACCACTGAACGGATTGCGCTGAAATTTGGCACACATATAACTATTATGAAGTAGACGCGCGCTTAGAAAGAATTTTTCAAAATTGTGTAATTTATATATTTTCACTGGCAGATAGCTAATGTTATAAAAAGTAATTAAGCTGATTTTATTTTTAAAACTTAATTTAAGAAAAACTTATTTTATAACAAAACTAAAATCAATGAAATTATGGACAATATTCAATTCGAAACAAAATCCGCGGGTAATACCCCAGGGCGCAACTATTATAAATAAATATCTAATTGCTAGGCATTTTGACTAGGTTGCATTGACCTGGTCAGACAAGGCAAGCACTTCTGTGATAGTGTAGTAAAAGCTGACTTATATCCGATATTTTCTAAAGAATGGTATCGAATTAACCTCCGCTCCTCCCTTCCCATAGTCCTATAAAAATTTATTCCTTCATAATGCTTTTACAGTACTGAGAATGAAAGAGCCACTATGAAAGAGAACCTATACTGAGATTGAAAGAGCCACTTCGGGATTGAAGGGGCTCTTACATGGTTCTACTTATATTTAGGACTACAAAATAAGATTTATAATAACTAAGGTTAGTTTTTAATATTTTGATTGACCTTTATAGACATGGAATGGTTAAATATAACTCTAACGGCTGATGAAAGGCTGGCTGTACCATCATCTCATCAAATTCAGGATGAAACTTGGATACACTTTTTCATGCAGAGCATAACACAATATACTGGCTTCAATATAGTACTTCTAATTACTTACATATTTGAATAAATTACATGAAGAACGTTAGATACTGCTATTAAACTAAGCTAGTATTTTTTGAAAAGCAACTATTTTTTCGTTACCAGTTAATTAATTTAGAGTTTTTATACTAATTTTCCACAATCATTTCGTTTAGATACCGAAATGAAAAATAAAATGACCACGAATAAAATCCACCACCTGAAAATAATACACATTCCAAAGTAAAATATGTAAGTCTTGATACTTGATCAAAAAAGCAATCTGAAGATTACACTCATATTGCCATTTTGTCTTTAAGTTATCTAAAAATGCCATCGTGGATGTCCCCGGAGGGTGACACTTATCAGCCCAATAAAACTTCCATGAAAACATTCAGAGACATCCAATATGATTTCATCGCTGTTTCCGAAAATCTCCAAAAGGAGGACATGAAATATTCTGGATTATTATTCGTTCGCTACTTTGTTATGGACACGTAAACTTTTATGTTGAACCTTAGCAGTATTTGAAATTTCTTTTATATTTAATGCCAAACAAACGTATGACGATAGTAATCGTAAGAAATGAATACTCCTAAAATAGAACTTTGACTATCAAAATTTGTTTATAGGTACTTTGTGACTGCTTGTCGCTGGCTCGGACCGATCATAAAATAAAAAGTGAGATCGTGTTCTATTTTGGTCCTACATTGGCGATAAATAATTAATGCAGAAATAGCTAAACACCGGGTAGGCCGCCCGATAAATCCGAATATCTTCCAAAATTCAATACATAGCTGTATATCAAGTACGTTAGACGGGGCTGGCCGGCCGTACGAGGAAGGTATCACAGACGTAATTACCGTTGTCAGGGTCGTGTCCGCTTTAATTATTTACAACTTTATATGAACGTGTCAGTTAATGACACGTTAACGTTAACTAGCCTACGTAATAGAGAAGAGCCCAGCTGTATCCAGAGCGTTGTCGAGTTATGTCCCGCGTGAGACAGGCGCCCGATTAAAAATGCAACACTTCAAAACGAGGTGGATTCGGCAGTGGCGTCGCTCGCGCAGGCCAGTGTTGTTATGAAGCTAGAGCAGATAGCTCGCTTACTCGTATTCTCTGTGTATAAATAATAGTGTCTGATGCATTTAAAGTGTCAATCAGTTGTTATACGACCTCTACGGACTAGAAGTAAATAAAGAATAACTGTAAGTTTAAAGTGCAGAAAATCGTACCTACTAATATTGAAGCAGTTATCCGATGAAAATGTGACTCGGACGCGAATTTACCTAGTTCACAAATTCAAGCATTGCGCTGGATAAAACGCGCAGTTTATTTTTAACCATCGACTATAAATCGATCGCAGTGCTGGTACCTACTGACATTCATAAACCAAAAACGCGGCCAGCGAAAGACAGGAACACTGCAAACGTCGGTATTTTATTTACGGGAAGAGCAAAGCGGTATCCGTTTCGCTTCTATTTTCGCACTATATCGTTTATTATGAAGGCCGACGGTGACTGTGCGGTGGCTTGGGCGCACTGAGGGCGATTGTCGAGCGTGGAACTCGAGTCGAGCGCAGGCCACTCCACCGCCTGATATTATATTCTGGAGCACGCCGCCTCACCTCGCTTCGCGCCAGATATTTTAAGTGTTGCTTCCACCACCTATGAATTTTCCTAGTCTCAGTCACAGCACACTCCCGGTGCAGCCGGCCGCATTTCACAATTAATATAACACTAACGAGACTATTCGCAATACACTATTTCAGTTTACCGTTGCAAATCTGACTCGTTTATGTTTATGTTTTATCTGTTCAAAAGTCAACTAAAAAGTGAACAGTTACCATTAAACAAAGTCCATTAGTTTTGTGCTCCATGTGATTAATTAAGTGCGTAAAAAAACTGGAGTAATACAATTTGCATACCCAATGTCATGCTGTAAACGCTACGATTGGCGAGACGAGATCTTCGTTGACTGTATAAAAGTTAGTATACTTTTATGTGATTGAGTAATATTGTGAAGTAAATTCAGATATAATAATAACTATAGTTCAATGTAGAGAACAAAGAAATTGACATGTTTAATGTCTTTTTTGTTACTGTGTGTAATGAGGCACTCATAGCCCAGTTGCACTCGCTAATTAGAAACAATCACCAGGGTAAGCAACGACGGCGCGGTCTGTACCTGGATGGGTGACCGCTGGTGGCATGTTACATTACGTAACAGGCTTATTAATATTTAATAATTCAAGAAAAAGTGTAGTCCTTCTTAAAAGGCCGGTAACGCACTTGTGTAGCGGGTGACCATGGGCAGTGCTAATCGCTTACCATCTGGCGATCCCTCTGTTCGTTTGTCCCCATTCCATAAAAATTATAATAAGTTAGCTTTCAAGATTATTACTACCAACCAGATACTATTAGAATAATAATAAAATGACAGTACTTGTGCTACTATGTTTCGTTGATTAGTCCAAGACCGGAGGCTTAATGAAGCGTCTTAATAGGCCGCGATGGTGTTGGTCGCCATGCTGTATTGTTGCGATGTCTGTATTCGCAGTGAGTACGGTGGCCACCTCTCTTGGATTTTGCTTATGCTTTTCATCAGGCAGAATAAATACTTAGCAGGCTCATAAAAAATTGATAAGAAACTTCAGTATCAGAAGAAGATTTATTAAATAATATTTTTTATAATATATTATTTCGGACATCTCGCATACAACTTTATATACCCGTATGTGTTCTAGAATACTTATACAGTAATACAAATGTACTTTTTTGTAAATATATACTTTTATACGTAGACAATACCCAAACTCCAAAACAAATATATTCAGACAACAAAAACATTTGGTCCGACCTGAGAATCGAACCTGAGACCTCAAGCACAGCAGTTGCATACGGCACCATTTTGCCACAGAGGCAGTCAGTCAAATGAGAAGACAATGATAGGAAGGGGATATGAATTATATGAACCGTCAGAATACGTCACTAGAACTGGCTGACGTAGGTAGAGTTTATAATAAAGAAATAAAAAAGGATGTCTGGTACACGACATGAGAGAGTTGTAAGGTTCATGTTATTACATATTAAACATTGTCCTATAACTTTCCTTTTTTGTATCTCTAACAGTCATATATACGAATATCTAAAGATATAATCTGAAAGATATAACTAAAGGTGTTCTGATTTGGAATTATTATATTGCATTTATCTTGTTTGTTAAAATTTGCGCATTTCTGTATTTTTGCAAAAAAGTAATCAAAAAGAAGTTTATTTAATTGGATTACTTGTAAGTTTAAGATTTACGAAAATTTTGTATAAATATAATATATTAATAACATTATTATATCGCTTTATTGTAAATCAGATAATACTATGCTTAATGCTAGGTCAGTACATGGTAAATGTAAATAATGGTTAATATGTCTATCCAAGACTGTGGTCCTTGCAGTTTTACAGTGTACCCGCGCAATTTCGTCTGCCTCTCTGAGAAAGAATAAATTATCTTCAATAAATGAACATTCCATCACTTTATAAATTTTACAATTCAAACTAGTAGTTTTTGAGATTAAAAACAAACTCTTTAGGCTTAAAATATTAATATACCTTTATAATATAGATACTACGATAGTTATCTAGCAGGTTAACGTACAGGAATATTGATTCTAGGTTAGAGTGGTCTATTGTATGGTGAAAAGCTTTCTTAACAATGGCTGTGATACCGACAGTGACATACTCTCCACCACATGCTAACTAACAAAATGTTTACGAGATATGTATTAAATTTTAAACATTTATGTTGGTAAATATACACTAATATTGTTCTTTTATTTATAACAATGATTCGCGTTTACTAATTCTAGTGAAATTTAATTCTGTTTTGCAATTGCAGTTACTTATCATTCAGTTAACATTCCTCTTCTTCTCACTCGCTTCACTCGTGGTAGAGCGGTCGTGGTCCCGTAGAGCTGTCTACACCGGTGGTAGATATGGACAAAGCCCCTCGTAGAATTTCCCGCCATCGCACCCTGTCAGCAGACTTTCGGCTGCAGTCAGACACACGCCTTCCAATTGTGGACTTCACCTGATCGATCCAGCGCATGAGTGCTCCACCTTTCCGCACTACCAGTCGCTCTAGTGAGTCGCCACCGTCTAGAGACAAAGGCAAAGTACTGCAGTATGCGCGACCGTACTGTGGTTGATAGACGCTGTGTAAGGCCGAGTTTCTCTAGTATAGACACGTAGGAGCGGAACACCGTCCATGATATCCCGAGCATTTTTCTCAAGCACATTCTAGAAATGTTCCAGAGCATCTATCTTCCTTTTTCCAACTCGCGTACTGTGCACGTCTCCGCGGCGTATAAAAAAATGGGAAATATAAGCGACTGTACAAGCCCGATCCTGAACTAACATTCCTAGCATACACAAAAAAATAACTATCATAATTTACTAATCATCAACCCATAATGTCCCACTGCTGGGCTCGGGTCTCTTCTCAGGAGAGGGTTAAGGCCATTCGTCCCCACGCTGGCCAAGTGCGGGTTGGGGACTGGCAAGACAACGTTGTGGCTACGTAATCTTACCGTTGGATGTTTTTTTTTTTTTTAAGCCGCCCGAAGTCCTCCAACTAAGCTTCACGACTGTTATCGTATGATAACAACCGGGACCGACTGCTTAACGTGACCTCCGAATCACGGAGACGCTCTTGGTAACATACCACCAGCGGTCATCCATCCAGGTACTGACCGCGCCGTCGTTGCTTGCCCTCGCTGATTGTTTCCAATCACCGAGTGCAACTAGGCCATGAGCGCCGATAATTTACTAAAAGACAACAAATTAAAAGTTAATGGGCTAATTATCCTAATGTTTAATAAACTAGAGAATGTTTGTAAGTCGCTGTTAAGCGTGTAGTAAAAGCTCCTTAAATGCATCATCTATACACAAAATTAGCTGGACACTATAATTGTAATGATAATAAATATTTCGGACATTTTAACACACTACGCCATCTAGTCCCAAACTAAGCAGAGCTTGTACTATGGGTACTAGACAACTGATATTATTACATATATATACTTTTTTTGTAAATACATACATATTATACATGGAAAACAACCAAACTCCGAAACAAATATTTGCAGATCATACAAACATTTGTTACGACCCCGGATTCGAACCTGAGACCTCATGGACAGCAGTCGCGTACGCTACCACTGCGCCACCGAGGCAGTCAAACACTCGCTACGAGAACTCTATTTAAGCATTTATTGCGCCAAGTCATGTGACTAAGCATTAAGAGCAATTGGCTATTATTTTACTTTGACCACGTAGTCAAAACACCAATAATACAAAAAAAATAGAGGTGTTAACGATTGTAGAAATATAATGGAATGGAAGAAAATGGATATAAGTCTGCCGGTGTTCAAACTTAATGCAAAAAGTTTATAAATAAAATAAACTGCAAAAATAAGTTAAATATATAAATCAAACAAAATAAAATGTCGAATTCCAGAGAGACACACGTGTATTAACATACACATACAGTACATTCATAAATTGTTTAATTCATTGTGACGTATAAAAATATATAAAAAAGGTACATAACCTCCAAATCTTTAAAATAAATAAATAAATAAATATTTCGGACATCTAACACACAACGCCATCTAGTCCCAAACTAAGCAGAGCTTGTATTATGGGTACTAGACAACTGATATGAATACATAAATACTTTTTTTTTGTAAATACATACATATTATACATAGAAAACACCCAAACTCCGAAACAAATATTTGCAGATCATACAAACATTTGGTCCGACCCAGGATTCGAACCCGAGACCTCATGGACAGCAGTCACGTACGCTACCACTGCGCCACCGAGGCAGTTAAAAACCAACAGGTTTTGAAACTATTTTTTTGTTAATATTGAGACATGCCGTGACAGAAATGTGCAACAATAGGGGCTTAGTAAAACTTTTCAATGTTGCTCTAGTTATGGATCATTATTGTCCTATTGTAAACTGTGTAAACTGTAAAAATAACAGCAGAAGTAGTCGATGTTATTTTTATGTTTATCCTAAGGCTGCCTGAAAATTAGATGAAAGATTCAAATGAAAAATGGCTGCTGGAAAATAAAAAAAAGTAAGCGATTTTAGACATAATTCTATATTAACCCTAATACTAACGAAATCAATTTTATTTGCGTAGCATTTTATAGGTTAGTCATTATATATATTATATATCTTTGCAGAGTCAATTGAAAGCTAAATGATGACACTCAGTGATAACCTCTCGACTTCCTAGTCGCACAACTACACTTCTTATAAAGTGTTTCCCGCATTACGTTTACATAATCTCTTCGAGCGTTACTAAGACACAATACTCTCTGAATCGTGACCCGATTACCTTAATAAACCCAAAACATTAATGAAACCTTTTCAACTGACTTTCAGTCATGAGTACGGAACCAGACTAAAGTTTGATATTAAAAACCGCACTATATTGAGGTCTTTCAGAATATTAACTCGTCATAACTGAAATGTAAAACGTAGTAAAGCCACGCTGGTTTCAGCACCAACGGGCTGATTTGACCGTGGCGATACCACCCTCGCACAGAAAATCAAGGTAAAATGACAGCGTTCGTGCTGTCGTATTTCATTGGTGAGTGCGAGACCGGAGGCCCAATGATGCAGAAGCATCACCAGGCCATGGTGTGGATCACTATGCTGCATTGTTGTATGAATGTGATATTGTAGTATGGTGACCACCACTCTTGGAATCTACTTATGCATTATTCATTGGGCAGAGTAGATTAATTTTGGCAGTCCTTATCTGGAATCTGAGTTTAAGCTACCTAGTAATTTTGAGAATAAGAATCGAAATGTTTCAAACTTGGGATTTTAATCATAGTTATTTATTATCTTAATGTCTTTGTGGATATCAAGTTGAAAAAACAGCACTTCAATGAGATAATTAAGATAACACAGAGAAAAATGCATAAGAATGTAAGAAAACCTATACTTAATTGCAATAACTGTGCTTTCCATAAACAATAATGCAATGGATTTCAATTGGTTGAACAAGAAGAGTAGAGAAAAAAATACATGATTGACTGAAAAGGAACGATATCCTAACACGAATATAAAATTGAAAATAGCTTAGTGTAAATTATTAACTTGCTTTTGTTTGCTTCACCAGTATGTTCATTTGTTTGTGTTAAGCCGGCTGTTGTAAGCGTGTTTATTTAGATAAAAAAATTAAGATCATTGCATGTGAACCATATTTTTACAGCAAATAGTTATATTATATTATGAAAATCACCACTATAATCATTTGATTTTGTGTGGGTAACTGTTAAGTACGGATTTATCAATTTATTTCTACCGGCCCCTACGAAGGCTTAAAATAGAATAATATGATATGTCAGTCAATTAAACGCGATTCATAAATAAAATGTTAATAATAACATTCCGGCTATTTAATGGATGTTTTTCGAAATGCTGCAGTTTGAAATGTTGTATTCATTAGCGGGCGCTCGCTGCGAACAGTTCATTAGTGTACTACAATGCGCTTTATCTGCTAGTTTTGTCCTGCCCCTATTTTTTTTATTCAATTACATGCAAACTAATTAAAATATTCTCACGGAGTAGAATAAATTGCAAACAAACGTTTGCGTTTCCTTTCTAAATATGTCTAATTACTTACACAAATATTTCTAGAAACCGGTATTTCTTTGTGTGTGTTATATTACAGTAACACAAATAAATAAATTAAATTTAAATTATACGTAAATTCAAGTAAAATCATACAACCCGCTCCGTGATATGACCCGCTATATGATACTGGCATTGTTACCCCTCTGAATTAGAACGAACAAACTTTGCTAAAGGAACTAGTCTCAGAGGGAATCTTTCACAAATTAAAAAAATATTCAGTATTCAAAATTATTTGATAATAACGATGGGCTGCTAAATAAATCCACATTGGTCTAAACAGCTATTTATGTTCTCTTATATCAAAATTAACTACATACAGCTATGAATCTCGAAATAAAACCCTGATTTATATACTTCATAACACAGGAACACTATCAATATTGGAACTGGACTTTTCGTATTTATCATACAATCTATATAAAAAAATGAATCACAAAAAGGCGCATAACTTTCAATCAACTGCACCAAATTGAATAATTCTTCTTCATGTGTTTTTCACTGTCAGGACAAGGTATGTATATAAAAAAAAATAAAAGAAAACCAGAGGTGTTATATTTTCTTAGTCCGCTTAGTCGTATACACTGCGGCCCGGCGTAAAATTAACACGGGCTTACTGGAAAAAGATTTTCGATAATTCAGAAAATTTTCACAAAAATGAATATGGAGGTACGAAGTTTACTGGGTCAGCTAGTGATAATATAAGCAAATGTTTAATGATACCAGTATAGTAAAATTTTTTATTAATTTCAGTAATTTTTGAAGTAATTTGCTAAAAAAAATATTTTTGAAAATGATTTAATATACTGACATAAATCGTACATTAATTTAATTTTTAAAAAACAACTCCTGAATAGTAATTTATCCTGTGTTGCGGGATATTTTACAAATATACATGAAACATACATGAAGAACACCCAGATTCAGAACAACAATGTTACACAACCACAACAGTTAAAACCTAGTGGAAAGCGGCGTGGCGCCCGCTTGTCAAGGTGTCGGCAACGTTAACTAATATCCAACAGCCTTGATGGGAAATAGGAGATAGAAAGTTTCCTGGACTTCTAAAAATATACGTTATTCATAACTTGGTACTTAGACAGAATTTGTTAAAATATAGTAATCTTTTACACACATACAATCTATATGTATAAAGGTATGAGTAAAATATTTTTGAAATTGAAACGCAAAGAATGCACCAGCACCAGAGCGGTTGCAGGTGGTTGCATCGAACCCCAGGGAGCTGCATCTACGTGAAAGTTAAGCTGAAGTATCGGTTTCACATGTATCGTCGTTCGCTTTTGTATTTCAAAGATGAGACATAATTTGTTAGTCTTTACACACAGGTACACTGTGATATATTTTTAAACTAAAGAGAAATCAGTATGATGTGTAGTCTATTACTAAAATAAAAGTGAAAATTATTTCTCGAAATACTGAAGAATGGATCGATGGCGATGCGGTTTTTCATTTGAAAGCCAGTTTACTTGCAATGGTTCTTAGCTATGTTTTGTTAAAATCGGTCCAGCCGTGTAATAATATAAGCTCTTTTCCAAAATGATGAGAGGCATTTTTGGTGTGTAATTATTCGATTAAGTGCTTCATGCATGCCAGTATAATCGTTTAGTGACAATTAATTGATAACTTCGACCTGATGCTGAGTAGGGGCTTTTGAGATTTTTTATTATGATTATGTCATATATAAAATAGTCGTGTTGCGAAATTTGTTACCAAACTCTTCAGGAAAGGCTGGACCGATTTTCATGAAATTTTGCATGCATATATTGAGTAGGTCTGAGAATCGTCTTTTGAAAAACAACGTTTGCCTAGTCAACTAGTAATGTAAGTATGTCTCACTTGTCGAACCAAAATATGATCTTCACTATTTGTGTGTCTATTCCTTTAGCTTCGCGAGGGACGTTCCGAACTATATTGTGATGGGTATATTCTGCTATCGGCGAAAATTTCTGGTGCAGTACTCACTTGTTGAATAAACCTAGTATTGCCTAAGCTGGTTGTAGAATTTAGCTGAATTACCGTTTATATGGCTAAAATTATTGTTTATTAAAAAAAGGTCATTACAATTTAACAAAGGTGATACACAAATAATATAATAACAAAAAATAATACTAAAATCAATACCTGTTCTTAAAAAAAATTACAGAAAATTTTGAAAAAATGAGAGAATCGAGTTTGTTCTTAATGGTTCATATTAATGAAATTGGGTGACCATATCTTAAAAACCTTTATAAAACTTTTAGCCAAACACGTTTTGAATGTCAAAAAAATAATTTCATTCTCTAATCGACAAAAATGGAAAACAAAATTGCACAAACATTTCTTTATTATCACAAATATAACCCTTTATTGGCAAAGTCCAATGCAAAAATATTAATTGCTATAATCCGTTGTTGCAGTATCAAAGTGGATTCGAATAAAAGACTGCAATCACAAGTATGAGCGTGGAGGATAGCGGACCAAGTGCGATACGGGGTTGGGGCTGTACTCCTACCGGCGACCCACCACCAGCAGCAGCTGTCTCCACCCAGGATACTAGAAAAAGATGTCCACCAAGAATATTTACTGCAGGATGGAGGAGAACAGCATTGTATGGAATAATAGTGTTCCTTATGCTTTTAGTATTTTTGAATATTGGGTTAACCTTATGGATTATTGGAGCCTTAAAATTAAGTGTGGTAAGATATTTTTTGCCTTTACCGCAAACGTACCGATCAAGTTGTTAATAAGTAGAGGTTCGTTTTTTCTGCTACATCCTATGAATAGTGAATTGACACATGGTAAACTACAGATATATATTAAAATATTATATCATAAAATATTATTATACACATTACTGTATGAATTTGGCTATATTTTTTGCTCTTATATGCGGG
The DNA here is from genome assembly GCA_003709505.1 of Hyphantria cunea. Classification (NCBI taxonomy): domain Eukaryota; kingdom Metazoa; phylum Arthropoda; class Insecta; order Lepidoptera; family Erebidae; genus Hyphantria; species Hyphantria cunea. Next base: position 323,665 of record PKRV01000151.1, read on the forward strand.
AGTAGCTTCAATCAAAGTAAAAATGATATTTTTTATGTCACATAAGGATTAGTAAAGTAAATGTAAAAGGTCTTTCATTGTAAGCAGACCCAAGTAGTGATAGTTTGACTGCCTTGGTGGCGCAGCGGTAGCGTATGCGACCGCTGTTCTTGAGGTCTCTGGTTCGATTCCCGGGTCGGATCAAATGTTTGTATGATCTACAAATGTTTGTTTCGGAGTTTGGATGTTTTCTATGCATAACATGTATGTATTTACGAAAAAAAGTATATATATGTATTTATATCAATTGTCTAGTACCCATAATACAAACTCTGCTTAGTTTAGGACTAGATGGCGTTCTGTGTTAAATGTCTGAAATATTATATAACTAGATAAAAATTATTGCTTTCTTCTTATTAATTATAGAAACAGTTTTAATATTCTTAAGAAAATCATAAAGTTGTTGACTTAAGAAGTAAAGAACATTTATTTTTCAGAACGGAGTGGGACCAATAAGAATAGTAAGAAATGGCATTCAGTTAGATGGCCAAGCATGGATGGTAGACAACCTCGTGGCTTCTAGAATAACGTCTCAAGTCGGTCAGCCCATAACGTTGCACTCACACCGGAACTTTACTGTTAAAGTTGCTGAACCAGATCACACGGAATACTCGAAACTTTTTATAAGTTAGTACCATATAACAGGTGATCAATACATTTAATTTATCATGCTATCCTTGGTGACCTGTGGTTGTCCGTGTGGATTTGATTAAGTATTCGAAATGGCACATCCGATGGTAAGAGCCGACTCAGGGAGCACACTGCGCAGGGCCACAGAACTACAAACATAAAGAAAACTTGAACTAAACTTATACCAGTTCTATATATGTAGTGAGCAGCACTTAATAAATAAATCTGGGTGAGGTAAAGTAGCCTATATCTCCACGACAATTTTTACCTGGGAAATTCTTTCAATTTATTTTTTAGAGCGGAATAGAATCGAGTTTAGTGGACGAGCACTACATGTGCGTGATGCACATGGAGAGAGCGTATTTACGGCAGCACGTGATGAAGTACGCGTATTCGCTGATGCACTAGCAGTAGATGGACCTGGAGGTTTAAACGTGCACAGTGCAGTGCAAGTTCCTCACGTCCATGCACCTCCAGCTTCTAATTTAACGTTAGTGGTTTATTGTCCTTACTTAGATTAGTATTCTCCTGTTTACTGTGTTTACTTCAGAAAACTAACTCACATAAAGTTGAGCTTTATAAAAGTATACTTCTGGTTAACACTTAGTGAATCGACCTGGGCCAGGTATCAACTCTTTGCAGGGGATCTCCCCTGAGTCTATTGCAAAATGTGATCTAAAAATACGTAGTTTTGGTCGGTTCGATTCCGGCGTATCACTGCACTGTGAGCCCTGGTGAATTGGTGAGGTCCAGGGATTTTCCACACGATGAAAACGAGACATCACTAGTTCTGTGCATGAAATAATTATTTTAAAGAGTTTTAACAATTTTGCTTTAAGTCAATATTAATAAAGTCACTTATATATAAACAAAATCATCTGAACACTTTGAACTGTCTTATATTTTACAATATTACTAAAAGTAACAAAACATTCATTTTTTTTACTTTAATGCTATACTTTACATTTATCCGTTCAATTAAGGTTGGAGTCCCTAACAAGACGACTAGATTTGAAAGCACCTCAGTCTATATATCTTGAGAGCAGAGCGGGAAGTATCGATATTACGTCTCACAGCAATATTAAACTCAATTCGATTGTTGGTGCGGTAAGTAATCTTCAGTTATCGTTACGATCTCGATTGTATACAACGCAGAGCGATACATGCCGATGGATCGGAGGAGCCATAATGTCTTTTGCCGATACAAAACAGTTAATTTTTTTCGCGGGAAATCTTCACGTACATACAGTTTAGACTCACGTACAAAAATAATTACCGAAAGAACTTACACGTAAAGATTAAAACAAATATTCTAAATTCAAAAATTTTATTTTGAGTCATTACACTGTAATGCGTGGGGTCATTTGGGCTTATACTTTGACAGAAGGGGACACCTGCGTATGAGTATTCTATTCGAGATTGGGCTCAAATTTTGACATCATGTACAATACGCTTCAACCATTTTTATCTATCCCCGTCAATGCAACCACATTGTTCCGCAGCAAAGCGTGGCATTTTACAGCTTTTATGTAAATTTATAAATTGATTCTGATATCCAAGCTCTGTTGCAAACATCGTGGGCTTTAACATAATGAATGCATCGCTAGTAACAACATTTTATGTGATCTCTTGTAATTTGAAAGACGAAACGAGGTCTATTCGAAATAATATTTTACAGTTTGACGTTAGGCTAAAAGCAAATACTAGGTCGATAAAATATTGACTATTTTACCGAACGAGAACTACTACTATTGTGTGTAATAGAAAAATATCTAGTCTTTAATAAAAAAGTAGATTAATACTTTATACATTTTAATACAGTCAATTTAACAAGCTCCTGATGTTATTGTTGTCTTATTTTACATACTTGACCATTGTGTGCAATTTGTATGTTTCATGTACTTTGGTGTTTGTTAAGATTTTTTTTTTTGTAATTTTTTTGGGGTGAAAACTTCTTTAGCAACGTTGTGGACTTTTTTATGATGGATAAAAAATGTTAAACTCGCATCAGGACACGTGACCTGATCGAAAAATTCGTAAGATTTTTGTGATGGGTAAAATATGTTAAACTCGCGTCAGGCACGTGACCTGATCGAAAATTCGTAAGACGGAGGAAATCTAGATCAATTAATTGTCATAACGCCCGGGTGAATTCGGGAACGCCGAGTGTACCTGAGCGAGAAAGATACAGTCAGCTGCTTTTTGCTTTTGTGTCGCTGTATTTAGTATAGTCAATTAATACATAATAATTGCATAATTTAATCCTTTTTATCACGCATTTTATTTAAAGAGCAAAAAGTTTAATTTCAGATGAGCTTAAATAACTATTTGTTTATAGTTTTGAGTTTTAACTTCGGTCGGCAGTCTTCATGACTGTATTGTTTTTTTTTTTTTGATCACCATTTGATTCCTTCATAAATAAAACAAAATACTTGTATCGGATAATGGACTTACAGTAACATATAACAGTGCCGACTTACATAAAGACATATGCGATGCATTAATCTGTTTTATCTTAGAACTTAATGGGGTATGAGTCAAGAGCACCATGCTATAGTCGAGTAAACTATCGTGATTTATAATCCTGACACAATTTAATGTCGCTTTAATCACTCTTGTATTTTACAGATTAAATTCGATGCTTCAAACATAATTATTAATAACTTAAAAGAAGCTGTTCCAACGGATAAGCCGCAGAAAAACTTGAGAAACACTAAAGTGTTCCAACTTTGTGCCTGTGCTACAGGGAAGCTCTTCTTGGCTGCGCCAGAAGCGCCCTGTGCCGTTCATGATGACGACACTGAATTTTGCCGATGATAGTTAACACTTCCATTCCTAGTCATTTAAACCATAGTGCCAAATAAAATATTATTATCTTGAACAATTACATGTATTAAATAAAAGTCAAGTTAATTAATAAAAATAGGGGTATCCTTGCATGAATTCCTAACAAACTGACATTTTGCAGGCACGTAAAGGATACCACTCTATTGAAAACCTGAAAAGTCCCCATTGAGATTGAGCCCATGTGTGTAAAATTTTTATTCAAGCTCAAAGGTCGCTAAAACGGGTTTTTCGGATATTTTGTTCAATCCGTTAGTATTATCATAAAATATCTTAGACAAAGTTGTAGATCAGGTAACTATCTACTAAAATTGTCCTAATCCTTTTTTCCTTAAGATTTGCCACTTATGTGGCAATACGAAAAAAACCGGTATTCTCCATAAAATGCCCACTCCACCTATAAGGTCACTACCTTCGTAAATATACTTCGCGTATATTTTTTTCAAATTTATATTATTTTTATTTAAAAGTGTCAATGTAAACATTCTAACCAGGTAACAATATGTTTTCACATTCTAATAAAGCAATACAACATCGACATTTTTTACTGATATTACCGCTGCTTCACTCTTAATAATCAAAATTTTCATCAAATCAAAACAAAATTTAATTATATTACATTCTAATAATGTTTAAGGACAGTATATTCAGTTCGCATATTATGGAAAATACATGTCCAGCTAACTTTCGAAGGGCTTTTTCTCAAAAGTGTTAAATCTTAGGGAAAAAGAGACAAGGACAATTCTAGTAGATAATTACCTGATCTACAATTTTGTCTTAACTATTTTATCGTTAAACTAACCGATTGGCAAAAAATCCAAAAGACCCATTTTGCGATTTTTGACCTTGAATAAAGTTTTTTGCACACATGGGATCAATGGGGACTTTTCAATAGAGTAGTATCCCTTACCCTGCAAATCCCTGCAAATTTTCAGCTTGTTGGGAATTAATGCAAAGGTCAATGTATATTTTGACTGGGCTATAAATAAGGACCAGTTTCACCACTTACTGCTAAACTCCCTTGACAATTTTGACTACATTGAACTCTACTAAGGTACAGATAACGGGTCCAAAAGTTTCAAATAGAGACAAATATGTCCGATAACCGTATGTATATCAGCAGCTTTTAACTGTTAAATTGTGTAATACTTCAAAAAACTACCTGGACCTTTATTAGGAATTGGTGAAACTGATCCTTAATATTTTATTTTAAAAGTATAGATAAACAGTGATGGTGACTCAACCTCGTATCTCAATTCCATTTTCACAGAACGTACTAATTATCCAATGTTTTCATATCGAGAAATGAAAATTTTATTTTAAAGCACACAGTAAGAACAATTTGAATAACTTTGTTGAATTAAGTCGTAACAGAACATACTGTTTTACATTTCGATACTCATTTATATATATTTTTACTTTTTGATGGGGGCATTTTTTTCCTTTTAAGATTTAAACCGTTGACAATTCGTTAAGATATGAAATTGTTTTGCAAAGAAAATTTCTAGTAAGCCCACGAGATAAATAGTAACCTCAGAAAGTAATTTTATTTTACCTATTATGAGGAATGATTTATTATAAATACATATGAGTACCATGTTACAATTAGTTGAACAATAAAATATGTAATATCAAAATATAGCGTAATGCCAATTGACTACACTAATATTTTATGTACTACATTTATTATTTACGAAATGTAAAGTAAATAAAAAAATTGTTGAACACTTTGCACACTGGAATTTAAGAAGGTATTGCATTATATAAAAATTACGATTAAGATAAAAAAATTGAGTTTTTTTGTAATGTAATATATAATAAATACAATGTTCTTAGCACTTTAAAGGATCACTTTCTTATTGAGGCCAAAATGCAATTTGTATTAGAAAGGTGAATTTAATTACATTTGACTTTTATGGTTCATTCTTAGATAGACAATTACATATATATACTAATGTTCTACTTGAATTTTTGGGCGAGTTGTTTTAGTGTTATAATTAGTTTGCAGAAACCAATAACTACATGTTATCTAAGAAAAAAAACAACCTCAAATATCTTATGTTTTCAGATTATACTAGTTAAACTGTGAATACTTCATAATCAACATTTATAAGTCACCGACATTACTTCAAAACTTTTGAGTTCGAGTTTCCTTCATCGTGTATTTATTTATCAATATTTGTAAGTACTATTTATTTAATTAAACACCATGAAACATATATATAGTCGGTGTTTTATGGTCCTTAAATATTTAGTAGGTACCCATTAAAATTTTGTAGTTTTGTGTTTTGAAGTAGCGTTTACATAGTGGCTTATCTAATTTACTTGGAAATGCTTTCGAGTATTACGCATTGCTTAAATTTACAGAAATCTTTGTGATACAAATTGTATATACCTTATTGTATTTATATATAAAAGAGTACTTATGAGTAGCCGCCTTATTAATATGAAGATAGTGAAATTACTGACTTTTTATTAGGAGTAAGAAAAATGTATTATAAATTTTAATTTAACACGAAATTATAAGTAACTAATAGAAACGGGTAATTGTTTATTTTAATATATAATATTAAAACATGTTCGTTTATTATTGTTACATCTACTTGGATTGCAATCAAATCTATATTACTGATTGTAAAAGGCTGTTATTAGATCTCGTTACATGACGTAAGGGAAATCTTGATTCAATTTAAAATTTAATTTATCTATACAAATCCCTTTAAAAATAAACCCATTAATAAAAACTAGTGGTGGCCCGTGATTTGAACATACATTCAATTAGTGTTATTCTTTGATTTTTTTCATCTTTCTGCACATACACTTTAACTGTGATAAATTTCATATTCCTCTATAATTTTCGTAAAAAGGGATTCAAAGTTTCACATCTTAATACATTTGTATCTGATAAAAATGTTGATTTCTATATCTGTATCGAACTTATGCCATGTTCAGAAGTCTAAACTTGTAAAGATGAGATCAAATTTAATGTGTAAGGAGGGCGCATTACCGCTAGTCGTTTTCTCACACAGAATGGTCCCCGACGCGTAACCCTGATTGAAACGCATTATGTGAGCGGGAATACTACAGATTGTTTTCTAAAGAATTTAACGTCTTCTTGTTAAAAATTTATACGGTACTTGAGAAATATAACCTTTAAAAAGCTACATACAGATACCAATCTAATATTTTTGTGCAATATGAATTTGAAATGGGGATGACTACACGGTTGGCCTAGCGGTTTCAGTGGTCGCCATACCGCTTCCTACTGCGCTAAGTGTTGTGGGTTCAAATCCTACACGGGACAACACTTTGTATAATCCATAAATTGTTGTTCTAAATCTGGGTGTACTTTGTGTCCGTTTCATGTATGTTTGTAAAGATCCCCGCGACATAGAAAATTATATTTCTAATGCGGGAGTTGTCTTTTTAAAAAAGAAAGAAAGAAAGAAATTAGATGCCACAATAGTCAGGTGAAACATAAGTATAATAGTGCAGGTTAATCAATTTATTCTTCGTCTTATCAACAATTGTCACCGTGGTTACTTAGAACTTACGAGGTACATGTATGATGTGAATTTTTATATGAAAAATTTATTGTACTTAACTTTTGATAAAACTGGCATTTAAAGAATGAAAACATAGTTAATACAAAATAAAATTGTAAACATGATGTCTTTTCAAAGTTACAATAGCCGTCCGTCACAGAAATTATGGCCTGTAATTTAATGTAGACAAATAGATTCGGTACATTAGGATGTATTTTTCTATCTACGTAATTGGTAAACATAAATTGAGATACACATTAGTAATTCTTAAACAGTCCGAAATTAAATCCCCAGCGAGTGATTAGTGTTGTAGATATCGGTAGCAGAGGGGGCGTTGAGAAGCGCGGGGACCGTGGTTACTAGCACACGACTCCTCGGTAATTAGAGTTAGCCACCGACCGCAGCGTACCACATACACCGGCCACCCTAATTGAAACCGCAACGACAGCGTTTTGTTGCCACTTTTTTTCTGGTCCGTTAACGAGGACTAACGTTAGGAATTGCATCCTTAGAATCTTTTTGCAGATTTGATACTCTGATTTTCTTGTTGTACCGATCATTAGCTAATATGTGTTATAATTGAAAATTCGGTTCAATGAAAAAAAGGTTGAGGTTTTCAAAAAAAATCTATACCTATTGATAAATAGGTTTTTAAAGAGCTCGGTAATGGTTTCATATCAGAGCTACTTTAACATAACTTTGCCGCTAATGTGGTACAAAATTTATGATATTTCTTAGAATTCTGTAGAATCTTTCAAGAAAATAGATTTGTAATAATTGTATTACATTCATGAATGTATCATACATTTGTATATATCAGCTTATATAATTACCACGTTAACAATCCAGACCATTCAAACAAGTACTACTCAGTAATACTTAATATAGTCAATGCAGTATACAAAATACGTAATAAGGTCAACGGTTAATAAGAATACTGCCTCATTAGTCAAATAGTTGACATATGCGACTGCCTATCAAGAGGTCTCGGGTTCGAATCCCGGGTCGGGCCAAGAGTGTGATTGTGTTTTCTGATTACATAAATACTTAATAACAGCTCGGAGCTTGGAAGTTCGGGTCTGAACCCCCGTGCCTCGGAGAGCACATAAAGCTGTCGGTCCTGTTCCTGATGTCTCCCCGGTCGTGTCGGTTAACCGTCCCATCGGATATGAGAGAGAGGGAACAGAGAGTGCACCTGTGTTTGCGCACACACTAGTGCACTATGATATCTCATGCGTAGTTGGCTGGTCTCCGTTGAGACTGGCCGCCATAACCGAAATCGGCTAGGAGAACATCATCAATAAGAATACGCTAATTCATACATTAGTCTCAATATCTCTGTTAAGTCATTTACAGATTCAACTATTAAAATTACCGAAATCCAAAACTATAACGTGATTCTATGTATGTTATACCATACGTAGAATCACGATTAAGAAAATCATCGTGATTCTATGTATGGTATAACATACATGACAATAACTCGATGGCCATAACCAAAAGAAAATCGGCTCGTCTTAGAATACATTCGTTGAAACTGAATTTTATTTGTTTCTTTATCTTCAGAGTAACATAAAAGAGCTGTGAACTGTCACGTTTATTTCACGACACTTTTTTACTTACGACTCAATAAACAAAAACAATCGAGTACAAATATTTGTATACTTCGGATTTTTGTTTGTTTATCGTTTGTGTTGCACGATAAAAATGGCAATGCAATCAAAAATGTACCGAAGGTTATCGCATAACTATAGATGTGTTGCTGAGTTAAAAGTTAATTTGTAGAGCAGTCTTCCGTAAACTTTTTGGTTTCAAGGTTTACCTAGGAAAATTTAAATTTTTGGAGGTACACCATAAATGAAAAAACAGTTGAGTAATATTAATACACGCTTATCAACAAAACAATGTTTTTAATTTGTAAACAAAACTATATTTATTATTTATCAACAAAGCTAAACCTAAATTTCAAAAAAAATATGAGCCTGTTTAAATGAACATAGATCATCGATCATCTTGATCGTCGTTGCCTTTTTTGGTTTTTGTTGTGGTTATAGTTAAAAATCCTAATTCAGATAAATAAGTAGTTGCAAATCGCATAAGCCATTATTACCACGTCAAATTATGCTCATTGAAATATTCTTTCGTTACTTTAAATATTTCTTATCTAGTTATATGGTTAGGCAGTGACAGACAAAATAAAAAGTCCCCAGAAATTACAGAATAAAAAATTTAAAGTCCTCGGAAATCAGAGCAGACTTGACTGTAAGTGTATTGCGTAAGCTGCTTATGTGCACAAACCCCAAGGACTATGGATAGGAAGGAAGAATAGGAATGGGACAAAAAAAATTAGAAAGGGAAGAATATAAATACATTGAAAATATTGAGGAAGGGTAGAATAGAAATAGGGCGGAAATGTTCAGGAAAGGAAGAATAGAAACAGGTTGAAAATGTTCAGGGAGTGAGGGGCTACTTTTATAGGAAGAGGGATGATGTAGGCCCTTTGCGAATCATATTCTACAGCTTTAGAAGATAGATCGATCGATATCAATTTTTTATCTCCTCAGAGGGCACTGGAGAAAATTCTAATGAGTAATTCTCCAAAAAACAGACACTCCCCAAAAGCAGCCTGTAAATTTTAACTTTTGTTTGTAATAATGGACATCTCGTGGGAAGCTTTGCCTGCCACGATTTTCTTTGATTATAAACGAGGTTTAAACTTCAAGGAATATCAATAAAATGTACAAGGTTCTTTTCCTGTCCTTTGGAGAATGCAGCATCTGCATGTAGCTTTTTTCCGTGCATTGACAATTGCGGATCTGCTTCAGGGTACAGGAAAAGTAGATCAAGTCGTCTTTACAAAAACCGGGAGCAGCAAGTTGACCGTAGGAAGACACTAGTTGAAGTTAGTATATGATCAAGTCATGTACAATAGCGTTCAGTATTATTGTGAGTTGGTAAAAAGGGCAGGAAGTGGCGACTAGTTGCTTGGATGGTTTGGAGCAGGTTACTTATTCGGGAGCAGTTTGGGGCTAGAACTTCTATGGTAAAATCTCACATGGTGATGTGATGTATGTGTTTCGACCCTAAAGATTCCAGAACTGTTCAAGCTGGTGAATAGTTAATAACATGAGGGCAGTAGACAACTCCTGGAATACCACTACCTCTCTTGGTCGTGGGAGTGCCACGCTTTGGCATGAATGGGCTGGCTCGAACGGAGTGATACCACAACCTCACCGAAAACCGGTATGAAACAACGCATGCGCTATGTTTCACCGAGTGAGTGAGGATACCGGAGGTCCATACTCCAAATCGTCCCCCTCCCCTTGTTCATCCCCTAAACGTACTTGTGATGCCTCTGGTGTTGCGGGTTTCCATGGGCGGCGATAATCGCTTACCATCAGGCGATACGTCTGCTCGTTTGCCCACTATTCCATAAAAAAACAAGCCACATTTAGAATAGATGAACGAAACAAAACGCTTCTCGTAATTTACATCTGTGTACCTAAGTATTATTCTTCTGGTCGTGTGTTTAGGTTTTTGGGATAACCTTATTTTTTCAAAGCACACCAACAGATAACCACGGCACACCAGTGTACCGCGGTACATACTTTGTGGAACACTGTGGTAGAATACCAGTTCTTACTTATAGTATAAATAGAGATAGTAACAAAATACCTAGGTCTACTAAGACAAGTCAGATGTTTACCAAGACTTCTTACTCTATAACGATATTGAATCATTCTATTGTAAACTTGTTCATTCAGGATTTTGTAAACGGTAAAAAACAGTTTATTGAGTAAATATAGACTTAATCCCATAAAGGGAAATGGTACTGTACACAATAAGAAATGACTTCAAGTGCTAAGCATTACTAGAGCCCCTGTGCCGTTAAGAAAAGCACAATAGGTTAATGTGCATAGCATAAGACAAGGTATTTGTTCCGATCAAGATTACCCAAAGATAAAAACACTGAGAGTCATGTAATTGAAGAATTTGTATCAGATACCGATGATAATTGTAACTTATAAAAAATAGAAACAGAAAATATTTCAATTGCCGATATTTTTTTCAAAAACTTCAGATAAATTATTATAATCTCACGGTCCAAATCTAGTATTTTATATCTCCACTACCCATGATTTATTTTCGACTCTCTCAATAAATAAACAATTGTTACAGAAAATTTTGTATTGTGTAGTTAGCATGTGTACGTACAAGCTGAACGACATGACCATTATGGCTGTTGTTAAATCTTTCAAGTTTCGTTTCGTTTTCCCTGTTGTTTCATTTGTCGCAAAGGGCACAACTTTCTTTACGACTCTCCGGATACCTTTTAAATGCGCTCCCTACAGCATCACGGCCTACCGTTTTATCAGATCACCTCCCATTACACACGACATGCACATATGTTTCTTAGTTTTTTATTGTAGCCTTCCCTTTTATTTGGATTATAAATAAAGATCATATCTTAAGCATTACAAACCTCTTATACTATATTTGATTGTACAATATTATGTCCACTTCATGTTTTTATTAGTTTGTCTGAACTGGTGAAATTATTCAATTTGCTTTATTCGCTTGTTTACAAATAACATACAATACCGACTGTGAGCAATTGCAAAAGAAGGAGCTAAAGATTTTTAGGCCAAAGACAAGAAGAGAAACTGGAATAGATTTTACTTTATCGTCGTCATCACTTCGCCGAAGTTTAAGATGAGTATTTATGTCGAGATCGAACCGACTAAAATTGTCTCTTTCCTCAACCATTTCATCTGAACAAATTTAGATCTATATCAAGACTTGAGACCTACATATTAACGTGTTTCAGTCTCAAATATCGGGATTTTTTTATCATTTGACTGACGTTGTTTTAGTGGTAACCTCGCCGCAGCAAACCCCACAAACCCGATGGGACGACACTATGTGTGATCCAAAAATTATTGTTCTGAGTCTGGATGTTCTTTGTGTACAATTCATGTATGATTGTAAAATCTCCTGCGGCACAGAAATAATTCCTAGTACGGAACTTGTCTCTTTTCAATCATCGATCAATTCGAATTACGATCTTTCATCAACGATAATTGAATTTAACTTAATCACCCAGAAGAAATACATGTCTCCATGTATTTCTTCTGGGTGATGGAATAAAATGTTTATACAGTAATAATCTCAGTGCTGTAGCTATATTACTTTAGCTTCTACTTTGAAAACGTATGGTTCCCATGAGAAAAAAAGCGTGGAACTTTAAGACATGCGCTTAAATCCACAGCTAACTCTTGTCGATTATTCATAATTTAGAAGGTATTCTTTAGTGTCTTTGTTTTGTTTAAAACAATGTGTCAATGCAAATATTTACGTTGAAATAACTACTCTTGTTTAATAAGAATCACATTTCAAATAAATTGGTACGTTTTATTTGAAGTATATTTTATTATGTTTGTTTTTGTATTTACAATATAAAATAATACGAGTAGACTGTTAGCCAATTTACGTTTAATTACGCATGTAAATTATGCCACAATTCCGTACTTAAAATTTAGCTTAGAAGGTAAATTAAATATTTAACTTAATGGATTATGCAGAGCTTAGTAAATAGTATAGTTAAAAGAATATAAAGATGGTACAGCTACATACGGTTATATCATTTAGCAATCAGTGACCTTTTCTTAAACCAAATTTCTCAGAAAAACGCTGCCAAATGATCGTTTGGCCTTAACTTCGTAGCACATGGAAGACATCCATAAAACTTTATTAGGTCTCTTCGTGAATTAGATCCTGCTGACGGCATATGTCTAAGAATTGAATGTGTAAATAAGTTGATTTATATTTACAGACCTATGTTCTCTCTTTAGATTCAAATTATCACCACGCCAAATTTCATTAAAGTCAGTAAGTACAGCGGCGTAGCCTTAAAAGCATCACAGGCAGACAGATTGAGTTACTTTCGAATTTATTCAATACATGAAAACATATAAAAAAAAATTAATAACAAAAAAAAATATCTCATATCGCACTGAAGGGTGGGTAGGATAGATTTAAGTTTGATATCAGAGTGATATTTAATATCATCATTAATAAGTTAATGTTCTCTCCTAGCCGATTACGGCCAACGGAGACCAGCCAACTACGTAGGAGATATTAAAGTGCACAAGTGTTCGCTCAAACACAGGTGCACTCTCTGTTCCCTCTCTCTCATAATCCGATGGTATGGTTAACCGATACCATCAGGAGAGATCGGGCCACAGGACCAACAGTTTTACGTGCTCGCCGAAGCACGGGCGTTCAGACCCCAACTTCCAAACTCCGAGCTTTGGCCCGACCCGAGATTAGAACCCGAGACCTATTGATTAGCAGTCGCATACTTCAACCGCTAGACCAACGAGGCAATAGGTGAATATATTAAACTCGTAGTATTAAAAAGATCGGAAGCTACAGGTGACGATGTATTATAAAACAAAGGGCGTTTGGTATATGTATAAGACATAAAAACACTCCTGATATTAAAGTGAAATCATGTTATTATTCTGTTTATTTGCTAACTAAAACCGAAAAAACATGTTACTATTACTGAAATCAACTGATTGAAAAGTGTTTAACTATTTTTTTCAAAAAAACTGTCACCTGAAATGTTACAAAGTAGGTCCCGTAGGTATATTTTTTACTAAGTGATTACTTATCAACCTACATATTTCCTTTACAAATGAGCGTGACAGGCCTTATGAAAATAAATAATTCAACAAAAATCTGGACTTATTCCATTCGTTTAAATATTTACGTGGTTTAATTTAGAGCTTTATTTAAAAAACAACGTTTCATTTAATAGGTGTTCTCTGATACTCGTGAAATTAACATTATGAGGGTATACTGAGAAACCTGTAGGATGTCCATCTGGACAACATCTAGGTAGTATCAAGGTCAATCCAACGTGCACAAACACGATGTATTTATATTTAATATATCGAATTTACATAAAAACTGTAACTTAATCCCCACAATGAATGGTAACACAGTTATATTCGGTGCAATATTCAACGCATACTAATAAATTAAATAACAACTTGTAACAGAAAAAATACCCAATAGAAAAGTTCACTTCGATGAAGTCTAGATTCGCAACTTTCTCTCGAATTTATTTAATATTTCTTCAAAAACAAAACAAACCTCTGATTTTGTGTATATAATGTGAAACGGAAACAATTAAATGTAGATATTATTCTTTTATGTCGATATAAAGCGCGTTTATTTTCCAACTTACTTGCTCAAAAGTGACTTTAAGAATAAAGTTGACTACACGCCTATCCAAAGCTCATGTCTTATTTAGTAACTATAGACGACTTCTTGTGTTTTCAATACAAAGAACAACACACATATCTTAAAGAGTTTTAAGTGAAACTTCTTTAGGCGCAGGAGGGTAAATTTTTTACAAATGTAACGTCACGGAAGTATGCAACGGAAGTGTCGAAAAAGAGAGAGAGAGCGATCGAGACCGATTGAGAGAGAGTAAGACAGGGCGAACGTAGCATGAAGCAACTAGCGGTGGAGTGAGAGTAGGGATGCTTTAGTCACAACAATACCTATAGAAATCCCGTCGAATAGTGTAAATATTAAAAAAAAAAATTATAAAACTAAATTTATAATTTATATTAATTTTCAACACTTTTAATATTTTAATGACAATTAAATTCCTAACATATCTTCCTTTTTCCCTTCCTTTAAGTCTCGGAAATCTAAAGTTTTAGATTTGTATAAATATAGACAAGACTGATAAATTAGTTCGCCAAAGAAGTTTCACTTCTGACATGTGTACTTTGTACGCACGCACTTTTTTTTATCTACTACAGAAGGAAACTAAAAAGGAAGGGTAATAGTTTCGGCAGTAGGTGTTTGTTTATATGTTAAACTACTCAACCGATTTTAATGAATAATAAAACTTATGATAAAATTTATATTGCCTATATCACCTGGAATATAGACAATATAAATTTTATCAAAAGTTTTACGTAGTCAGGCCATAGTTTTTTCAGCTTTTTCTGTACATGAGACTCTTGAAAATATGTTCATGTTGTTGTATCTTTATTATTATCATATCTATATTTAGGTAATGATTACATGTGAAGATGAATTAAATTGTTAATAAAGATCCGATTTTAGTTCCGTTGTTTAGAAACAGTCCAGCTCGAGTTCACTGACTTGTCCACATTATGTAGATGAGGGCGCAGGTGCTCGTTATGTGGCCCAGGCGCCACACAGTATAAAAACTTCGCCGAACCAAACGACCCTTACCCACTATTTCTTGGCGATTCTCTCTGTTGTTTTTCTGACGGTAACTATAAATGTTTTAGATATGGATCAAAATGCATTTTAAATAATATCTCATTTGAATGAGTTTATACAAAAAATCCGTTATTGGTTTATATATATTAAGCTTAGTTTCAAAATCAGAAGTGATTAAAATAGAAGTAACATAACTACTTTAATATATTTAATTCATCTTATTGAATTTATATATAAATTAACCAAACAAATTTTTACCTATTTCTTTTAGAAATAGGTAAAAATTGGATGGGTGTGAAATAAACTTTACAAAAATATTTACGAGTCGTTACGCGATGATCGGAATTCACCAGACATGTAAAAAGATCTACTAGTAGGCAGTAACAGCTGACAAACTCATCTTTTAATAATCTGAATAAATCGATGGGGCCACATTAGTAGTAACTTTAGGAAGTAGTCTATAAAGCTCTATGGGCTTGGATAAAGGTGAATAAAATTAATCATCTTCTTAGCCTTTATATTCCCAAGATTAATTGAGGTCGGCTACTAATTCAACCGGGTGCACTTGAATATGAGTTTTTACACAGGGCGACTGGCATCTGACCTCCGCAACTCTAAGGGTAAACTAGATTCGAAGGTTGAACTAGCTGTCAGTGTCAGATTGCCATAGATGTTCATGACAACCGACACCGACGGCATAATGTGCTCTCTGGGGCATAAAATGAATGAACTTTTTAAAAATAATGATAAATAAATCGCCACAAATGTACCGTCTCGAATGAACTGATACTCTCACAGAAAACCAACATTCTCAACGGAAGTTGCAGATCACATGCGCCATTAGTCACTTGCCATCAATTGACCCATCTGCTCTTTTGCCTCTTCAGAAAAAAACGACATCATTTCAGCCGTAAAACGTCTACTGCTAGACATAGGCCACCCTCAAGGCTCTGCACAACCACCGGTCCTGTGCTGTCCGCATCCAGCGGTTTTCCGCGACCGTCATCAAATTATCGTGGCGCAGTCGTAGCGTACGCGACTGCTGTCCATGAGGTCTCGGGTTCGAACCTGGGTCGGACCAAATGTTTGTATGATCTGCAAATATTTGTTTCGGAGTTTGGGTGTTTTCTATGTATAATATGTATGTATTTACGAAAAAAAAAGTATTTATATATTCATATCAGTTATCTAGTACCCATAATACAAGCTCTGCTTAGTTTGGGACTAGATGGCGTTGTGTGTTAGATGTCCGAAAATATTATTATTATTTTTATTATTATCGTACCACCACGTGACAAAAAATGCACAATGTTTTATCAATATTACAAAATTTTAGAGCTTAGGAATCAATAACTGCACAAGAAACAGTCGACAATATTTGTCTAAGTAACATACTGTAACAGAAACTAATGTCTTAAACTTTATTGTACATATATAACAAAACTACCAAATGTAAGTGATTGTTATGCAAGAAACTGTATATAAATATCAAATTTGTGATAAATTGGAACATTTTGTAGTATGTACGCGGATGACAAATACGGCTGTTAAAGCCACCTGGCTGCGATACCTGTCTGCAACCAGTGTTTACGTAATGCCAGGCGGTACCTCTACATACTAGATGAATTGCAAAAATCAAAAACAGGAATGTTATTATCAAATACAATAAAAGGTAAAATATGTTTTGTTATACATAAAATACATTTTCTATTAAATTGTTAAAGTTAAGATATCAGTACACGAAGGGAAACCGTTGAAGAATTCGTATACATAAATAATATTATGTTATATAGTGAGGAAATATGATTTCAGAAGTGTTTACTTTAAAAAAAATTGTATGTATGTATTCATATATTTTATGTCACTTTTAAAATTATAGTATTCGCGTATTGTACCAAGCCGCCCAAAGGCCTCCAACTGAGCTTCACGAGTGTTATCCTATGATAACAACCGGGACCTGCTGCTTAACGTAACCTCCGAATCACGGAGATGCTCATGGTAACATTTGACCAGCGGTCACCCATCCAGATAATGACCGCGTCGTCGTTGCTTAACCTCGGTGATTGTTTCTAATCATCGAGTGCAACTGGGCTATGAGCGCCTTATAAGTGCAAAAATTATTAAAAATCAGTGTTTAAGCACTATAGTGCTTAAATACTCATTAACAATGATTTCCAGCCATTATTAGTGTTCATCGTTTGCTATAGTTACGCTCTGTTGTCGCATTACACAAGGAAAATTAAAATTTCAAAGTGTGAAAAATGAAAATTGTATTTATATGCGACAACGTGATAGAATACATTAACCAACATAAATAAATAGCACAAAGCATTTCATGGAAGGGAGAAAGTGTAATGAGGACGCACAAAATGTAATTTTAATTTTATTCTTGCCACTTTTTCCACGGCTGGTGGCGCTTAATCATAATCACGCCCGGGCGTGATAATCTTACAGCTCTAGCCGAGCCAAGAATGAAGAGGAAACGACACACGGATTATTTTTTCTCGTTATCTGCCTTATAAATCATTTTAATACGTGTATAGAGTGTGTATTACAATTTTTAATTTACATCCATTAAAATAAAAACTTTGTCAGTGTAATGACAGATTAAAAAATGGAATGTAACCATTGCATGGGTATTATGATTTAGATTTGGAAAGCAAATTACGCATGATTAATATCACTGCAAAAAGAATGAAAATTTGAAAGAAACCTTATACCAACCTGATTGGCCAAAGCAGTGTAGTACCCACGCCAATACCTTCTTTATAAAGACAGGCTACGCCCAGCAGTGGACCATTAAAGGTTGTTGATTATGATAATGATGAATAAAAAATGGAGTTTACCATTGCACTAGTCTAGTTTTGAGTCAAAGGAGAAACCTTTTATTCTACTTTACCTAATATGTGAAAATACAAAAAAAATATAAGAAACAATGACATTACAAGGTAACTCCCAAACTTCTAAAGCAACTGTCAAAACTTAGGTACAAAGTCTCCATTTTAATATTTGAAGTAAATGAATTATGAAACATCATTAATAATATGTCAATCATACCATTTTCCTGTTTGGACCCACACAAATATCTATCACTCTTACTTAAAGAAATAACTTAGTTAATTTGTTCTTTTTTTTTTCAGTACAGGTGTCTCGCGCTTATTAAAAGTTTGTAATAAATTTTAATTAACCAATAACAAATAAATAGTACTCGTATAATATTGATAAGATACAAAGTTATAAACTATGCAGTTTATCTATTACTACGTCCAGAAAAAAAGAGATGTTTTAAAATTGAAGTAATCATACTTATTTTGTTGACGAACTGGAAATCTCTTCGGATCTCCAGCTCCTCAGGGATTCAAGAGCCAGTATATGGTGGTGGTGGTTTCTGCGTAGAACCATCAGTTATTGAATTAATTATTGTGGCACTTTGTAAATTAGAAACTGAAAAAAGAATGGATTTGTTATTTTTATTATGAATACAGTTCAGTTCATTTACTAGCGAACGGTTTACTGAGTGATTGTTGCTTTAAAATTTGAACTTATGACAAAAATTAAAGACAGTCTATACGTCTTATGACAATACACAAGAGAACAATGAGATTGCACTGTTACCGATCAACGATTTACCATCTTTCGCTTATGCAAATGTATTGCGAAGACCAGGCGCGCGACGCTTCCTCCCGGCATTATATGGCAATCCCACTTTGTCAAGGCACCGACTCGACTGTTATTGCGGAATGTTTCACCTGCAACACACTAACGGAGCGTACAGTAATAATATTTACACAAGGGAAATTCAAACGTCGAACTATTTGCGCATTTGGCCCAAAATGGAATTTCTTTGTTACAACGACTATAAATATTATATGAACGATGTGACAAAGAAGTCAAAAGGCAACATTTTATGCTCCCATCAAATATTAAACTCTGTTGTTGCAATATTATGTAAGTGGGAGTCCTTTTGTATGTAAAAAACTGATTTTGTTTAGAATAATTGTTTTTACGCATTTTATACGCATGTACATTGAGGGCTCTGATTATTTAACTTTCTATTAGCCTTTATCATATAAAATGCATATCTATTCATAAATAAAACTGAATTGTCTATTTACAATTCCAAATTAATAGCTTTTCACTAAATGCATATGAAAGTTTAAACGGTACCTACATCAAAAAATCGATTTTAAAAACTATTTTGTCTATCTGCTCCGGCTAATCTTAATCTATGCGCGGGCTTGACCGGTTTTGACTGGACTTTTACTGGCACATAACTAATAATAAGGAGTAACTTTGGCTACACTTTTAGACTAGCTTCACCCCTGGGTATCGCCTGCAATTGTTTTTATAAAGGTACAACAACAGCCGCGGGATCAGCTAGAATTGTTTAAAAAAAAACAAAATGCCGATTATTATCTAGCTAACGTACAAACCCTAATGAACAGTACCTAAGCGATTAGCATATCCTATTAACACTCTAAAACCATTGGTGTCACTTACATATAATTGCCCTTTCCCTATGCAACTAATCCCATAAAGCTTTCAGTTCTTACCAGAAGACACTCAGTGTATACTCATGTTTTTCTGATAGCATTTTCAATAAATTTCTATAGATTTATTCTACATGTTCATCTTTGATACTCGCGGAATCCATTATAAATGGTAAGTTGAGTGGAACTAAAGAGCAGCTGCTAAGAATAAGAGGGTACTGTTAAATGTTTTAAATTAATCAAGGCAAGACTACAATCGGCTGATTTGCATTTATACGAGGTACTCGCGCTTGCGCTCCGTCCAGCGACATCGATACAAGCAGATTCAGTTGAGACACTTACATGAATATCATACATTTTTGTTTTGCAAGATGACGTCATTGTAAACACGTATCAAAGAAAATATGGAAGACTTTTAGACATGTACTTAACATGTACTACAATTAGAATTAGTCATAAACTTACAACATATCGGCCAGTTATAATTGGTATTGACCAGAGTTACCTTTAATATAGTTTCCTATAATGTTAAGAAAATTAAAGTACAGAATTATACTTTAATTTTCTTAAAACTATTGGTAACTGTACCGATGTTAATATTGCTTATAAAGGACTCTGTCTTTCCAAGTAGAATGTAAGTAGATGTGCGCCTTGAATGATTTCTTTATTTAAGTTCAAACCTTCAATGGTATCACTGAGTTTTTTTTTGTTAGTATGTTAGCTTTGGAGCATTTTAACAAAATTAAATTCAGGTGGCAATAACTTGCATACTGTTTACCTTTCATTTAAGCTATTGTACTTGAATATCTGACTTTTAAAAAGAGCGGCTATGAGTTTCTTTGACTACACGGTTGGCCTAGTGGTTTCAGTGGTCGCCACGCCACTTCCTACTGCGCCAAGTGTTGTGGGTTCAAATCCTACATGGGACAACACTTTGTGTGATCCATAAATTGTTGTTCTAAGTCTGGGTGTACTTTGTGTCCGTTTCATGTATGTTTGTAAAGATCCTCGCGACACAGGAATGTATATTCCTAATGCGGGAGTTGTCTTTTATAAAACTAAAGAAAAATAAAGAAAAATAAATAAAGTATTCTTCTCATAAGGCTCTATGCATTTTGGAAACTGGAAGTTATGGATCGACACAGGCAGGCAGTGGATTTAGTTGTTTTCACCTAATTCACTTTGACAATACAGTTCCTCTGTGGCGTCTGTTTGTGTCGATCTATGATTTTTATCCGTAGCTTAAATTTAACGATCAGAAATGTCACTTTGTATCTTAATTGAATAAATGATTTTAAAATTTAATTTAGTATCGTTACCAAAAGCCGCTTTACAGAAATATCAAACAGCTTTGTGAGAGTTCCAATAATTATGATGAAAATTAACCTATAGACAAATACTAACAATGTATATACAATATTACCTTCAGTTCGCTTGTCAAATATACATACACAAAAAACACGAGTTCTGCAAAAACCTTGATTAGTATTTCTGTTAATTTGTTTAGTAAATTTTAATATTATTAAATAAGTAATCGGGTAAACTGTAAATAGATGACAACAGGTGGTAGCGTTCCATGTAACGTTTAGATAATCTCCTAATAGCCAGCTGACATGTTTTGATATGTCTATATATTTCGTTGTATAGCGTACTAGTCAGTATTAATGCAATGATTATACTGTACAAGACACTAAGTAATTAACATGTACTTGACATGATAGTAAATAATCTATCCATATTTACTATCTAATGTAATAAACTCGAAAGTAACTTCGTCTGTCTGACTGTTAGAGCGTGTTCATATTATCCGATACGATATCAGACGAAGTATTTTTTTTTTAATCTTTCACGTCTAAACTGCTGCACCCGTTTCAATGAGACCTGGCGTGGAGATACTTTGTTCTTGAAGAAGGACATAGACTTCTACATATCGCAATAACCGAAAGTTACGCAGGCGGAGTCGAGTGCAAAAGATAAAAGATTATAAAACAATGACCTGTATTAAAATACAGTCATACGTATGAAAAAACCGGCCAAGTGCGAGTCGGACTCGCACTATGTGATGTAACTAAAAATGTATGCTTTTCGCAATATCTCCTTTGTAGAAAATTTGATATTGATATGAATTTCAGCTTGAAACCTCCACGTGTTCCTGAGAAAAAGGGGCTTCACAGGCAGACGGACAACAAAGTGATCCTAGAAGGGATCCGTTTTTTTCCTTTTGAGGTACGGAACCCTAAAAAATCTGGTTTTTATATATTATTATTATTATTATTTTATATATTTATATATATATATATATATATATATATATATTCATATTAGAATTGGAACAGAATTTGTCGGATTGGATAGTTTTGAATTTTTCCTTATCGCAGAATTTTTTTACAGGTTTTTATGCAAGCATTCACTCATTGTGTTTTATTTTACTTTTTCTGTAAATCAGTAACTTAATCTGTAAACTCTATCAGTTACTTACGTAAAGTGGTTGTATTAATAATTTTAATTTCTACTTGACAATAGAGTACATTTGGCGTCTATTTGTCTCGATCTATGATTTATATCTGTAGCTTCAATTTAACCTTCATAAATGTCACTTAGTGTCTTAATTTTTTTTTCTTTTTAGATACAATTCCCGCATTTGGAGTATACATTCCTGTGTCGCGGGGATCTTTACAAACATACATGAAACGGACACAAAGTACACCCAGACTTAGAACAACAATTTATGGATCACACAAAGTGTTGTCCCATGTAGGATTTGAACCCACAACACTTGGCACAGTAGGAAGTGGTGTGTCGACCACTGAAACCACTAGGCCAACCGTGTAGTCAATTGAATAAATGATTTTGAATTTGAATTTGAATTTAACCAATTTTCATCTTTTTTTACCCGACTACAGCAAAGCCAAAAAGAAAGATAATTGTTTCTTATAATGGCTTCGAGTACCATAGACTGTATAATTTTCTTTCAAAAGTTTTTTACATGGTCGATTTTTAAACTTTTTTTTGTTTCATTTGACGGTCGATTAAGCGACTTCGAAAACAGATATGTTTCTGAATTGTCGAATTATGAAAACCGCTAAAGTGTCCTCATTGTTTTTTTACAACTTACATACTTTTTCAGTTTACTTAAAATATATTATTTTATATTAATATATTTTTAAAAGGAAAATAATTAACAGAATCTAATAAAGTGTAATCCATACTAATATAATAAATGCGAAAATAACTCTGTCTGTCTGTATGTCTCATTTTTACGGCTAAACCACTGCACAGATTTCAATGAAATTTAGCGTGGAGTTACTTTGATTCTGGGGAAGAACATAGGCTACCTTCTATCGCTATAACCGATATATACAAGGGGATCCGCGAACAAAAGCTTACAGTAAATAACGAAACCTAATAAATACCTAATAAAGGACCAGTTGTTGTAGCGTACCTATGTCCAGCAGTAGACGTTAGCATGGTTAGGTAATGATGATGATGAATGAAATATGATAATAAAAAGGTCTTGGTGAGTTTTTACAATTTATAATTGAAGTTTAATTTAACTGCTTACGAGTCTAGCCCAATATATGAGTCGAAATGAGCAATGAATGTTTATGCCGAGGCAGGAGGTAATATCGTTACGTTTGCGTACGTCGAACACTTATTGAAACTGTTCTTAAGTGCTGTCCTTTTATGTAGCTACTCCATAAATGTTTGATAGGGCCATCTCGGGAAATCTCTGCCTCCATTCGCAGAGGGTCTGCAGTCAAATAAAACTGGAATCCCAAATATTATTCCGCGACATTTTCCCTGTTCCGTCGATGTGAACTTTTATTTTTATGCCTTTACGTATATTCTTATCAGAGAAGAGACACACTCCCGGAGAGCTTCTGACATACTGAGTTAAATCCTTTACCCGAAAATGTAAGTTTGTCGTGGATTACAGTTTCTTCGCCTTTCTTTAATCGCAATTGTGGCAATTTTTGGCTTTAACGTACAAAAAGGATAGAAATATTTTTAGTAAGTGCAGTTTTTGGTATTTATTTTTTAGTAGCAAAGACATTCTCTTCTTCTAGCTTAACGGTTAAAACAAAAATATCAATAAATGATATCAAAAGTATAAATTAAAAACATACATTATCGGAGGCCCATAATCCAATCCATCCCTTCCCCTTATCCCCCTCCCCATCCCCAAGGCGTGCAGCGCTCTTGTGAAGCCCCTGGTGTTACGGTCCATGGGCGGCGGTAATCGCTTACCTTCAGGCGATACGTCAGCTCGTTTGCCCACTATTCCATAAAAAAAAATACAATATATATTTTAGAAACGTGAATATAATTACATTTTACTAAAATATAATCTACTCTCAAGAAAAATATATACGATACCATTCCTAATTTTACGTATTTCCATGTTTGCTAACATCTAAGTGAACTAATATTTACTTGCCTCGCCTTCCTTAATATTAAGGAAAGTGTATGGAGCGTTAATGCATAAATTGTGGGTAAACGGTTAAATAACTATTAAGATTATAGAATCTTAATAGTTATTTAACCATATTCATAGGAACGCTTGGCCTACCTGTGACATTTATTTGATATAATCTCACTATTTTTAAACGGTTTTATTTAGCTTGCTCTGTTTGTTTGTTTGTTTGGGTCAAATCTAATAATTAAAATTTGAACCTCTTCCTGTTGACAAATTGATCTGAAATTTGGTACAAACCTTTAGTTCTGGTGACAATACAATTACATAAATTCTGTTTCATTGTAAATCCTCGGCCTGCCTCGTCTAGTATTGGAATACTTGGTATCGACAAATCGAGCGAAGTCAAGTTTCGTGACCATTTGGAGGGTAAGGCCAAATTAGCCTCGGAGACTCGGTGTGCTCAACAGATCGAGACAGTACTTCACTCTGGTCCACCGCCTTTTGCTTTAAAAAGCGCTGGTCCGGCCTTACATGGAATACTGTCCCCATCTCTGGGCGGGGGCACCCCAATACCACCTCCTCCCTTTGGACTGCCTTCAACGTAGAGCGACTCAAATCGTCGATTCCCAAGAATTTTTTTCAATTCGGCTAATCTCTTTGGCGCTGCGTAGGAATGAGGCTTCACTGTGCATCTTCTACCGCATTTACCATGGGGAATTCTCCGAGGAATTGTTTGGACTAATTCCAGCCGCCTCTTTCCCCCGTCGTCCTTCGCGACAGAAACTTCATTGCCATCATCTAGATAGTTAGCAGTCCACAACTGTGCGCTTTTCCAAGAACTTTCTATCTCGCCTAACAAAACTGTGGAATAAACTATCGCCTGCGGTATTCCCGGACCAATACGACCTTCAAACCTTCAAGACAAGAGCGTACTCCTTCTTAAAGGGCCGGAAACGCACTTGTGGCGACGTTGCAGGTATCTATAGGCGGCGGTAATCGCTTACCATCAGGCGATACGTATGCTCGTTTGCCACCTATATCATAAAAAAACCAAGATGGCCGCCGCTACATAATGGCGGCTTACAAGTTTTGTCACGACTACCACTGTGTGGGTATCAAATGAAAGGGTAGAAACTGAGACCTACCGATTTATTTTTTTAACTTTTAGTACAATATTTTCAATAAAACCGTTTAAATTAAATGCCCAAAAACAGTTGCTACATCTCTAAGAAAGGAAAATGTAACTAGTATCTATTAAATATAAATTAATGTGTAATAAATATACTTGTAGACTTATAGTCCGTCTGTAATTTAGTGAAATGTCTGGAAGCAACTCAAGTGTGAACGTGACCTATGAGTGCGGTGTCCACTAGATCAAGAGGGCGACAGGCGGCACAAATTTAATTTAGTTCCTGCCCAGTACCACTGGATAAGCTGGCATTGTATCTTTCACTGCACAAAGCAATATTTACTTCCTTTACTAAAAACAAAGCCTCTAATATTATATGTATTTTACTGTTATTCAATTTTTTACAAATGTGTTTGTGTAAACAAAAACATAATTGATGCTTTTATACTATTATATACTAACTACCAGATTTGATTTACATTCTTTTCATGTACATTCGTGCAGTCAATCCTTTTAATTTACTTTGAATAAAAAGTCAAATCAATATTATTCGCTTTTTCATAAAGATGAGCCTGCGAAAGTGACTCTACTCTGCCCGATGAAAAGCATTACAAAAATCCAAGAGTAATGGTCACCATACTCACTGAGAATGCAGACAAAAGAAAAAAGTGCGTGCGTACAAAGTACACATGTCAGAAGTGAAACTTCTTAGCTCTCTCCCACCTCTCGCTCCATGCATGATACGACAATCGCTCTATCTCACTTTTTCTCTCGATCTTTCTCACTAGCTTGCTCCCTACTCTCACTCCATCGCTAGTTGCTTCATGCTACGTTCGCCCTGTCTTACTCTCTCTCAATTGGTCTCGATCGCTCTCTCTCTATTTTTCGACACTTCCGTTGCATAATTGCGTGACGTTACATTTGTAAAAATTTTACCCTCATGCGCCTAAAGAAGTTTCACTTCAACAATGTGGCCTGGTGACCTACACTATGGCTGCCTATGGAGATGCTTATCATTGGGCCTCCGGTCTCGCGCTCACCAACAAAAAGTGACAGCACAAATACTGTTATTTTAGGTTGGTCTTCTGTAAGAGGGTAATACCCTCCCGGTCGGCCCGTTCGTGCTAAAATTAGCGAGGCTCTACCACCTTTAAAAATGAAACAATATGAAAGATTTAAAACAAAACCTAAATCTAAAGCATTCTGGTGTCAAGTGTCATGATTTGTTTATTTATGTATTGTTGTATGTGTGAACAGTGTGTGTGTGAACGGAATAAATGCTGTAAGATGAAATTATTCCATTCAATGCTGTAAGTTCAGTTATAAGGCTTGGGTTATACGATTTTAGAAAAATAAATTTAAAGTAGTTATTTATAAGGCTATTAAATAAGTAAATATCTTAATTAAACAAAATTTTATCAAACATTGATCGTTTTCACTAATTATTTGAACTAATCATTTTTTGTGATATTTGTCATCCGTATAAAGCTATATTTTACGAGGTATTGTTTTTTATAACACATCACTAAACCGCTCTTACGCCTGCTGGTTTCGAAAACGGGTTAGCATGTCCGCTCCACTCCCGCTGCCGATCCGCTCCCGCTCCGCTCCCCGCTGACTTCGAAAACGCGGCCTTATTGTTGCTCCACTATGAGTATCAACACTAAGCTCTATGGCACTGTGTTGTAAGTTCAATTCCCGTGCAAATAAAATGTATATGTACATGAATATGTCTATTTTCATTGGTCTAAGTGTTTTCATGTCTTTATACGTCGTGTGTACTTACGAAAAGAACTCTATCTACTACGTTGATACATATTAAAGAACCTGTAATGCATGTTTTGCTTAGACTAGATGGCAATGTGTAATACATATGTCCCAGGATATTATTCTCATCTATTTCCGTGGAATGCGTATCTTTAGAGTGGACTTGCTGGTACAATGACACAATTTGAATGCTTGAGTACAAATATGATATGATTTTAATTTATATTTACAAATATGTTAATAGTGCAAATACAGCACTAGATGAATTAGTATGTAATACATGAGCTTCGGTACATACGAGATGAGAGGAGCACAGAAATTACCACAAGTCATAGAGAGACGAAAATTAGTATGTGATTCTTCAGAGCGTACGTTCATTACGTGTTGAGTATGAAATGAGAGGTGGTTCTTCTGGTTTTACTTGACACATATCTCTGCGTCACCTACCTCCGTATTAGTATGCTACGCCACAATAACCGAAGTCGAATCACAAAAGATTTCCGGAGCGCGACTTGCACAAGGGATGAAAGCCAACATTGTGTAATCAGAAGGGTCGCAATCTCACCTCACCCCTCGCGCCGTGTCGAACACAGCTTCATCAACAAGGGCTCTCTCTACTCATTGTGACATTTGATTTCTCAATAGAAACGACATTGCTACGACCACATTGAAACTCAACAAACATACAAATCAGATTGGTTTTAAACCAACGTGTGAAAAAATGTCCTCATAGACGATGTCGGAAAATTTATTACCAATACCAGAACGTCTAACCAGTAATGCGTCTTGCTTATGACCGATGTTACTTATTAACTTCTTGTTATGTTAGACGGTTCATTTCCATGTGCTATATTATGAAACTATTATCAAATGTTGATATTACTGAGCATATTTAAAGTTACTGTTTGTTTATTCAGTAGTCCATTCTCATTTCGATAACATAGTGAGAAATGTATATTTCACCAACCAAATCGACTGTCAATCCGAAAAAAGTTGTCGACATGGAATGGATGCGAGAAACTGGGTTTGTACAGTTCGTTTATCGCAATTTACTGCAGAGGATCGTAACAGGTTAGTTGATTGATTACAGATTAAAAAGTAGACTATGTCCTTCCTCAAAAATTGAATCATGTCTAAATGCATAATTTCATTGAAATCGATGCAGCGGACTGAATTTACAGGCAAAATTTATATGAATGTACATATATAATAGACATATGTCTCGTTAGTGTTATCATAAAAGAAATTGAAAGAAATGTCATGGGTGTCTATCAAAAATAACGAGCAAGAGCGAATGTTAGGTACGACAATGATAAGACGCGGGCACGTTGAGGTATGTACGATGTGAATTAAAATATTTTTATAGCAACTAGCAGCTTGACATTCTATCAAGTCCATGCGATTTATCAAATCAATTTTCATATTTACTGTTATATTTCTACTATTTCAATGTTTGTGCAAACGCGTCGATGTGTAACAACGAGACGCGTCTCAAGGCGGGACCACCGTACAATATCGCGGTGACGTTCGTGCCACGCTTTTCGAACGCACCCCAATAGTTTCACGTTTGAATTTCTTGTGCAAACGTTATTACTGCTCCAAAAGCGGAATATTCAGCTAAAACAATTCACAATAAGGAACTTCAATGTCAAAGGCAAAGAAGATTGGCTGGAAAATTCTGATGCAAGAATCCTAAAAGAATACAGGTGGATACTTGAAAAGTTTTGCATTGTCTCATGCAAGTAATATAATAAAACATTTCACGAAAACGTTAAGTTTAACAATACCTATTATTTCATCTTTTGATGAAATGACAACTAACTGGATCAGCTATTTATTCCAATATCAAATATTTCAAGTCTTTAAGTATTAAGTCTTCGAGTCTTCAAGCCTTCGTCATGATGAAATTAATGATTAAAAATATAAAAGTGTGAATGACATGAAATGGAGACCGTCTTTCGAGAAAACAAAAAATGATCTTCTACCCGGTACTTAAAAAATCATAACATTTGTCCATTTCTTTTATAATGTGCCACTACATTGTCAAACAAATGGGTGATATACGAATTTTATTGAATCATGGTAGATTTAATTGAACTGGTTATAATTTAACGAACTACGAGAGCGTCATCCAAGTTCATTTTAACTTTATGTTATATAAAATATAAGACCCAATACCCCGTACTTCTATTCGCTATTGTTTCACTAAAAACTGGTTTCACATAAAAGTTGTTAAACCCGCTAAAAGGAGAAATGGTGTGTTGACTTATGTTTGTATTTAATAACAAGGGTATAAGGCCAAAGCTGATGGCGAAGACAAGAGACACGTCACTCACGCACAGAGGGTCGGACACTGAGGCACAGAGGCATAGAGGGTCAGCCGACGCGTTGCCCTATTCCCACACCTCGTTACTGTTTCATATAAACCGCGTCATGATTTTATCTCCCCATTAATTGGGTTAAAGGCGGCGATTTTGGTCAACACGTGACATATTAGAGGACGTGTTGCTGAAAACCTATTGTTTAATGTTAAAGTCTCTGTTTAGAAATAAATATTTGTTGCAATGGTATTGCACATTAAACCTAAATCAAAATATTGTGTTAAATTGTTCTACAGAAATATAACATCTAAAGCATTATACATAATAAGAGCTGAAATCGTTACGCCTCTGAACAAAAAGCTAAGAAAATGTTAAAAAGAAATAATTAAATATTTTACTGACTACAAAATACCGTTATGGCCTTAATAAAGCAAATTATTAAAAGGGCAAGTTTGTGTAATAAGTAGAGTTGAAGGAACGATCCTCATAGCTCGTTGCATTTACCCGGCAGCTGTAATTAAGAATTCAAAATGCCTCTTTGTGATAGAGTTAAGTCGTTAACCCACGACAAGATTTTACTTACTTTATGAAATTAAGCGAGTTACGTGTTACAGAAGTAACTAACAAGGTATCAATTAGGTTCCTTTATCAGATTCTGTACAGAAATTAAATTTAATTTTTAAAGTGAATTTTGTGTCTTATTACTTTCATTGGGGAAAGGTAGCAATTCTCAACTACACTGTTTTTTAACTTTCGACGCAAAAAGGCAATAAGTTCGGCGCTATTATAACCGTTACTTTGATGTGTCTGTGTGTT
Source organism: Hyphantria cunea (assembly GCA_003709505.1). Lineage (NCBI taxonomy): Eukaryota > Metazoa > Arthropoda > Insecta > Lepidoptera > Erebidae > Hyphantria > Hyphantria cunea. The sequence goes on from PKRV01000151.1 coordinate 353,937, forward strand.
TATCTGTGACATAGTAGCTTTTAAAGAAAAGTACCAATTATGATACGACTGTTTTTGGCTTAAAAGTTACATGCTTTGAGGTAGTTCTTAGCTATATAATGTGTGAAAATCATTTGTAATTTTTAGTTTATGAAGAGATTTAACTTTCACAAACTCGCGGTTGGAGTGTTAACGAAGAAATGATAGCGTTTTTTTTCCGACGTAGTAAACCAGTAGTAACAATTCCCCTAAAAGGACGTAGAACAGTTACTATCGACTGTTACAGCGATGTTATACCATAAATACCATAATATAATGCATAGGTGCTTTGGAATCGGAGGGGGATATTTTCAAAAGCAGTGAATTAACTTTTCTTAAATTCTAACTACATATTTTTCATTTCACTAACCATTTTTGAAACAGCTCACGTATTTGCAAAAAAGCTAGGGATCTGTATGAAAACTTAGATAGTGTAACCTAAGGGAATAATATCAAAATCATCTTTTTAATATGCTATTTTTTTCTTAAGCTCCGACACGTGGTGTGAGAGGCGTTAGATATAAGTTTGACGTATGGATCTAAGTGCTTGTGTGTGGGTTATTGCGGTGTCATAGCTCCCAAACGGATGATCATGATTATATGTTTTGTCAAAAGCAGACTTGATCGAGTGTTCTATGCTTGGAAAGTTTGCCAAGACTTTCTTGATATTTTTTTTTGTTAAATAGCGATGTCTTCCTGTGCGAAGGTGAGGCGGGCTGCTAGTATTCAAATATATAGCATATTATCATCATAATAGTTTGACTGCCTCGGTAGCACAGTGGTAGCGTATGCGACTGCTGTGCCACCTGTGTCTCGGGTTCGATTCCTGAGTCTGACCAAATGTTTCTATGATTTGCAAATATTTGTTTCGGATTTTGGGTGTTTATATACAATATATTGTGTATATTGTGTACAATAAGTATGTATTTACAAAAAAAAGTATATATATGTATTCATAT